>CM034150.1:38354635-38545152 GCA_019776745.2 Taxus chinensis
CGTGAATCAGGAAACAGACGTATTGGTAAAGTTTGTTGTTTAATCTTACATTATGATCATATTGTGGATTTAGCTTGTTTTAATCTTTCATATGTTTTTGTGTTGTGTAAAAAAGATCTCTATCTTTTACAATTTATTGTTTGACTTTGGTGCATAGCTACACAACTCGGCCAAGATTATAATATGGTCTTGACCAACGTCATATGGTCTTGACCCCTTTTAATTTTAGGTTTCTTTTACCCGTTGGGTCCTTGCATTACACATTTTACTTTCATACCTTATGTTCTGGGTCCATATTGTGTCCCACTAGGTTTCAAGTTTCAAAGTAAAGGATCCCTATATATACAAGTGAACTCTAGGCATTTGCCATCTAGCAAGCACCTATCTATATAATTTTAATAAGATAGGAAAAGAGAGAATCAATACAACATATTGCATAACACAACATAAGGGGGAAAATTTATGAATTCTACATCTGCATACAAGAGCTTCAATTGAGGAAAAGTAGATAACATACTATTGGTGTAAAAATATAAGGGAACAACTAGATCAATGGTTTAGTTGCATGCACACGTGCATAAAGCACTAGGAGAACTGTATTGAGTCTAAAATGTAGTTCAATGCTTAGTGAATCACAAATGGGGTGACCATCGAGGTTAGTGTGACTCAAACACTTTATATTTTATTCATCTATTTAATGTGTGATTAATGTTCTTTGGTGGTTCTTTACAGGAAGCTATGGTTATTTGCATGTACAAGCGCAAATGAAAGGGTTACAACAAAAATGAAGATATCAAAGTGTTACATAGGTGAAGGTGAAGCGACATAGGAACACCTGAATTTGCACTAGTCGCAGGTCTAAAACAATACAAATTAGGTTTGTAGTGGAGTACATTCTTGCCCTAAATTGTATGGTCCTAGCTCTTCACATTCTAACAAGAAGTCCATTATTTAGACACTTTGCAAGCTCAACACTCATTATAAATTTATTAATGACATAACTATAAGTCAACATGAATAAGGAAAGTCATCTCTCAAACCCTAATTGTACTTCTAATTTCTTTATCAATTTATTATGCTCGCTTGATTCTATAGTTTCCATTATGCAAATGTAATTTTTTTTTTATTATTGGCAAATAGTTTTTTGAAAGGGACTATACCCTTGAATACAAAAGAAGGCTTGAGAGCCGGAATAAGAGTGAGAAACAGAGAGAATGGATCAAAATCCAAGTGTTACAACGAAGCTCCAAGTAGCTCAGAAACAGCTACTCAACCGAGACAAAACAACACAACAACAGCAAAAAAACAGCAAACCAACCGCAAAGAAACAGTAGAAAAACAGCAAAAAATCAGCAGAAGCTCCCAGAGCTACTTCTTGGTGGCTTTATCAATACTAATCTTGATTTTCTTCCAGGCATGAAACATACCCAAGGCAGTCATATGGGCAGCATCAGTCGTATCAAGCTCCTCAATGGTTCTTTTGCTTTCTTTTTCGTTGCCCCAAAGTGCAGCCAGGACACCGCTGAGGTTGGAAACACTTTTGGCATGGCCCTGGATGAACTCCTCAATCGCCCTAAAGGCAACGATGCTGTAATCATGTCTAGTCTTGGCCTTTCCTAAGCGGAGGTCTAAGGAGGTCAGCTTCTTGTATATGTCCTCAATCTGACTGCTATCAAATGTAATTTTATGTAATCAAAATTAATCTATTTCCTATAACATTCTTTAAATTTATTTATATTACTTAGATGGTTTTGTAAACAAGGACTAAGAATGATGTTATTGATATTTAAAATAATTAGGTTATAATCAATGCATAAGCTTGCAATGTATATAAGAATTGATACAAAATGGTTGATACAGGTTTAATAAGCCCAACAAAAAACAAAAAATACAAGCCGCAATAATTACTATTTCCAATGTAATACAAATTTTAGCGACCTCCCAATTAGATACCGAAAAATTGAACTTTTTTTATGATTTTTAGATAACATGATTGGGAAATTGACTTACCGTCAATTTCGCATCCCTAACTAAAAATTTAAAACCAAATGTTACAATAATTGTAATACATCAGTAGTAAACACTATTTATTTAATTTCATTGCAAAGAGTAAAATAATAATTCAATGCTCATTTTACTCCAATTTATTATTCTAACAAAATATACTCATTTGAAATTCTATACTCAGTTCATAATTACAATTCACTTAATGATTAAAAAAATCATAGTTACTTTCAAAACATTGTTCCATAATTATCACTTTCTCATTCATTGCTACTAGTATTTCATTCATACAAGTCGTTGACTCCTTTATGGTTATAGATCAATTTGTAACTGTATTTTGCAATTGGTTTTACAATAAAAATATGATCCATTCCAAATGTATACAACAACCTCAGGTTATAATGTAGCCAAAATCTGAACACACTCAATATACTGCAAATAATTTGAACTCCAAAAGAAAATAAATCTCCTTCATTATTGAATCATGAATTACAATATTTCCTAAATAGGAAAACAACTCCCAACTCAAGTTGCCAAGAAAACTCTAACTAACTTTGATTGCATCTACTCTAGGTGGCAGAAATCACTATTTTTAGTAGTTTACTAGAACCTGTTATTCTTAGTAAGTTCACATGCTTATTCGTATGGGCATAGAAATTGCCACACATATTCTACATGCCTAAATTAGAGGAATTTCCAACTTTCCAACTCACAATGCATCTAAGACACTAATATTAACTAATGCCCTAAAATAGGAAAAAACCGAATTATAAATTAAATCATAATTTTTAGCCCTCAAATAGTGGAATTTAGGCCCGAAACTGTTCTGAAACGTGTTCCACCTAACAAGACAATTTGACCAATGTGTTCATCTTATAGAAACGGGTGGTTTTGACCAAGTTGAGTGACCCAATTATAATACTATCCTAGACACACACATTTTTCCCACTTGTGCTGGTTCCTACTAGATATGGAGGAGGAGTTGCATATACAGACGCCATTGTTGGATGAGGAAATGCAGCTCCTGACAAGTTGCCATATTCAAATCCTTCTACAGAGCAAAGGAAATGCCGTATCCATGCTATCTTAATCTGCACTCTAGTTGTTGCAATGGGGACCGTTCATTTATGGTTATACTGTAAGTTACTATGACTTGTTCAGTTTTAACTTCAAATGGGTGGTAGCTTGGTAAAAGAGAAAATTCCCATGTCGTGTGTGCACTATTTTTTTCTCTTTCTTTTGATCGGGAGGCTTACTGGAGTGTGGTGTCTTCTTCACTGTTTGCATCCTGTTGCCTCCAGGTCTACTTTTTCGTCCCTTAATTATTATTTTCTTCTTTACCATTCTCTTTTTTAAATAATATAATTCTGAAATTATTAAACAATGGGGAAAGAGTCAGTAAAACTTGAACGTGCAAGCTTGCAAGTTCAGCTGCTTTTCACTAAGTATTGCAAAGTTTATTTTTTTAAAGATTTGGTAGGGACCGAACTTTAGTTTTACTGATCAAAACTTCGATTATAGGTAAATATGTTGGAAAGCTTATCCTTAAACAGGTATACTCATAAAATATGGGCAAATCAAAAGTACGGAAAAGTACCTAATGCATTGTAATAACGTGCACATGTGCTGATGTGTGATGTGTGACTGTCTAATGTGTAATGTGTAATGTGTAACTGTGTATGTTGTTATCTTTTCTATTAAAACTAATAACAAATTAAAATAAAAAGTTATAAATATGTTTAAAGGAAAACATCTAGCAGAACACTAAAATGTTGATGTGGAAAATCTGTCAGTTCACAGGTTTGAGAGTCTGTACCATAAGTCTAGAGAGAAAAATTTGGATGTAAATTCGCATACACAATAGAAATTGGGCAGCCCGTTGACTGAACTGTGGGTGAGAGATATGGCAGCTATTATAAGCAAATCCAAATAATAATGGTCAATGCTGACATCCCAAAGTTTTGGCTTTTAGCCGACTATGCAAGTTAACAGTGGCATTTCATTTTGTCAATACTCCTATTTACCACCTATGTTTTCCCATCGATCTGAGGATGATAGGCACTGTAAAACATATATTTTTAATTCCCAACTTCTTCCATAAAGTCCTATAAAAATAATAATTAAATGAACCTTGTGTAAATTTAATGCATAAAATAATGATTGTGTATGGCTATACCATGCAAATCCCACAACTCATCTCATGATATATCGATATGATAATATTTTTCTCCTATCAAATCATCTAAAAATATTGCAGGAAATACAATGAACTGTATCTTAGAATAACCTAGAAAGTAATCACAAAAATTAACTACATTTGTAACTAATTTGTTTAATATTATTCTTTTGATTGTAAATCTATTTAATCAAATCTAAACATAAAAATATTGAGCCAATCATACAACGACATATAAAATAATATATATAATATTTTTTTATGTTCTTCTCGAAAAGTGTAAAATTTTAATAACTCTTATTACATCTTATCTTCATTCTCTTTTCATATTGGTAGGTGATAAACAAATTTTTTTTTAATATGAATGTCGTCATTAACCCTATCATAATGGTCAAGCCATATCCTACGCTCATTTTTTATTTCATCAATATTATCTTTTATAGACCCAACTGATAATCAAACAGTTGGTGTCAAATTGAATAGATATTCAAACAATAAAAATTACACATCAATTAATTAAATTCCAATTCTGCATTGTCTGATTATAAAATGACCTATCAACATAATTACAACATATTAAATTATTTAATATCAGGATTATATATAATACAAAAACTATTATTGCTTGCCTAAAACTGCAACTTTACCTTATTTTCCATAGTTGTAAATTTCTAGTCAACAAAACTAGCACATTGCATCTTGGAAATGGCTTACAGTCATCTATACACTAATTAGCATATGTTTCATAGTACAATGAATTGACCCTGCAAATATGATACCCACTGTTCAAGCCTATTTTCTCAACTTCCATTAGTCTATTCACAAATGGTTAAAAAGAAATGCTGGTCTGTATAATAATCAAAATACTATTATAGGCACTAAGTAATAGCTACCATTATTTCTCAGGTCTTATACAGGTTGGATAAAATGCCACTTCATGAGTTGAAAGTAATTTAAATGTTTCCTACCCCCTATCAGTATAATCAATAATAGATATAGCTATTATTATTTTTATTTTTATTTTTATTTAAATTACCAGTTTACCCACATATGAGGTGATAAAAATTCAACCTCAATAAAATTGTATCATTATATATGTAATATTGGTGCCAAAATAGGTGCCTCTAGAACCAAAATCTTCAATAATTGAAAGTTATCCTAAATTGCATATAGTCCACAAATGGTCCCTGACACAATTCGTAGCAAAAAGATTATAGGTGCTACATGGATACTGCAGATCATTTTTAGCTAAACAAACTTTCTGTAAAATGTAGATAAACCATGAGAACTTCCAATTGACCTATGGCATAGCTCAACGTAAAGTACGCCATTCAATAATTACTTGTGGATATTGTTGAGGTCCATCTATAACACCATCTGCTGAAATGATGTAACCCACATCTCCGCACAACTCTCTTGCATAAACGTGCACTTATTCATATTTGCATAAAGCTTCTCTTTCCTTAACACTTCAAATATCACCCTCAGATGCCTCAAACACTCTTCTTTAGTTTTACTCAAAATCAAGATATCATCAAAATAAACCACAACAAACTTACCATTGTGAATCCTAAGTAGACATAGTGTTAATCAACCTCATAAAAGTAGCTAGGTGCATTAGATAACCTGAATGCAATCACCATCCACTGGTATAATCCATTACATGTCTTGAATTTGTTTTCCTACTCATCTCCCTCTCTGGTATGAATCTTGATGGTAACCACTTCGAAGATAAATCTTTGTGAAATACCTAGATCCAGCAAGCATATCCATCCTTCTTTGGAGTTAATAAATCCAGGTTTGCACACGGACTCATGCTTTCCCTTACTACCCCCTTTCTTATGAGCTCTGCCACTTGGTTATATCAATTCTGCATGCAATTTCAGGCTCATCCTATAAGCCACTTGATTTGGGAGTGAAGAAACTGGGATAAAATCAATATGGTGCTCAATATCTCTTTTGGGTGGTAATCCATCTGGTAGCTCATCAGGAATAACATCATAAAATTCTTATATTAATTTTGCTGCTTCTACTGGTATTCGTCCAACTTGCAAGTTAATCCTTATTTGTGACCATTGCATAAAAAACCCATATTTCTCCTTGCCTCCTTCACAAACTATTTCGCAGAAATCATTTTAATGCATCCTTCTCCTATTCTTTATAGAGGTGGGAAAAGTGATTTAAGTGACGTCCTTCCATAAAAGTATAAGTATTACATATACATCCTACATCTTGAATAACTTTCGCACCAAATTTTGTATGATATAACTAGTAGCATCTGACAATGCATCCATAGTATATGATGTCAGACCAACTTATTTGTTTCTTATAAATTGTTGCAAATAGCAACACTTATTAATATATCCTTTGGCCTCTATCATTCAGTAACTTCATTACCCTTCATGATAACACATGCAATACGGTATTGTTTAGAGGTTCTTCTCACATTGCAGTCTTCTAGTTTGGCCCCCAAATCATCCCAATTGAAACTAATTAGTTATCAAAACTAGGGTCACAATACTCAATTATCTCAACATTACATACCTAATCAAACCTGAATTACTTGATTGTTTTGAAGCTATTTGTATGCAACCATGCATCCCCCTTAATATGAGTTCTTGGAGCAATAATCATCACTTTTGATCATTAGATTTTGTCCCACATCTGGTAGAATTTCTAGGGGCTGACAATCTATCTTCTAATTCAGCTTTAACATGATTGATCTCATCTGGAGTAGTTTGATTGTCTCAATTGTCATATGTATAATAATGCGAGCATTCAACCAATCCTTAACTGCCCCTCTTCGCGACTAACCAATGTAACAAAAAAATGGTCTTTGTGGAGCCTCGAATTTGTTTTATAAATCAAACATATCCTTATCCCCTAAGTACAATCCTCTACCATATACTACATGTATGGGAATCATGTCTTGTATCTTCCTGCTTGTGCACTCCATAAGGTGGATCTCCCCTAGCATATACGAGCACAAAAAGAACTCAGTGAAACTTTAAAGGAGGTTGAGGCTCCCCTAGATAGGGCATGAAAGCATAGGTGATCTCATTCATATGCTTTGATGGTTTTGTTTGTGTCCTCGGCCTTGTAGAAGCTCAATTATAGGCATCCTCCTTGAACATCTATGAAGATGAGTACATGCTTAGGTTTCAACAATTGCAATAGTCCGAGGATAGTCAGTCCAAAGACTATACCTTACATAAATTCTAGGTCCTACAATTTGTGCATGCTCTGCACAAATGGACTAACATGGAGCAACTCATAAGATGCTCCATTATTGCATGGTTTGTAAGTTACTATACTGAGATTCTAAAACCTCCTGACATATGTTTGGTGCATAATCCAAATTGAGCCATATTTTTGCATGTATGTTGTAAATCCATCTTACTCCAGGTGGTGAAATGGATTTCCTTCCCCTTTCATTGTACTAATTCAATTTTTTGTAGCAATGATCCCAACATTACATAGGAAGGGGTACGCTTTTAAGTTCGTGCATGCAAATTCTACCTTCTTTTCTTGTAATATATAAATGGAAGTGATTAAACTGTTCCCATGAATTTTGAGTCAACCAATCTATCAGAACATCCTCTGGTAATATGACTACCTTCATAATCTGAGACTAAGAGTTAATCATCTTATTCTAGTCATTCTTTCAGAATGAAAAGAATAAGTAGTAGAATAAGTTGGAATCAAAAACATTAGAGCAACAACATTTTTATCTTCTTTTATTCAAAAAGGTGTTCTTCAAGTAATGTAGCCAAATTCTGAACACACTTCAATATACTGCTATGGGTTATCATTGAACTCAAAAGCAAAATAGATCTGCCTTCTTCGTTATTGAATCACTGAATTACAATGTTTCCTATTCATCTGGGCAAAAACAACTCCTCTTCCTCTTCCTCTGCCAAGCAAACTCTAACTAAGATTCGAACTAAATCTGACTACTAGGTAATGTAGCCAAATTCTATTTTTACTCAGTTTACTAGAACCAACTAATTTGAACTCTAAAATAAGTTCGCATCTGCTTATTCGTAAGGGCATCATGAAACTGCCACACATCTTCTACATGCCTAAATTAGGAAGAATTGCCAACTTTCCTAACTCGAGTTGTCAATAAAACTCCAACGAACTTTGACTAAATCTACTCTAGGTGGCGAAAATTACTATTTTTAGCAGTTTACTAGAGCCTACTATTCTTAGTAAGTTCACATGCTTATTCATAAGGGCACAGAAATTGCCACACATCTTCTACATGCCTAAATTATATGTAATTACCAACTTTTCAACTCACAACGCATCTAAGAGACTAACATTAACCAATGCTCTAAAATAGGAAAAAATCCAAATTACAAATTAAATCCTAATTTTAGGTCTTCGGATGGTGGAATTCGTGCCCTAAAAATGTGTTGAAACATGCTCCAGCCTCCAATCTGATAGGGTTGGTTGACTAGTGCGTTCGTCTCGTCGAAACAAGTGGTTTGAAAACAAACAGATCCAATAGGACACCCGAAGAACAAGTTATGACCTTGTCAAGTTCCTGCTAATTTTAGCGCATCCATTTAGAACATAATATATAATACATAATTATTACTAAAATATTTTAAGAGCTTGTAGAGTATATTTGGATATGAGTACAAGAACAAACATTCGATACATGGTACTAAAAATCAACTAGAGATCATCTGAAGCTGCATAACCAATACAAGAGGTAAGAGAGCATCATTGGAACACTTTTCCTCTAGCCACAGACCTGGTGGTCTCCTACACATCCCCTGAATACAAGAGGAGTGACCCTACCCTTCAAAGAAGTGAGTAGATATGGAATTGATGTGGTAAGAGAATGATTCATCTGTGTATTATTATGGTATCTATGAGACAACAATGAACTAGAAAAAGATGTATATAATACTCTTAAACAACAAGTGTTAATGTTTTACTTGTGGCCACAAGACTAAATGAAGGTAGGTACCTCCTATACATTCATGCCCTAAGCATTGGGGTTGTCTTAAGAGCATCAGAGTCTATAGGCCAAGGAATTCACTCTCATCCCGTATGCATTGAGAAAATATGAGCACTGCCACCTGACATGTCATGTTTTTCGTGTTCACACACCCTCATCAAAGCTAATGTCAACTCACCATCCTGACTTAGCTCGGTAACACCATTGATATCCAACATATATATTCATACATGAAACACATCACATGGTGGTAGAGTTGTGTCATACCCCACAAGTTTCCCATATTTGCTATGGAGGAATTCATGATCATTTTTACCTCTAGTATGACATTCACTGACAAGGAAATATAACAATGTCTGATTACTTAATGATTAAGGTTTACACCAAATTAGATGATGACTCATGTTTATTTATCTTGTTAAGAGTACAAAGATAATATAATAAGTAGTCAAACACTTTTAGAAACGAGCTTACGTTACATATATTGTTTAGCCATGGGGTGCATAATTAAATTATCCTTTCTTAATATTTTTAGATTCATAAACAACCACATGATTATCTTTCATCAAAAAACCCCCAAACCCTTCACCTGATGCATCTATAATGACTATAAAACTTCCATTTGGATCAGGAATTTTCAGAATGGGTGTCATCGTCAATTTTTCCTTTAAATTTTTGAAAGCTTTCTCACTGTTTTCTGTCCATACAAACTTTATGTTTGTATTTTGTAAGGAGGTGATGGGACTTGCTATCTTCAAGAATCCTTAAAAAAAAATCATGTAATATCCCACTAATCCCATGAAACTTCAAAATATGTGTACATTATTTAGTGGAGAACAATCCATTATATCTTGTATCTTGGATGGGTCAGTTGTTATACCCTCAGCAAATATGATGTGCCTAAGATATTACACATGTTGTTGAAGGAAGGATCATTTTGACAATTTTCCATAAATTTTGTGTTCCCTCAATCATTCTAGTACTAACCTCAAATGCTCAAGATGTCCCTCATCTATTTTAGAGTATTTCAAAATGTCGTCTAGGAATACCAACACAAACTTGTCCAGATAATCTCTGAAAACACTGTTTATTAGATTCATGAATGTCGCAAGAGCATTCGTAAGGCCAAAGGGAAGTACAATGAACTCGTAATGCCCATAATGATTCCTCAATGTTGTTTTATGAATATATTCCGCCTTGATTCTAAGTTGATGATAACCTGACCTCAAATCAATTTTTGAAATCATTGTTGCTCCTCGCATTTGATCAAAAAGATCATCTATGCATGGCAAGGGGTACCTATTTTTCACCGTAGCTTTGTTTAACTTCCTTTAATCAATGTAAAGCCTAATATTTCCATCCTTCTTCTTTACAAAAATTACTGGCGCACCCCAAGGAGATACACTAGGACGGATTAATCCCTTAGCTAACAATTCTTATAATTGGGATTTTAACTCAAACAACTCAGTTGTAGTTATTCGGTAAGGTGCTTTAGACTGTGGCTCAGATCCAGGAAGGATGTCAATAGAAAAATAAAATTCTCTACGAGGTCGGAGTCTGGGTAGTTCATAAAGAAAAATATCATGGAACTCTTAGAGAAAAGGATAATCCTCAATGGATGGTTCCTTCTTTTCTTCCATATCTTGGATATGCACTGCATACATGATGCACCTATTATTTTTTTGCAATTTTTAGATGCATTGTAGAAATTTTCCTAAGGATTATTCCTCTTTTGATTCCTTGGATATATGTAACCTTACCTTTGTCATCAAGGCATGAAACGATCTTGGCAAAGAATTTATTCCATCCTTCCAAGCTCCAGCCGGTACAAGCTTGATATGATGAACACAAAAATCAAATACAAAATGATATTAACATATTTTCAAAAATATGTGTGTAATTTTAAGACATCAAAATTTTTTCTTTGTAATATTTATTTTATGTTATATGAAAGAATTGATAATAATAGGTAAAATGAGATAAAATAGTAAAAATTGAGATTTATATCAAACTTGGTCCATCCAAGGGTTGCAATGGTGACCAAAACTGAGGGAACTAATTCAATTCTTAAGCTTTCATAGAATTTTATCACTACCACTCTACCAAACTAAAATTCAATACCCAAAACATACCAAAAATGTTATATGAAACTGATTAACTAAAATAAGGGCTATTATGCCAAGAAATAGTGACCCTAGTTAATCTAATTAGGAGGAATAAAACATTGTAGTAAACAAGCTAAAAAATATGGAATAAATGTAAGTAAATTGTTCTAAGTGAAATTAAACCCTCATATACAAGAGAAGGGAGAGAAGCAACTTAGCTAATTCGAAGTGACTATCGCAGGTTGTCACAAATCTAAAAGTGTAGACAAGCACTCAAGGACCCTGCGAAGGGTAGATCTAGAAGATATGAAATGATTAGGGCTCCTAGGAGTGTACTAGGGCACCTCGGGGTGACCTGGTCTGCAATTTGGGCGCTCTAATATCTGTAAATGCTCAAAACCTGAATCTAATATGGTCGTAAGGTGTCTTCGAGTGCTTCATGTCTGTTGTGTTGGATTTTTCAGATGAGCTAGAATATGACCTGCAATGCAAAAGGAAGTATCAAATCCTAGAAAAATAAAATATGTTAATCTAATTATGAGGACTAAAATGTTGTATAAATGCAGTAAATAACACAAATTAGATGCAAATAAATAAGACCTAAGTAAAATAAAACCGTAGATGTGCAAGAGAGTAGAGAGAAATGGCTTAGCTGATTATTGTAGGTGTTTACTGAGTGTTGTAGATTTGAAAATAAAATATGGAAGTGCAGATAAAACACTCAGGGACTCTACAAAGGGAATCTCTAGAAGATCTAAAATGACTAGGGTTCTTGGGTGCGTATTAGTGTACCCCGGGGCACCGTGGTCATCTAATCTGTGCACTCTGATCACTACAAATGATCAAAATCTACAAATTGTATGGTCATAATTTGGTTCTAAACCTTCCTGTTTGTCGTGTTGGATGTCTAGATGAGATGGAAAATGACTTGTACTGCAAAGAGAGTTATCTAACCCTAGAAAAAATAAAATATGCATATGAATGGGTCAGACTAACCTTAGCCACCAAACTAGTGGACTTATTGCTGAGAAAATGCAATACATTTCAGACGCATATGTAGTTCTAGTGTGTGTGTGTCTGCATGTCGTGGCCTAGGTGCTCTTGTGCTAGTCGTACTTTCTGAAGTAGGTAGCAATAGTAACTATACAAAAAATGTAAATAACATGTGTGCATATAATATAATAGAATCCCCCCCTATGCAGTGTGTGTGCACTATATATATCCTAGCCTTAATGCAAGTGATGCAATGGTTACAACTATAGATGGATTGATAGTAGTAGTGTAATGCTATGCCCTAGAACCCTCATTATGGTCTTATAAGATTTGTATTTATAGGGCTCTCAAGCTTTATTTCATAATTAATCTCGACAAGGCCAACAGAGAAAAGGATAAAGACAATAAACAGATTAGAAAGGTCCCAAAAAGAAGTGAGGAAATGATGTGCATAGACTCGAAGTGCCCAAAGTAGGACCAGGGCAACCCGGAGCACCCGAGTACAGGCTAGGGCACCCTAATTTTAGGCTTATAATGACGGGGTAGTTACGAAATGTGTGAGAATAAGCACAATAAGATATGTGAGAATGATGAAATAAAATTTAAAATAAAGATGGTGAAAAGGAGGGATTAATTAGTACTTTGTACACTTGAGAACCTTCTAAGTAGTAGTATAATACCAGGCTAAATTATGTGTAATGTGCATAATTTTGTGTCTACATTTTTCCTCCACTTTATGTTTGTGAGCAGAAAGCTATTGGTAATATGAAGTATGATAGAGATGCATACCTGATATCCATATAGAGTGTAGAAGAATATGTGTCTATGGACTAGAATCAATCATGGAATGAAAAAAAGAAAAAATGTGGACGAGTGTGGATTTTAAAGATGAAAAATGTGTATAAAAATTGATGAGAGTGAACTCAGGGTGGAACACATGTGTAACGACTGTTGTGTGTAGTGTTCCTATATGGTTAGCATAGGCAAGCGACTCCTATACGTGGTTTTGTTGTCATTTTCCCTCTTGTTGTTGTTGTTTCCCCCTAATTTGACTGACTGTGTTTCTCATATGAATAGACTTGCAAGGAGAAAATGAACAAGTAGTCAAAAATATATATATATATATATATATATTATATATATATATATATATGTACATATGTATGTATGTATGTATGTATGTATGTATGTGTGTAAAAATAATGTGAAAAATATACATGTGTACAGTATGCAAAGTAAAGTACACTATAAAAAGTGTAAATGGAACATGGTGCACCTCATCCACGTTGAGAAAAAGTGATGTAGTAGGATATCCTATAATATCACGAGTTTTTTCAGGTGATCTTGACGTCACCCTTGCTAAATAAGTGTAGGTAGGAAAATGCTGTTGTATCCCTTCAACTCTAACTACTTCTAGCTGAATTATGTTTGAAGAGATCTTTAGTATTGTCCTTGTATTTTAGGTGATCTGATTGCCACTAGATGAAGAATAGAATAGAGAGGCACACCCACTGTAACACCCAAGCTTATAACCTGCTATGGACAGAATTGTTTAAGGACACCATGTATTATTAAGGATATTGTGTATGTTGTTCATAGATTTGTCTGGACTCACTCTGTTATTTCTGAACCAGTGTAAATATGATGTGTTAGTAGAAAACCAAAAATGACGTCCCCCACTCTTTAGGGGTGCATGTGACAACCCTGGAAGGATAATGTGAGCCCTGAAAGAGGACCAACTACACTCTAACCTGTAGAACTCTGCCCTGCAGGGAGAAAAGGGAAAATGCTTGGTAGATACCAAGGCACGCACGAAAGGGGATGGCTAGCCGATACAAGTGTTAGTTTGAAAACCACATGCATGCAATAAGACAAGTGTAAAATACTGCAAACAATATAGAAACTACCCAACATGAAGTAGTGTAAACATGTAATAAAATAAGTAGATTCCAAAAAGAGGGTTTCAAACAGTGGGAAATTACTCACGAATGTTGCAAGACACGCAAGGCCATCAAGGGCAATAATAACAATAGACAAGTGTGCACACAAGAAAAGCTAAAATCCCATGCATATAATGGTAAATAAATCAGAAAAGTAGAATACAAACAAGTAGTTATGGGAACATGTAATCCTAAAAAAACAAGTGATGCACATGGAACTCCCTTTATTATTGTTAGATTGATATACCAATATGCCAAAGTGTATATCAACAAGTAGCATAAGATTCTAAGTACAAAATGAAACAATAACACCTATGATGAGATGAATTTGGATGCCCCCAGTGACTCAGTTTAGTAAGGGTAGAAGGCGATTATCCATACCGCGTGTAAACTGTAATGTATCTGTGTTCACACTAAATAAAGGCATGAACGCGCAAGTGTGTATGATAATGACATAGAAGAAAGAAATATAACATGTGTAGTAAAGTGAGCCTGCAAAACAGCTATTAAGTCAAAATTAAATGCTACCAAGACAATACAATATGTTTTGGATGGATGGAATGGAATGTGAGATGGAATGATAGCAGGAATGTACCCCCTAAGTGGATGGAAAGTGTATGTAGTGAGGTTCATTTTGATTTTCCCCTCAGCATTCAATAATGAACCATAAACAAGAGTGCATCATCGGGAAATGATTGAGTAGTGTAGGTTGTGTTTAGCACATTGTGATGAGTGTGTATGTGTAGTGGTGATGAAATGTGACATGTGGAGAAGATGGTTCATGGACCCTATAGCAGAAGCGTATGCCATGAATTTTTTGAATGGAGGGAGTGGTGATTTATCCCTAAGCATATATAACTATGAGGATGAGTGTATAGCGATGAGATATATGGAAAGGTGTGCGTGGAACCTTATAGCCTAAGTGTATACCACAACTTGTTTTAATGGATGGAGTGATGACTTAGCCCTAATCATATATCACTATAAAATGAGTGGTTAGTGAGGAGACAAATAGAAAGATATGCATGGACCCTATAGCCTAAGTGTATACCACGACTTATGAGATGTGTGAGTGATGATTTAGCCCTGAGCGTATATCACTATAAGATGAAAGGATAAAGATGGGTGATGATTTAGCCTATATAATATGTCAATGTGAGATGGATAAGAAGGGAGTGGTGATGTACCCTAAGGTGTATGCCCACTACCAGAATGATAGATACGGAGTGTGGTGATTTATCCTAAAGGGTATACAACTACAAGATGCTAAGAAGGGGGGGTGACAATTTGACCTAAGGTGTATGTCACTAACACAAGAAATGGTGGATGAGGAAAATGTCGCATTGGTGAATGTAAGGTCCATTTGATTGGTAAACCCTTGGCAGTTGATTATGGACTGAGGAACTAGAGTGTGTCATAGGGTAGATGAGTGGAGCGCATAGAAGAAAATGTGGTAGAAATGACCAAGGTATGTGAATGCTCAATGTAGGAAATGTATTGTAGAATGTGTAGTGGGTATGTAATGTGTAATGTAATAAGTGTTGTACTTATAAATAAAATCTTCAATGATGATACGTAAAACTAGGACACAATGTATAAGGATATCTAGTGTAGCATCTAGGATAGGTAGGATGTAATGTGGGTATGTAGAATGTATATTTAATGTGTAAGATACAATGCTAGGTGTCAGTAGAAATAGGAGATGTAGTAGAAAAATTGCAAAGCTAGATCCATATATGTTGTAACCTAGTGCGTAGTATGTAGAATGCATGGATGAAATGTAAAAATAGACTCCGAGAGTAATGACAACTAGTGTAGTGTGTATGACATAAATGATGGATAAATGACTAATTCATGAAGGTATCTGTACGATAATGTAGGATGTAGGTTATATATATGGAAATAATAGATATAATGTAAATGTGTAGATCTTAGCAGTGTAGTGTGTGGGGTTTCACTGTAATGGTAATCCCTCAATAGTCTAGTGTGAACGGAAGCACAAGACTATGTCATCAGGTAACGAGGGTGTTATACCATGTAGTGATGCATATGCTAGTGACGATGATACAAATATGAGTATTGCAATAGTGTAAAGATGCATTGATGTTGAAAGGGGGGGGGGTAAGTATGTGTTGTGATATTCCCCCTGGTAGTAGTGTGTGAAGAGGATTAGGTGAACTTGTCAAGGATATTTTCCGTCCTCTAGATTGAATTCAAATGGATCAGAATTGACTGACTTGGTAGGATTTAGTATGATGTTGATAAGGTAATGAGTTAGTGAGAGATAAATGGCAATACATGCCCATAGTGTATTCTTTGTTCAATGAATGGTGGATGTGGGAAACTATGTATGTACTCATCAAGTGTAATTAGGTGAATAGCCAAAAAAGGAACTATTGTAAATGAAAACATGAACAAAAGATATATGGAATAAAATAATCAGTGTGACTCGGGTCTAATGTATCTTCAATGTAAGTATGGTACAGATTCTCCTAATATGAGTAAAGAATAACAAGGGGTACATGGGATATAGACTAAACAGATCAAAGACAATACAAACCATAAGTGGTAGTGATGGTGAAAAAATCATAATATAGATGAGAAGCATGAGTAGATGACTGAAGGTCCTCAAAATGTAAAGCCAAGGATGAGCTAGACCAATGGGAGAAAAATATGGTTTCCTTGTCACATGCGGGTTGAACACGAAACATGTTTCCTAATAGGAATCAAGAATGAAAAGCACACATGTAGAAGAGGGGCGTGAGCTAGTGGGGAAGGACGAAGAGGGAAGGGTATTTTGTATGGATAGAACATGTAGATGGCAGTTGTGGAATGAATAACAGTAGTAGGAGATAGTGTAGAATAGTATAACATCTGAGTAAAAAAAATAGTACCTTCAAGTGGTGGTAAATGAGGCGGATCATCCATAGGTTGAGGCTTCATCTGTAGTGTCAATCTGAGGAATAGGGAAACTAGTATGAGGGTTCATGCACACAATATTGGAATGGATCACAACCAACATAATATAGTATAATCAATAAATTCAGTATAAGAACTTGACACAATCATGTATTGTATAAGAAATGACTTGCATGACATGAAGCCATGATCTACTCAACAGTAGGAAATTATATGAAACAGGGAAATCAATGACAAAGAAGAACAATAGGGAGAGTCTTAGGACCTACAGTTAATGGTAAGGTAACATGGCCTAGTCATGGACAGAACATAACCATCATAAATACGAGAGTGAAATGGAAGAAGGGATAATGTCATGAGGAGAAAAACCTAATTCTTGGAGAAAGGACATAGGCAACACAGATTAAGCTCAAAGACATTATTGATAAGAGTACGTTTTGATAACAACATTATAGATGTGAGACATAATGTAAAGTGGGTGGGTCATTGTTTAAGAGGTGAATGTCAGCTATGAGGATTGCACCTAAGTTCTATATGTTAAGAAAAGGCCTCAGAAAATGTGTCATACAGGAAATCCAGATGCGTGTCAGTAGAAACATCAGTAGCAGTACAAGAGCATTTGAACAAGATGAAGAAAATTAGGATGGGTAAGAAGTTATTTAGTGATGGAGATATTTGTGATGGTCAGGAATGTAGAATGAAAAATCCCTAAAAGGTGGTAGAAAGAGACATCGGGTTCGCTAAAATGATTAACTACAATAAGAGCTATGTATGCTAAGAAATAATAATCCTATTTAATCTAATTAGTAGGACAAAGACATTGTAGTAAATACACTAGTATAATAACATGGAATAGTTGATGAAAATAAATTATTCTACAGTAAAATAAAACCCTAGATGTGCAATAGAAGTAGAGAAAAATGGCTTAGCTGATTCGTTGTAGACTAGTCGCAAAGTTGTCACATGATCTGAAAATAAAATTTGTAAGTGCAGAAAAACACTCAAGGACTCTGCAAAGGGCAGATGTAGAAGATCTGAAGTGAGTCAGGGAACTTGGGAGTGTATTGGGGTGCCCCAAGGCACCTTGGTCTATAATCTGGGTGCTCTGATCACTATAAATGCCCAAAACATGACAACTGGTATTGTCCATAAGTTGTCTTCCAGTGCAATCCCTATTCATTGTGGTATATCTATCTGGAGTGATCTGGAAAATGACCTGTAATGTAAAGAGAAGTATCAAATCCTAGAAAAATAAAATATGCATATGAATGGCTTAGATTGACCTCAGCCGCCAAGCTAGTGAGTCTTATTACTTAGTGCTATGCACTACATTTCAGACACCGATGTAGTTTTGGTGTGTGTGTGTACATGTCGTGCTCTTAGGTTCTCTTGTGCCAGTCATGCACTTTGTGAAGTAGTGAGAAATAGTAACTATGTAAAAAATTTAAATATCATGTGTGCATTGAATTATATTAGAAATCCCTCCCTATGCATTGTGTGTGATGCAAATCTCCTAGCCTTGATGCATAGACACTATGTGGATGCAAGTGATGCAATGGATACAACTCTAGATGAAGTGATAATAGTAATGTGATAATTCTATGACCTAGGACCCTCACTATGGTCTCATAACTTTATATTTATAGGGATATCAAGATTAATTTCGTAATTAATCCCAATAAGGCCGACTGTGCAAAAGATAAAGAAAATAAATGGCTAGAAATTCCCCAAAAAGAAGTTGGAAATGATGTGCATATACCGGGGTGCCCAAAGTGGGACCGGGGCACCCCGGGGTACCCCAATATAGGCTAGGGCGCTCTGATTTTGGGCTAGAATTATGGGGCAGTTGCGAGATGGGCGGATAGGTGCAATAAAATATCTGGGAATGAAAAAATATGATATAAATAAGTATGGCCAAAAGGTGGGATTAATTGGTACTTTATCAACTTGAGAACATTCAAAATAGTAGTATAATACTGGGCTAAATAATGTCTAATGTGCATAATTTTGTGTCTAGAACAACCAGAAATACAAATGATTAGATGAATAATGAAAACACCAAATGGGATCATATGAATAATGGTGAGGATCTACCGAATGTTTGATGTGGAAAACCAATGACTTGGATCCTCCTCTTACTTTTGTGCTTTCAATTATGATAACTTAATTTCTAGTTTTGTAAGATTTTGTTGATATAGTGGTTGGTCTTATATATCATTTAGTTCTTGTTTCTTGAGAATTTATATTGGCCTAATTTATTTTATGCAACACACTATTATACCAACTATGTTTTTAAATTTTACATTATTTAATATGCAAGTATATGTATTACTGTATTGATTATCAGTTTAGATTAGGTTTCTTTTTGCATGCATTTATTTTATTTATGTTATGTTTAACCTTTTTTTGTGTTTTTTTTCATTGTTGTCACATGATGTTTATTTATTGTTGAGACATTTACATTACATTAGATTATCTATTAGATAATATTATATTTCGTACATTATTCGATAAGTTATTTAAAATTTCACAAAGGCAATATTAATGGGATGGGTGTGAATGGGTGGGCACATGCCCCCATTAAATACTTTTAATGTTGATGGTTTTTATAGTGTTGAGAGAATTTTAGTTTTTCAAAAGAAGGAGAACAATATCTTAATGATTTACAACACATTTTGAAAGGTGGGGTTTTCATAGCCCTACTTTACTTGTGGGCCTTTAGGGTTAACTCTTGCCACATTGGCAATATATTCGATTTTCCTAAGTCTTGTTTATTTCAATTCTAAATATTCTAACCCTAAATATTGTGTGCTATATTGATTGCATATTATTCCCTACATGTTATATATTTTATACAATTCAAATTATTTACCCAAGGCTCAAGTTAGAAAAAAATCTAGCATGAATCATAGTCATGTTGTTGTTTGTTCACTTTTTATCAAAATTCATATTATTAAGCCTAGAGTTTTCTTTACTTGGTATATATATATATATAGTTACTATTTTCTTCCAATGGAAAGTAAAACAAGTTGTTACGACTACTCATTCATAGGATATCCACTTATGATATTTCATAAAATGCATTATTTGCATGGTTATATAGCTTTAGCTTGTGCTCATAATTGTACCCAAGGATATGATAAACATGAAAGAAATCCAGGGAGATGCAAACAATAATACAATAAAAGTAATGGTTATAGTGTACAACTCACTACACATTCTGTATATTGTGGTTGTTGTAAAAACATTATCATTAAACTCTCCACCTTTTCGACCTCCAACATTCTTAAGCCTAACAATAGATATGAAAACATGTGAGAAACTCCACATTATATATGGGTAGATAAATAATAAAATTAGTTTAATTTAATTTAATAAATGTAATGGTAGTGTATGCATTCACCTTTTTTATTCCCACATCCTTTCAACTAACACCAACAAACCCATGCTTTGCATTTTTTTTCCAATACCCATATTAAACAATCAAAACCCTTCCTATTAGCCTTTGTTTTTGTAAGAGGGTATGAAAACCCGAAAGCGAGGATCACGAGGGACGTTGTGCACATCAATGGACATGCGAATGGCAGCGTGAAGAGATATCGGGAGGAGCGAGCATCAACTGAATGTGCATGCAAAGATTCGACAAACAGGAAGAACCTCGATAAGCCACAAACTCTCCTCTATCTCATAGATAAAATGGGGTGTACATATAGGAGGTGCTGAGTAACCCCCAGTGCTGCAATCATGACAAATCGAGTAGAGAGGGGGAGTTACATTCCTAGAATAGAAGTGTGACTCCCAATGATGCATATAACGCACTGACGCATAAGAGAATCTCATAATGACCCTTAAATGACACGTGGACCTACAATCTCACCTAAGTGAGATGACTCACCTAATGATGTGGAAAATAATTCACACCAACACCCCCCCTTCATCGTAACTTAGGATGAGGTGGTAAGTCAGAAACGAGAAATGGGTCTCGGCACAAAGCCTGATGAGGTACCCATGCACAAGAAAAAGGTCCCAAGCAGTGAAGGAAAACCCAATGGGAAAAACATCCACCATAAGAGAATAAAACACTCTTTAATCTAAGAAAGATGCCAAAGATGGGTCCCAGCTATAGACAAGCCTGAAAAGGTACCCTTGTATGAAGAGGCAATCTCTCAGAAAGAAGAAGAAGAGAGAAGAAGAGGGAGACGAGAGGAATGCACAAGATGCCATGGACGGATCTGAACTCTATAGCTCTAAGAAGTCTCCCAGAAGAATTTCGATGACGATATCCTCTACCTCTGGACTGAAGAAGAGCCACCTGTAACGAACTGTGTGCCTGCCCTTAGGAAGGACAGAAATGGAGTGTTGGAAGTCCCCCCACTCCACAAAGGAAACTGAAGGCAGCAGACACGAAGAACTTTGAGTCTGGTGCACGGAAGTGTCAGATAGGTCTAGTGAGTGAGTGACTAAGGAACCGAAGGTAATGCCACATGCATGGAACTGTCAGAGTGAAAAGAGGAATACCCACAAAAAGGACGTCCAAGTGATGTGAAGGGAACAAAACATCCTCCACAATAAAAAAGGGATTCACAGCTGAGGGTGGATCAATAAAGGTCTCTAGAAATGTGGAAATGACATAATTCCTAGAAGGGGAACTCCCAACAATAGAGATGATGAACTCCCTCTGAAATACCTATAGATAGATGAGGAACCTGTAGTGCATCACAAATAGACTCTACAAAAAGACGATTAAGGTTAGGCATATACTCATCCCAATGTGAGGGCTCAACAAACAGAAGAGTGATGTTAGATAGGTATGAGTCATCTAATGAAGGTAGAGGAGTGGAAGATTCCTCACACACTGGAAGTGGAGAGGAGGCTAGTGTAATGACTGTATGAGGGTTGAGTAGGAGACTGACTCGATATCTGATGAAATGTGGAATGTGTCAACACTCTTTGTAATAGTGAGAGAAAGAGGAGAGAAGTCCTTTGTAATGATCTCTACATCAAAACTGGGTGCACAATCCTCATCATCAGAAGTAGAACCAAATGAGTCTATGTTAGCGGAACTACCATCACACGAAGAAATAGAGGAGATAACTGGCAGTAGTAACAATGGCGGCAATATGTGAAGGGTCTCCATAGAGGGACTGAAGAATGCTCTAGACATGGTGAGGTGGATCTGAGTCTACCACGTGAAACCAGAGAGACTGAGAGACATGCATCATCATGTGACCAAATACATGGTCAAAAGTGTTAAGGAATTCCTCTAGATGACGATGATCAGTGGGTGCAGGAACTGGCCCAAGCAAGAAGGGTAAAAAACCCTCATGGGTGAAGTAACCTTCCATGGAAGCACACCAAACTGAATAGTTCCCTCTCTCGGTGAGAAGTGGCAGAGGATGTAAGCTGATCCTATGATGCTCAAGTCTGGAAAGAGCACTCTCCATGATGCGGAATGAAAAGTGCAAGGTGCACAAGAGAAATCCTCGAAGAAGCCAGAAAAATAAAAAAACACCAACATGACCAAATGAGCCACAAACAAACCCAAACAGAGGTAGGAGGCCCGAAATCAATGTAAGTAGAGCATGGTTGGAATATCAATTACAACGCACACAACGAGAATTTGAATATCACACCGGAAGCTAGAAAACACATGAGAAACACCGAGGAGTGCATCAATCCACAAGATCCGCTCTGATACCATGTAAGAGGGTACAAAAATCTGCAAGCGACGATCAAGAGGGACGACATGCACATCAACGGATGTTGTGAATGGCAGTGTGAAGAGATCTCAGTGAGGAGCAAGCATCAACCGAATGTGCATGTAAAGATTTGAAAAATGGGCAGAACCTTGATAAGACACAAAACTCTCCTCTATCTCATAGATCAAATGGGGTGTACATATAGGAGGTGCTGAGTAGCCCCCCAGTGCTGCAATCATGACAACTCGAGTAGAGAGGAGAGTTACATTCCCAGAATAGAAGTTTAACTCCCAATGAAACATATGACGTACTGACGCGCTGATGCATTGATGTACTGACATGTAAGAGAATCTCATAATGACCCATAAATGACACGTGGACCTACGATCTCACCTAAGTGAGATGACTCACCTAATGATGTGGAAAATAATACACACCAACAGTTTTCACAACTCAAACCTTTTTTAAACAAAAGGATAGTTTTAAATTACTTTATCTTCCATTGTGAAGAAGATGATAAGGTTTTGATAAACTAAAACTATGTGATTTTCTAAAAAAAATGATGAACATGAAAATCAAACAAAAATGATAATAACATATTGCTAAAAAAATTCGTATACTTTTAAGGGAGTAAAAAAAACTTTTTGATATTTATTTCATGTTACTTAAAAGAATTGAGAATAATAGTTGAAATGAGAAAAATTAGTAAAAAAAATTTAAATGAAAAATAATAATCTTATATTGAAGTTCATCCACGAAATTTTTTCATTCTCACTGAATGGAAAACCTTAATTTTTATCCAATACAAATTTTAGATTATAACCTTAACTAACATTAAGTTAAAGAAATATGGAACTAAATCGAAGTGGATTGTTGAAATTTATTGTGACCATCTTCATTCCAGATGAAAGTGTCCTTGTTCATCTACAATTTTTTGAGATTTATATCAAACTTGGTCCATCTAAGGACCTTGGGATGGTGACCACAATTGAGGGAACTGGTTCAATTCTTAAGCTGTCATATAAGTTTATCAACCTAAAAATTCAATATCCAAAAGATATCATAAATGTTATATACAACCAAAAATACATATATAACTGAACCATATAGATTATATGAATAATGAAAACACAAAATGGGATCATGTGCCTAATGGCGAGGACCTACTGAATATTTGATATGACAAACCAATGACTTGGATCCTCCTCTCACCTTTGTGCTTTCAATTATGAAAACTTAATTTCTAGTTTTCTAAGGCTTTGTTCATGTAGCGGTTGGTATTGTAGATCACTTTGGTTATTTTTTTTTAGAATTTATATTGGCCTAATTTATTTTATGTATCGCACTCTTATACCAACTCTTTTTTTTTGAAAAGTTTACATTATTTTATATTAAGTAAATTACTCTATTTCATCCACACAAATAAAAAAATTTGAAACTTTACAAAACAAACTTCTTTCCCAAAAATTATGAGACTCTTAACCCAAGGCATAAGAGAAAATAAGAATCTATAATAACTGAGAACAAAATACCATAACACTTCTTGAGTGTTAATAGAACACCAAACCTTTAACCATCTCTATCTAAATGAGTTCACACTTCGAAAATTCCCTAAGCATTCTAAATGCGTTTAACAACAAAAAGCGCCAAAAATATTTCAAGAGTACAATAGGGGTAATGAGAATGGAGTGAAGGCCCAAGAATGGGGGTATATAAGTGTTCTAATGTCATCCTAGGCACGGGTGCTAAAGTCTAATTCAGGGATTTATCTTAAATTCAACATAGCGCCGGATAAATCCATCCATAGGGCCACTTTCAGTAGATTTCCATTTAACATTGCAGTTTCACTCATAAATTCACTCTTATAGTCACAAATTCACACACTTTAGACATTATTTAGTCCTGGTCTCATACTACTATTTATATGGTTTTTGAGTGAAGAAAGTACTAATTAACCCCTGTCTTTTGGCCCATATTTTTTTATTTTCTTTCGTCATTCCTGACCTCTTGCACCTGTATACCCAGTCAAATTTTGCCATTTCATGTTATTTTATCTTTGACTAGGGTGCCCAAGCTAGTAATGGGGTGCCCATGGGTGCCCTAGTCCCCACCAGGGGCGCCCCAATCCTTTTTGAACTTTCCCGCCCCCTTTTTGCGCGCTTTCTAGCCATTTCAACTTCTTTTCTTTTTGGTGGTTGGTCATTTCAGGGTTAATAACGAAATTAGATAAAGATAACCCTATAAATATAAATTTATGAGACCATAATGAGGGACCAAAAACTATTCACTACTATCATCCACATAGGATTACATTCATCTAAGGCATTTGGAGATCATTTGCATTCACTGAGATCCATCACAAAGGACAAGGTTGGTTCATCTACATCACACAAGCATAGGAGGGGATTATATTCTATTCCATCCACCATTCTACTACATTTTTTACATCTAGTTATTGCTCACTACTTCACAAAGTGCGACTGACACAAGAGAACCTAGGGCACATGATGCACACACACACACACACACACACACACACACACACACACACACACACACACACACACACACACACACACACACACTAGAACTACATTTACATCTAAAATGTAGTGCAACACTCACTTAGTAAGTCCATTGTTGTGGTAGCTGAGGTTAGTCTGGCCTATTCATTTACCATTCTTCTTTTATTAGGGTTTTGATACTTCTTGTGTTCTCTTGCAACTATTTCTTTCATCTTGGATTATCAACGACATCTGACATAGTGGAACGAATCTGATGCGACACATAATGAAGGTTTCAAACCACTTACATGACCTTTGAAACTTAGTTTCTAAAAGGAACGATAAGAAGATTGTTCCAAGCCATAATCTTAGATGATAATTAGAACACCACATTAGATTTACAAAAACAGAAGAGCTAAAATATCATATATGAAAATCCATCATAATCCATAATGCTCAATACATTACAATAGAATGACTTGAATTATTCAATAAGAAAGATGTACATATAGGAGGAGGAAAGTGCAACTACTACCTAAATTAATGGTGAAGAACTCTCACTAATTGATACGCATAATTAAGTTAACTCCAAAAGACTAGTAAGCTAACTGAGAAGCAACACAAAACTGAGTAAGCTAACTCCACACAACTAATACACCTAAGCAAGCTAACCTAACAAGTGTAGGGCTAACACAAGTGTAAGAATTATCCTGATAAATAAATAAATAAGGATAAATAATAACCTACACTAACACCCTCCCGTAAGCATAGCTTAGGTGGGTGGAAAAAGAAGGTGGGTCTCAGAAACAAGGCCTGATGAGGTACCCACGTACAACAACTGGGAAAAATGAGACACCATAAGGTACCCATAAACCAGTAATAACAAAGTAGAGAGAGAAAAATCCCGCTGCAAGATATCCTCAGAAGCTTGACTCCAAAAATTCGTACAATGCTGAAGAAGTGTGGTGCACACTATGGTTTGAATCCACTGCTCGATCATATAACTCAAAAACAATTGACACTAGGCTTCACCATGATAGCTCCATGCAAGGAGACTCTCAATGGAGTGATGTTGAAAAGTGAAAAACAAACACCAAACATAATATGATCAACTGCTACAAATAGGTGTGCCACGATCCAATAAAAACTAAGGCAACAAGACACGAGATCCAAATAAATAGGAGTGCCACGATCCAAGAAACCAAGGTAACAAAAGACACGCAGTATCAACACCACACCCTCCCATACTGCAGAATGGGTAGAGTGAACACCATAGATCTGTATGATTTGTCAAAATCAACTACTCGAACACTGACAAACTAACACTGGGCTCCACCAGAATAGCTCCCCCACAAGAGAGACTGTCAACATGCCAAAAAAGAGTGTCAAAAATATAGATCCAAAATATCTCAACAAACAAGAGAGATATAAATGTATACACCCATAGATACAAGAATGCAATACCCAAAATTTTAGGACGTTGGGCTCAACTGAAAAATGCATCCACAAGTGATCACAATACCCTCCCAAATTTGGCGCTTTATAATTGAGTGCATGCAACTATTATAATGAGTAAAAATACCTTTTACATTTGAAATATGTGTATAAAAATGTCACCAATGCGTATCTCGAAAAAATACACAATCTCAAAACAAATATCACTTTAATCCGAGCTACAGATCAAAAGTTATGAGCTCTAAAAGGTTTTGTTATTAAAATAATATTTTAATGCTGATATTTTTTTAAAAGGTACACGTGACACCCAAATGTCCAAAGGATAAAAGAGTGCATCCACACGATACATGCTTGCGACCAAAGGATAAAACCCTGTGCCCAAAACCTAAAATGTCCAGAGGGTAAATCATTACGTCTAGAGGGTACACGCTTATATCCAATGGATAAAAGAATGCACCCAGAGGGTACAGATCTACATCCAGTGGATAAAAGACTGCATCCAAAACCAAAATACCCAGAGGGTAAAAGAATGCATCTAGAAGGTACACACTTATATCCAATGGATAAAATAATGCACCCAGAGGGTACAGATTCTGTGTCCAGTGGATAAAAGACTGCATCCAAAACCAAATATACCGAGAGGGTAAAACAATGCATTTGGAAGGTACACGCTTATATCCAATTGCTAAAAGAATGCACCCATAGGGTATAAATCTGCGTCCAGTGGATAAAAGACTACATCCAAAACTGAAATACCCAGAGGGTAAAAGAATGCATCCAGAAGGTACACGCTTATATCCAATGGATAAAGAATGCACCCATAGGGTACAGATCTACATCCAGTGGATAAAAAATTGCATCCAAAACCAAAATATCCAGAGGGTAAAAGAATGCATCCAGAAGGTACACGCTTATATCCAATGGATAAAAGAATGCACCCAGAGGGTACAGATCTACATCCAGATTTGACTGTCTCAAAACATGGTCGAGTTTACAGTCAATTCTAGGGTTTTGGCACCTTCCAAATCCAATTCCACACTCTTTTTTGCATAAAAATGCATGCTACAACAGAAAATTGCTAACAAATTCCGTATACATGAAAAAAATAAACCCTTTCTTGCCAAAGAAAAACTTACACATGGATGTCTACATTACCTATCGCTCTGATACTCATGAAATGAATGATAAGAAGATTGTTCCAAGCCACGATCTCAGATGATAATAGACACACCACATTAGATTTGCAAATGTAGAAGAGCTAAAATACCATATATGGAAATCCATCATAATCCATAATGCTCAATACATTACAATAGAATGACTTGAGTTATTCAATAAGAAAGATGTACATATATGAGGAGGGAAGTGCAACTACTACCTAAATCAATAGTGAAGAGCTCCCACTAACTGATACCGGTAGTTAAGTTAACTCCAAAAGACTAGTAAGCTAACTCGACATAACTAAGAAGCTAACTAAGCTAACACAACTAGTACACCTAAGCAAGCTAACCCAACAAGTGTAGGGCTAACACAAGTGTAAAAATTATCCTAATAATATAAATAAAAGGATAAATAATAACCTACACTAATAGGTAAGTCAGATCTCCCACATTTGTATTTGTAGCACTTTCGGTGTATACAGGGTGCCCAAATTGGTGCTCCAATTTTGTAGGCACCCCAATCCAAGGAGGAAGTAGTCTAGATCTAACCACATGAGATAATGCACCTTATGTAAAGTAATCACATGAGCTTAATTTATTCTGTGAACTATTGTACGCATCTCTATGAGCATATCTTTTATCAATTAGAAGCTTCACTTCCTAGAAGCTTCTATATAAATTATTTGGGTAATCCTATATATACGTTAATATAAGTTGTTTTGGTAACTGTGCCGTGGTCATTTACTGCATGTTCTTTCCACTGTATTGTACATGTATGCTCTAATCATAAATTAACTATTATCTAACTCTCGCATTCTCATTGGGTACCCAATTCATTAGTTAATCCCTTGCACATTCCCCATCACCATCGCCAGCTCCATCTCCTCGACTCATTTGGGTTCTTATACCTCACATTGGAGACATAGGGAACACTCATTTTGTATACATCTACATGCTACATTGTACTTCTATGGTCTCAATGACCTGTATTAATCATTTCTTGGGCTACTAATATACTTTCATTATTAGATGACTTGGTCCTCTTTTGTTGACCATTCATCACATCCATGAGGATGGATAAATTTTTCCTTCAATCCTTCACTTCCTCTATTGGTCTTCTTCTCATGGATGGTTGTCTCAATATACACTAATACAAATGTACATATTGTGGCAATATTTTATGTTCTTTCCATTTTTGCAGTTATGCTCTACATCGTGAGTGTAGTCACTAACTATCCATTCCTCGTTGGGTACCCAA
This sequence comes from Taxus chinensis, assembly GCA_019776745.2. Taxonomy (NCBI): domain Eukaryota; kingdom Viridiplantae; phylum Streptophyta; class Pinopsida; order Cupressales; family Taxaceae; genus Taxus; species Taxus chinensis. The sequence continues at coordinate 38,383,821 of CM034150.1, forward strand.
TTCATTCCTTCCATCACCTTCTCCTATCACAATCGTCATACTCCTCTCCTCACTCATGGCTTCATCATTACCTCTTTACACACTCATTGTGAAACGTGGGTTCACACTTAAATGTTGAGGTCTACTACTACAGCTAGTTGTACTTTTATAGTCTCAATGACACCTATTTACATCTTTTTTGGATATTAATATACTCTTTCTTCCTAATGACTTGCTACATCTTAGTCTGACCATTGTGCATCTACACTGTTATGATGATGATATTACTCTTCCTCATACAAGTACTTCCACTATTGGTCTTGTTCTCATGGATGGCCGTCTCATCGCCGGCCTCACACACTACTTATACTACAACAACCATGCCATTCTTGGGCTTGTTATGCCCAATGGTCCAATCACTACTATGTTTGAGTTGGCAATCTTAGACATTGTCTACACTACACATATAACTCTTTCCTTTGTTTTCAAGCCTCTCCTCAACATCTTGTTCGTTCTTTTGTCTTTTCTATTGTAATTTGGGTCACTAATTTGTCCCCTTTTTTTATGATGCAAACAACATTAAGATTTATTAGTTTCCCCATTCTCGTCTTTTTAGGGGTCTTCCATATCATTTCTCTAGTTTCCTTGTCAATAATCGACATGAGCAATTCATTACAAATTTCTCATCAATTGGAACATACCTAGGTTATTGATATGCTCTAAACTTGAATTTCATATTTCGTTAGACATCTTTGTGTCCCTTGTATTAGGAAATTTGTAGTTAGTGCTCCAGTGGTATGTATGAGTGAATACATAATTACATGTGTAATTATCATTAAGGTGAATGTAAACTAGTAAATTAGTACAATAATAATTACTGGGGTAATTATTATCTTTATATGTATGTTAGTAATTTGTTATAAGTTGTTTTACATAAAACTATAAACAAATATATTTGTTTAGACCAGTTTCAACAACTCACGTTAATAGAGTTCATTCTAAGGGATATTTGTTGAGTGAGTTTCAACAACCTCACATTAATAAAGTTCATTCCAATCAAAAATAGATAGTCATATGGGTGATATCAAACGGGTTTGCAAATCTGCAGTAAGATGATTAGCCCCATCCCCATGTACAAGAGTGCAAGCATGAACAACCAGTGGAAAACTGGTATTGCCCAATTCATATATGAGTTGTTGGGGCCCAACAACGGGGATGGCGAAAAAAGTATGAAGTTACCTCTATGTCAAATCTAGTAGAGGTCGGGCAGGTAGGGGGGGTTGTCTGCCTTGTCCCGATCTCTCTCTAGATGGTATGAAATCTGGGATGGGCGAACGGGGGTTGGTTCCTGTACTCGACAACCCTTGTGTTGCTTTTGGCCACCCCGTAGTTTCCAAGTGGATGTTCGCGAGCGCCCTCTAGCTCTTATAGCGATTACCCAGGCCATACAACCTTATAGATCATGTGCATACGGTATTCTACTATGGCAGATGAACCCATATGAGAAAGGTTGGGTGAATAACTGAAGTTGGTATGGGTGGGGCTATAAGGTATTGGCCAACTATCATGGGTGAATCGACAGATGAACCCATATAGACGCTCTAAGGTACTGGAATGAGTTCTATATAGAGGTTCGAGGAACCCCCCCTCTATATTATCTCTAATTGCCCTCGTTCTTTGGTTCACCCATCTTGCAGGATAATAGATAGGGGCTTCGCTCACACCGGGGAGATCCCCTCTCTCTATATTCAACCTCCTCTGCCCCACCCTTGCACCCTACCTACGCCTACTATAGTCTAGCGGCGGATGGTCCCCTCTCATTCAAATAGAGGCCATGTCCCCCTTTCCTATAATAGAGAATAGAATCCTCTATGATTGGGAGAGGCTCCTATGGGGGTATAGGGTGACTAGACTAGACTATATTACATACATGATATGACCAACTAGTGACTGATATCACAATTAGTTTATGCAGGCTCCTGGATCACAACTATCTAGATCTAGAGGTTCTCGGCTATATCTACAGCCTATCTACCCCTCCCGTATCTCCATATACGGGAGAGAAATACTTGGAAGGAGTAGTTTGAACTACATACTAAAATATAGGAAAACACGAATTTCAATGCACTTCTGGTCCGAATTGTGACTTGGTGTAAACATGAAAAGTGTTCAAAATTCAGATCTGATCTCAGATATATGATTTGTTTTCATAGAATGTTTTTAAATATCCATTTGTAGGTGTTTTTCTAACACAGTTGCAGGGAGATCACATTGTGAAAACACTGTAGGAGCCACAGATTGTTCTTGGGACAGTTTCTGCTATTTTTCAGAGTTCTTGGGACATTGATCAACTCATTTGCAGGTTGTGATTCATTATTGGTTGTTTGTAAGAGTTATTGTACTTACATTTCAATATTATTAATGGATCGGTTCAATTTGAACCCGGGGATGTAGGAATTTCCGAACCCCGTAAACAATCTTTTTGAGTTACATATATATAGTACCTACACATCTTACATATCATATGATCATCTACTCAATCAGATAGAACTACCTCATCTTCTATGCACTGCACTCACTACCCTATTGATGCCTTTAGTTCCCCGTCATCCATTCTCGACTGCTGAGGGTTTACAAATCAAATGGACCTTACATAATCACAAGCCTTCTACATTCGACCTCTCATCATGCAACATCCTAGGTTATTGACATGCGCTATAAAGGCTAAATGGTCCACCTAACCTAATCATATTGTAGTGACACATGCTATATCTCTAACATACTAGTCACTTTCGTTCTCATCTTTTTGTATGATTACACACTTAGGTTAAATCATCACTCCTACATTCCATTTTGGTCTATATATAAACCGCTTACAACTTATAAGGTTCACACTAATCTTCTATATGTCGCATATCCTCACCATGCATACATCTCATCACACAACACGCTGACACCACACGCATTATTCGAAGACCATTCATGACGACGCACATCTTTTTTAGTTTTTAACGGTTCATTCTTGACTTCTAGGGGAAAACAAATGAACCTCACTATATACATTTCCATTCACAGTGGGGTCAACTTTCCGATTATCCCATCTGTTTATTCCATTCCTCCATCCCAACAATACTGCTATTATGGTTTTCTTTTAACTCTTTCTTAACTTGTTTTTGCATGGTGACTTTATTGCACATGCCGGTTATATTACTTATATGTCATTAGCCTATTAATCCCACACATGCATTTCACTTCTTTTTCTAGATTTGTTGTAGATACATGTATCTACATGCAACAAATTCTCACCTTCTAAAACCCTTCCTAGCATTGGTTGTTTGGGTGGAATCCACAGTAGTCTCTCAACAGTGTTATTGTTTCATTTTGTACTTAACCTTTACAATTACTTGGCTTACCCACTTTTGACATACTAGTTATCTTTCTAACATACACTACGGGTGCTTCATTTGCATCATTTATTAGGCAGGGATTTTTCCTTTCCATACGCGTTTTGTTCAACTTGTCTATATTATTTTGTTCTTGTATGCGGGCTGCCCATTTTTCCTATTTGTAACACACACATTGTCTTTGGCTTCCTTCTTGTTTGTGCATGCCTTGTTGGTTTTTCGCTACCAGTGCATTCACCTTCCCCCTGTAAGGTAGAGTTTTCAAACTACACATGCGCTTGTCCTCCTTTTGGGGCCACATTCTCTACTATCATCGCGTCGCATGCGCCCCTAAAGACGGGGGGAATCATTTGGGGTTTGTTATATTCTACAACCCAACACTTCACACCAGTTCCATTTCAATGCACTTTCCACCCTTGGCATTTGTGGGTTATAACAAAGATGGGTTTAGACTATTCTCTGGCAAACCCCGTACACATTGGATTTTTTTAAAAGGACATGGTTGCCTTTAAGCATTTTTAGGGAGAAAATAGTGTTAGAGATACAAAATTCCTCTTTCACTACTTTCAGCTAGTGGGTCCGATCACCCAAAAAAACCGAACGTCCAAAGATTTTTTTCAACTACACATTTCAGGGAAGCAGTTATAGGTTGGAGGATCAACGGAATTCCTCCCTACACTTCTTTTAGCCTATGGCGTCATAGAAAGCTCACCCACAAAAACCCCGAAATATAGGATAATCCTTTACAAACACTCTCTTTCTCGACATGGAGTTCATGTGCACATGTTCCATTTAACATTTTTTGTTTGCGATTTTACATTCACATGTTTTTTACATTTATATACATGCTCTTTTACATTGCATTTTCACATACATACATATATGTTGACTACTTGATCAGTTTCTCCTTGCAGGGTCTTGTTTTGTATGAGAATCAGCAGTCAAATGGGGGAAACAACAACCAATACAACGACGACAAAAACAATATATTTCGTGGCAGGGCACACACATACTAAACCCATTTAGGTACATCACCATATCAAAATAAACCTACAAATGTGTTTGCTTCCACTAGGTCCACTCTATCCTTTTTTGCACTTTTTCATCTTTACTTTTCATGCTCCCATTTTTTTACTCATTCCACGCTTTGTCTAGTTTCCTTATCGTATTTTTCTACTACATCTTCATGACATAAGGTACCATCTCTATATACTCTATGTTAACTGAGCTTATTCCGCTCACAACATAAAGTGGGTGTAGACTTAATATAATCTATGCGGAATAATTCCCTAATCCAATAATACTAAGTAGAATAGAATTATAGAAATTAAAAATGCACACCCGAAGCAATTTTAACGTTGGGGTGTTCACCCAATGTGGGCTACATCCACCAGGAACACTTTGCTTAAGATTTTATTACATTACCACCAAACCGTCTTCCAGTACAATAATCAGATCTTGTTTGAGCCTAACGCTCAAAAACCCTCCTGAATTCACTACTTGATTCCACACACTATTCACCTTCTCAAAACACCTCTTGCAATCCCTATTGTATTCCATACTATATATAAGTACATCATAGGTAGCTGAGAAAGGTTTTACAACACAATGGTACCCGAAAAGCCATGGACCAAACCGCCCATAACGGTTACCCATTACCCATGGGTTATACCACCCATGAAAATTGCTTCGGGGATTCGCCCCAAACCCCCTTGAACCCAATCCATCAGATGAGTGGGGACTGCCATAAAAATAGCCGAGTGTAACACATGGAAGGGGTAACCAAACTTACATGAGAACAGGCTCCACAAACATAACAGTGGGGCACATGTAGTCCAAAAAATCACACACCTTAGACATTATTTAGTCTCGGTATCATATTACTATTCATATGGTTTTTGAGTGAAGGAAAGTACTAATTAACCCCATCTTTTTGGCCATCTTGCTTTGTTTTCTTTTGTATCCCCGACCTCTTGCCACCGTATTCCTAATCAACATTTTCATTTTCATGTTATTTTATATTTCACTGGGTGCCCATGGGCATCCTAGTCCCACCCGGGGCACTCTATTCCTTTTTTGAACTTTCCCTACCACTTTTTGGGAAGTTTCTAACTATTCATCTTCTTATCTTTTAGTGGTCAGCCATTTCGAGGTTAATCTATGAAATTAGATCAGATAACCCTATAAATATACAGTTATGAGCCATAATGAGGGACCAAACACTAGTCACTACCATCATCCACCTAGGGTTACATCATCTAAGGCATTTAGAGATCCTCTTGCATTCACTTAGCTCCCATCACAAAGGATGAGACCTAGTTCATTTGCATCACACAGCATAGGAGGGAATTATATTCTATTCCATCCACATTCTACTAATTTTTTTACATCTAGTTATTGCTCGCTACTTCACAAAGTGTGACTAGCACAAGATCACCTAGGGCACATGATGCACACACATGTTATAACTACATTTGGGTTTGGAATGTAGTAAAACACTCATTTAGTAAGTCCATTGTTGTGGCAATTGAGGTCAATTTGACCTTTTAATTTGCATTCATCCTTTTTTAAGGGTTTTGATACTTCTTGTGGTCTTTTGCAAGTTTTTCATTCATCTTGGATTATCAACAACATTTGGAAAAGTGCAGTGAATCTAATGCAACACATAACGAAGGTTTCAAACCACTTATAAGCCCTGTGAAACTTAGTTTTGGACCTTCCACATCGACTAGAGCGCTGGTAGCATAGACTAAGGCACCCACATACACTCCAATCCTTCTCTAGGTGCCCCACTCTAGAGAATCATTCCAGATTTGTCCTTTTTAGGACCTCTACACAGTCGTTCCTGCCTTCCCAAATATTATTTTGTTTATTCTAACACACAAAACCCAACGAGATCCTCTTATTAGCTGAGTCCTTCCTCCACTCTTCTTGCATATTAGGGTTCTATTTATATTAGCTTAGTTGTTTGGGGTCATTTTTTCGTAGTCATTTACTGCATTTATTTACTGTATTTGCAGTTGTTCTAGATTTGATTAACTATTATTACTCACATTTTAGTTAATCACCTCCACTTTGACCATGACCACAACCATCTTAGATTAAGATGAATGCGTTATTTTTTTTTCGTTTATTTTTCTTTCACTTTTGCATTCTTTATTTCCATGTCCAATGAAAAATATGTACTAAAGGATTTTTTTTATCATGGTTGAGCTATTAAGGCTTCCATACCCATCAATTCTTGTCTCATAATTCTTAGGAAACATTTAAAAGTTATTTTATGACCCTCCCTTCCATACAATTTGTTTTTCCTATTTTCTGTATCGTTCTTTGGACTACTTTAATCCCATTAGTATCATCTCATTATCTAAATGTTTTGGTTATCTATCTATATACTAATGGCTTATATAATTTTTAGTTCCTTGCTCCACTTATTGTATATTACTCATTCCATGAGGAACTTTACATTATTTTGATGTTCTGGCTCGATATATTCTCACCTCTGAAAAAGGAGATTGATGGAACCCATTTTGATATACACACAACATGCCAACCTCATACTCTCCCTCATATAAATTATAGACCATATGCTCACATGTTAAAAGAGGCACTTAAATATTTTTTAACAACCACACATGCCCATCAAATTCAAAGTATGCATATACCAATAGTTTATTTTTTCTACTTACCACATTTCTTAATAAATTCATTACGTGCTTTGTAAATTTTTTAATAATTGATTGTATAAAGCCACAATATAGTTACACCATTATGTTGGCTCAAAAAACATTATAGAATCCTTACTCCACCATATGGCTAAGATATTTTAAAATTTTGGATTGTATTCTATAAGGAAATCTTCCAAATGATGGTCAAATACATGTAAAATTTTTAAATGAACCTACTTGTTAACAATATGGTACATTACAAACCCATAACACCACCCCAAATAACATTGTAGAATACATATCTATGTAATAAATTAAGCTATAACCAATACACATATCTTAAATTATCCATTTAAAAAATGTCAATGAATATCCAAATCGAGGTGCTCATTTTGGATTTTTCATGGATTATTTAAACCTTTTTGTAGGAACACTTATCTAGAAAAGCACAATATTATTGGGGATTGACCCATGCTAACCTTCAAGCTAGAAACATCTTTGGCATAATTTCCAAATCAAAATACTATTTTCATATAGAAGTAAATAAATTCAAATTTTTAGGCTAATTCTTCCATATATTTTTTATTTTTTGAAACTTATGTAACAAGGTGTAGACACCAAAATTGGCACAAAAGAGTTACTACATCATGTTTTGGGAAAATATTATATATGCGGAATATGAATAGAGAAACTAGATATTAGTGGTATAAGTATTTGTTGGTTTGAGTCTCACATTTCTTGATCATATTTTGGATTTTGGCTTGTTCGAATCTTTCATATGTATTTGTGTTGTGTCAAAACTATCTCTAGCTTTTACAGATTATTGTTTAAATTTTATTAAGTTTGGTGCATAGCCACACAACTTGGCCAAGATTATACTATGGTCTTGACTAAATCCATACAGTCTCTCTCCCTTTTGATTTTAAGTTTCTTTTACCGGTTGGGTCCTTTCATTACTCTTTTTACTTTCACACCTTATATTTTGGGTCGATGAATTACTTGACTCTAGGATTCAAGTTTCAAAGTAAATGATCCATATATATATACAAGTTAACTCTAGGAATTTACCATTTAGCAAACACCTATCTATAAATATTTTATAATATAGGAAAAGAGAGAATCTCTACAACATACTGCATAACACAACATAAAGGGGAAAATTTTTGAGTTCTACATCTACCTACAAGGGTTTTAATTGAGGAAAAGTAGATAGCCTGTTATTGGTATGGAAATAAAACGGAGAAACTAGATCAATGGTTTAGTTGCATGCACACTTGCACAAATAACTACGAGAACTAAATTGATTATGAAATTTAGTTCAATGCTTAGTGAATCACAAATGGTATAATCATCGAGGTAGTATGACTCAAATACTTGATATTTTATTTAGTTATATATTGTGTGCTTAATGTTATTTTCAGGAAGAGAGGGTTATTTGAAAGTATAAGCACAAATGCAAGGGTTACAAAAATGAAGATATCAAAGTGCGACACAAGTGAGGATGAAGCGAAATAGGAACACCCAGATTCACACTAGTCACATGTCTAAAACCATACAAATCAAGTTTATATTGGAGTACATTCCTACCCTAATTTGCATGGTCCTAGCTCTTCAAATTCCAAAATGAAATGGATTATTTAGACACATTGCAAGCTCGATACTCAATTCAGATTTATTAATGACACAACTATAAGTCAACCTGAATAATTCAAATCATCTCTCAAACCCTAATTGTACTTATAATTTTTTTATCATGGACTAGTGTAATGACTTCTGCGAGCCCTTCCAAGATCCCTAATCCTAAACAGATTCATTGCATTGATGAAAAATTTACACTCGGGACTAGTGATAACTTGAGCATGGGAAGCTTGAGCCCTCACAGGAAGGTCGAAGGAGGGAGTGGTGGTCAAAAATGCCTATTCAGTCACATATGAGAATGGTGGCAGTGGTGGGAAAATAAGATGACTGAGGAAGGATATTGATTATGCTGAGGAAAAAACATCAGACATCATTGGTAAATCCTTTTCCATTATGGTTATTGGATCTGTTAAGGGAATTCAATAGGTGAGGAAGCCCCTGAAACCAAAAATTCTTGCAGTGACATTGTCTCTAAATTTTATAGTACCTCCATTTACCTTTTCAAAGTGAGAAACTTACTTTTTTCTCTAGTCATGTAACTTGAGAAACCACTACCAATGTACCACTGATTTTATTCATTGTGTGCATAAAATTTGTCTGAACAATCATGGATTTTGTTTGTTTATTTCTTTCTCTTGTTTCACCTTCCAAACTTTTATTGACTCATCCTTTTGACTGTCTTTGGTTTCCTCAATCTCAACATGTTTCGTAGATTCCACAAACCAACTTATACAAAAATGAGCTTTATGCCCAAAGTTGTGGCACTTATAACATTCAATATTAAAATTCATTAAAAGTGCAAATGAGTTGTAGTTTCTATTTGAGGACATGTATATGAATTTTCATGTTTCTTCCTATCAAAACTCATTACATGAGATATGATGTTTGTTTCCCTATGACCAAACTGATTACATGAAAAACAATAGCCATAAAAGGAATTTTGAAATCTGATTTTGTAATGTCACCTTAGAGGAAATGATCTTCTTGTTGTATCCTTGTTTCCATTTGGAGAAGTGTTATTATTTGTAGAACACAAATTTCTTTCCTTTTTTTGCTTTCATTTGAAGTGCTTATGTATTGAGGGTCATGTAATTCTTCCTTCTTCTTATTGTTATCATATTTGGAAAAACATTTAAGAGCATCTCCGTAGCTTCTTGATTTATTTGGACTTGTCATCTTTGGAGACCCTTTGGGATTTTATTTTATAGACTTCTCATTGTACCCAAGATCTGTTTTGGTAAATGATGATCTCTAATTATTAATAATGTCTTCTAAAAATTCAGATCTCTTTTCAAATTTGAGACATCCGTTCAACTTGGTAGTTGATTTCTCAAGTTCCTTTCTTAAGGAAACAACTTCACATTGAAGTTTCTCCGAATCTTCTTCTTTATGTTACAAATGTGTTCTCACATCCTCATCCATATTTTTCATCTCTTCTAGTTTAACCTTTAGATAAATGATGATTTTATTGGAATCTTTAAGATCATGTGTCAAATTTTATTTTAAGGCACCATACTCATCTTCTAGTTTTTGAAATTGTTGTTTTCATTTTTTATTTTTTTCTTATACTTTTGGGTTCTTCTAGGGTAGAAATGAGTTCTCCTTCAAGATAAACTTCAGTTTCAAATTTAGTATCTTCTTCATATTCTGAATCCATTTTTTCTTTCTTTCTTTAATCCTTAAGGCCATGAGAAGTGATTAATCTTTATCACTAACAGAGACACTTTCATCACTTTCTTTAGATGATTTGTTTTCCTCCTTGGTATAGAGGTTTTTCTTGTTGTTGTAGAGATTCTTATTACTTTTAGATCTTCTTTGCTTATGGTTATTCTTGGATTGAGAGTACATATTACTCTCCTTCAAGTTATGTTTATCTTTATCAACATTTTTTTATTTGGGAATTTTTTTGGGATAATGTCCTATTTCACCATAATCAAAACATTTGAATGGTAACTTACCTTAATATTTTCCAAACCATTCTTTATCCTTCTGACAAAGTGAGATTCTTCTTCATATAACTCATTGTTGGAGAAATCATGTGGTTTAGGTTTCTTGCTTCTCTACTTCTTTGATGTTTTGAATGCCACCTATCAATTTTATGATTTATCACCTTTAGTTCCCATATCATATGCTATGAGAATCCCATGTAGTTCATCCATTGTTAGGATGGTTAAGTCTTTCAACTCTAAAATAGAAGATACTTTGGAATCAAATCTCATAGGAAGAGATCTTAGCACTTTTTGCACAATAGTTTCATCCTTAATTTCTTCACCAAGTCCTCTAATAGTATTGAAAACTAAATCCACACGAAGAATGTAGGATGCCATGTTTTCATCCTCCTTCATATTAAAATTATCAAATTGACCTCTATGTGTTTGGAGTTTTACTTTCTTCACTTTTTTATATCCTTCAAAAATATTTTTGAGCTTATCCCAAATTTCCTTCGCTACACTACAATGTATTACTTTGAAAAATTATATCTCACACAATCATCTCAAGATTGCATTCATAGCATTTGCATTGCTCTCACTTAATTTATTTCCATCTCTATCTATTGCAAGAGTTGTTAGAACAATATAACCATGAAAAAAAATCCATATACTAAAACCTCTCCATTAGATAGGTACACATACTTATAATAAAAAAGGCCTAATTAGTTCCATCAAATAAAGGAACCTTGTTTGAGGAAAATCCTTCTTGACTCGTCATGTGTGTTTATAATATCTACCTTCCAGTGGTAAGACAATTTAGAAGGAACCCGCTCTGATACTAATTATAGAAAACACACTTATATTGAGAGGGGGGTGAATTAATATTATCTGATTTTTACAATTTAAACTTTAACATTCATAACATCAGCAATTACATGAGGCATAATAGTTGCACGACACAATATTTATGTGGAAATTGTTAGGATAATTACTTATGCATTGTATAATTAATTATAATTATTATTATAACGTTATTACATTACTTAGTTGTATACAGTTAAATGGTTTTAATAACCATATTTAGCTTATTATATTCATGGGTATAATTGTTATGTTGTTATAACAATTATGTCATTATTTATTTGTGCTTCCCATATGTATTTTGGAATCTATTGTATTTTAGTTTGTTGTTGCATAGTTGGAAATCCATATTTGTTTATATCCAGGTTATCTAATATGTATAAATATTGTAGCCTGCAATATTGTATTAGATTCTATTGATTAATATAATTCTACAGGTTTCCGTCCCTGATCCACATTTGGTACCAGAGATGGTTGAAGCTCTTGACAAGGTTGGAAAAAGGTTGCAAAGGAAGGAAAAATCCTGGAGAAGAAATATGCATCATCAGAGAGCCAGTGCTACCTCCAGAAGCTTCTCAAATCTCCCTACACTCCCACAATCTTCTGTGTGATATCCAGGTAAACATAAAGCAAAAGAATTGTTTTTTTGCCTTGGTACCCTCTGCACCAGGTAAATTTTCTTCCTAGCAATCAAAAATTAAAAAAAAAACTATAGTTTTTTTTCCCATTAGGGGTTTCTCATTCAAATTCAGAAGCCTGTTAGTCACAGCTAATAGTGGCAGCAGTATAAAATTTAGAGGAGACCAAGTTGAATATATTGCATTGTTTGGTGACCGAGCTATAAACCGGGTTCTCCATCGAGTTCTTGGATGACTTGATTATAGATCCACCCGTTGAGCTGGTTGCTTACCCCCTACATTGGGTTACATTCCATGGTGAGATGGATTGTTTGTTGTCGAAGGCCAAATTGCATTTAACAACCAGACTGTTTTGTATTCTTTTTGGGTGAGTTATAGACCACAACCGTTTTTTATAACACAAGCCCATCCTGCAAGCAACATTAGAGGGAGCTATTCAAAAATTGTTAATACACAATAAGTAACCAAGGCATCAACAATAAACTTCAAACGCAGTCCACTCGACCTACAATCTGAAATCAAGAAACCCATTGGACATTGGTCACAGTGTAATCAAGAAACCAAGCCTTTCTTTGTTTGGAGACCAAACATCTCCCCTCCATGGATGAATGTGAGCCATCCTATGACCAGGCCGATCCCACCAGCCTACAACCTACATGAATAAATCAAATAACCTACATCAATATTCAACACGCACCTGCCACGCCCAAGCCATCCTCTACGCAAAACTTGCAATCAAATAAAAACGATGCAACACAAATAAAAAGCGGTGGAAAGCAAAATGAGGAGATAACAATAGAAGAAGATCCGATTTTCATGCATATGAAATATCTAACCTCCCTCCTCTAAGCTCGTAGTCCACGTAGAGCTCCACTTCAGCCAGGTCACCATTTTCAAAAGGTGAGTCGAATTTCATCTTTATTAAATATTATTTACTTCAATTTTTTAATCAAAGGCACAAGCGACCAAGGTGGTTAGACCAATAGACTTGGGTGGACAAGGTTTGGGGTTCGACCCCCACCCCCAACACAAAAATTTTGAATTTTGAAGCTTAGCATAAAATTTGGAGAAACCGCCAACTTTGGCAGTAGATTTAGTGGGAAAACCTCCTCCAACCCGCTAGTTATAACTAAAACCACCCCTAAACCTATAGTGACAAAAACCCTATTTTAGGGCAATTTGTTTTTCTCTTATTAGGCCTATTTTTTCATTCCAAGCAACATTTGCTAAAGGGGATACACCAAAAAATTGCATTTTCAACTATTGTTTTGCAGTTTTTAGCATAGAGGGTCGTTTTGGGCTCCGAAGGCAACTAGGGCCCAAAAAACAAATTTTGTTTTTTGCCTGCCATTCAATTTTTTAAATTTTTTTGAATGTAATTGCATACTTCAATATATTATACTAATTTGCAGGTTTCCATAGTCAACCGCAAATATTGTAACTGCTCATAAACTAGCAGAGTTGTAATCAAAAATAGTAAAAATTGGTTCTATAACACTCACAAGATCCTAGATCTCATTCGCAACATTTGGTATATACAGTGCCTCTGGGAAGCACTTACGGGTAAATTTTTCATGACTTCTACTATACTTAACACCTAATATAGTTGCAACAACGTCATCTAGGCATCGACCCTTTAAATCGCTGGGGAGTAATAAGGTCACAGTGCACACACTATGAGCCATCCCATCCGTCTGTGAATGATTGCATGACATAAATCTGGACTGAGAAATTATCTGAGTATATATCAAAGTTACACGCACATATGAGGATATTTCTTTGAGTCAGTGTCAATAATCACACAGAACCCTTTCAGTATTGTCTTGGTACCGCGTATCAAATTCTTTCACATATGTTAACGTCTTTTTCACATACCACCGGGTATATATAAATGGTGAGATTCTTCCACGTACCATTAGGTATATCAAAATGGCGTGTATATAGAAAGGTTTGGTATATCAGACTGGAAGTATATAGATTGGGAGACCTTATACCAGGAGTGATAAAAGCCTAACCCTGTCAGTGATTTTTGCAATATGGGCACTAATGCCCCCAAATGTTTTCTTCCAGATTCACAACTACTTAGAGGAAATAACTATGCTACATGGAAGAAAAACATCAAGACACAGCTTGAGTTTGAAGAGATTTGGCCTGTTGTGACTGGTACTCTGACCAGATCAACAACTGATACAACACAACAACGAAAATTTGATAAAGCATATAAGAAGGCCAAAATCATCATCTTGTTTGGAGTTTCTGACGATGTGTAACCCCACATTTGAGATACAAAAACATCCAAAGAAGCATAGGATAATTTGAACACAGTATATGAGGCCAAAAACAAGAATGTCATACTAAATTTGTAGATTCAGTTACACACACTGAAGTTCAAGTAGAATGAGAAAATTGAATCTTTCTTAAGAAGAGCTGCAGAGTTGAGGGCTTCACTTCTAGCCCTGGGAGAAGTGATCACAGGTGATAATCTCATTCCCATTGTTCTAAGATCACTCCCATCTTCTTATCACATTTTTATAACAACACTAAATGTGTCAGATATGAAAATTAGTTTTGACAAGCTGGTAAACCTACTGTAACAAGAGGAAGCCATGCATAACAAGGATGATGAAGAGGAGAAGGAACTTTATTCTCATCAAAAATGGAAAGGAAAAGGTAAAGGAGAACCTAATTGCTATAAAAATTCCCAACATCAGAATCAATATCAACATCAAGGGGAAAAACAACAGAAGAAGCAATGTCCAATCTGTAAAAGAGGACATGAGTTGAAATATTGTTGATATAATACATACAAGAAATTTTTATCAAGTAACTCAGGACCTCCACAACAAAAATCTCACAAGGGATATTCTAACTAAAATCAAGGGAATAAAAAGGGGAATTGGAAAAGAAGACCCCATAAGCAAGGAAATATTGTTGAGAAAGAAGAACATTCAAATAATGAAGACTTCTTGTACACTTCTCGATCAAGTGAACCATCCACATCATCTAGTGATGTCTAATATGTTGATTTAGGATCCACTCGACACATGATTGGCCACAGAGACTGGTTTACCTCAACGAGGGACATGCCTTTGCAAAACCATGTTTCGTTGGGTGATTATTCTTCATATATAGTTAAGGGGATTGGGAACATTTTTCTACCCCTTGGTTCACACATATGTAGCCTATCAAATGTCTTATATGTCCCTGGGTTGACTAAAAATCTGATTTCAGTCAATAAACTCTTTGATCACAACTTAAAAATTTACTTTGATAGTCATTCTAAGAAGAAAACATGTTTAATTTGACACAAATCGTGAGGCTTGAAAATAGTTGCAAAAGCCTCCAATGTGGGAAGCATGTTCCAGCTTGATTTTGTCCACAGAAATGATCAGGCACTTGTGGCTAACAACTCTACCTCAACAAAATTGTGGCATCAGAGACTTGGTCATGTTAGTTTCAAGTATCTCGAGACACTTTGTTGGTGTAAAATGGTACATGGGATACCGTATCTTCAGGAGGATACATAAATTTTTTCTCACTGCCTAACAGGAAAACAACATAGAACTTCATTCCAGAAGAGTACATATCGAGCTCATGGTAAACTTAATCTGGTTCATACCAATATTTGCGGTCTGATGCAACCAATTCATTCTAGATTTCAGTACTTCATGCTTCGTGTTGACGACTATTCAAGAAAAATGTGCATTTTTTATCTTTGCAAGAAAATTGAAGCCTTTAAAACCTTCAAGAATTTCAAAGTAGCTGTTAAGAATGAAATTGGTCATCACATCAGAACTCTCTACTCAGGTCAAGGGGGGAATTCACCAGTAATGAGTTCAAATACTACCTACAAACTCATAGGATTCATCGACAAATGCCTCCTCCACACACACCACAACAAAATGGTGTTGTTGAGAGAATAAATTATACTATCATGGAAATGATGCGATGCATGATCGATGATTCTAGGCTTGCAAAGAAATTTTTGGCAGAATTAGCAAAGACAACAGTGTAATTGTTGAACATAGTGGCCACAATTGCTCTTGACAAAGTAACACCACAAGAAGCATGGTCAAAGTGGAAACCATCTATTGCACACCTTAGAGTATTCAGGTGCAAAGTAAGTATGCACATACCCAAGAAGAACAGAAATAAATTGGACATGAAGTCACAGAAACTCATCTTCATTGGGTATAATTAAGAGATTCTTGGGTACATATTGATGGATTTGAAGACCAGAAACGTCTACACTAGCAGAGATGTTGATTTCTTTGAGAAGAAGGAAGCAGAGGCTCGCCCTCCAGACTCACCTGATGTAGATTCTTCACTAGTTATAAAAAATGAAGCTGATGTTCCCATTGATGATGAAAGTGATGATGGGGATGATGGTGTTGATCTGATAGAACCACAACCCACAGGAATAGTTCAACGTATTCCTAAGTGGTGTACTATCACATTACGAGATGCAAGAATGGATGCTCCATCGGATACATACACCCCTGGACCACAGACTCGCAATCAAGCAAGAGAAGAAGTGAAATTTTATTTGATGAGTAGATTTATTGAGTTTGATGATCCCTCTATAGTCTAGGAAGCCCTATAGTCAAAAGCTTGGAAAGATGCCATGGACTCTGAATATTAGTCAGTAATGAAAAATAACACTTGTCAGCTTGTCAATCTTCCACTAGGGAAGAAACCCATTGGATGTAGATGGATATTCAAAACTAAGTACAAAGTAGATGGGATAGTGGACAAGTATAAATCGAGACTAGTAGCAAAGGGGTATGCACAAAAATAAGGCATTGACTACGAGGAGACATTTTCTCCCACAACTAAGATCAAGATGATCAGGATGATCTTTTATCTAGCTGCACAATTTGCTTGGAAAGTCCATCAGATGGACATAAAACGTTCCTTCCTGAATGAAGATTTACAAGAAGAAGTCTACATGACTCAACTTGAGGGATATGTTATACCTGGTTAAGAAGCAAAGGTATACAGACTCAGGAAATATTTGTATGGTCTCAAACAGGCACCCCAGGCATGGTACATCAAAATTGATGAGCATCTCATACAACATGGATTTGTTATAAATCCATATGATCCCAATATTTATCTCAAAAATAAAGGGGGGGAGATTGTGATTGTTGTTTTCTATGTTGACAATCTAGTCATCATTGGCAATTCAGTAAGGATGATCGATGCAACGAAGAAAGATATTAATCAATCATTCGACATGACAGATCTGGGGATAATGCACTATTATCTTAGATTGGAAGTATGACAGAAAGAGAATCACATTTTTGTTTCTCAGATGAAATATACCAAGAAAATGCTCAAGAAATTTAGGATGATGGATTACACACCAATTTATACACCTATGGAAAACAAATTACAGTTATCTCATTCAGATCCATCTCTTGAGGTAAATTCCACTCTCTATTAGAAGTTGATTGGGAGTCTCATTTACCTGACCCACACTAGACCAAATATCAGATTTGCAGTAAGTTATCTATCCAGGTTCATGTAGGAACCCAAACTGTGTCATTGGAAAGAAACAAGATGCATCTTGAGATATCTCAAAGGATCAATGAATCTTGGTCTAGAATATAAGAAGAACGACAACTTATTCTTGTTAGGATATTCGGATTAAGATCATGCAGGAAATATTGATGACAGAAAATCCACTTCAGGATTTGTGTTCTTTATGGGATCTAGACCAATAGCATGGGGAAGCAAGAAACAACACTTTGTTTCTTATTCTTCCATAGAAGCCAAGTATCATTCTGCAGGAGAAGCTTCCTGTGAAGCGATTTGGCTACGTTGCATAATCGAAGGACTTGGAATACCACATGATAGACCGACCACCATGTATGTTGACAATGAAGGTGCTTTCAAACTTGTTCACAATCCAGTTTTTCATGAAAGAACAAAACACAATGAGGTACAGGTTCATTTCATACGTGAGGATGTGATGAAGCACAATATTCATCTTCAGTTCTGTCCAATAGCTAAACAAAGAGTAGATATCTTCATGAAGTCACTTGCACGTGACAAGTTCAAGTTGTTCAGAGAGTTCCTCTCCTTGTCCCCTGAGACAATGCAAAATTAAGGGGGGGAATGTTAGGATAATAAATTATGCATTGTATAATTAATTATTATTATAACATTATTACATTAATTAGTTGTATAATTTTATATGGTTTTATTAAGCATATTTGACTTATTATATTCACGGGTATAATTGTTATGTTGTTATAACAATTATGTTATTATTCATTTGTGCTTCCTAGATGTATTTTGGAAGCTACTGTATTTTAGTTTGTTGTTGCATAGTTACAACTCCATATTTGTTTATACCCAGGCTATCCAATATGTATAAATATTATAGCCTACACTGTTGTATTGGATTATGTTGATTAATATAATTCTACAGGCTTCTGTCCTTGTTATACATAAAACATTTCAGGAGAAAAATCACAAAGAAAAGACTAGTTGGAGCTACTGTCCAAATCTAGCCACAAAATTAATTGTTTTACAAATGTCTGTAGGAACCAATCTACTAGAGACACCAATCCCTCATACAAAGCACAAAATCAGCTTGATTCGTGAGCACCTACTCACTGGAGACACCAATCCCCAAGGCTGAACACCAACTTAGCTTGATTTGTCACCAATCCCCAGTTATGTGAGGCATTGACCTCATCAATGAAAAAATTCACCTACTATACTTGTTTCTTCAACCTGATGGTATCATTTAGATTATTCTTCACTTCTTCCTACTATTTTTTTAAACCCACACTTTACACTTGATTTATTCACAACTCACTCTTCATTCTTCTTCAATATCTTGAAATTCTAATCTACTTAAGTTTTCACTTCCTCTTTATTCATAAATCCTCTTTATATATCTTCATTAATCGTTCCTCTCTTCTCGCTCTCTTCTTTTCCTTTTCAAAACAACATTATAATATCGTGATCACCTTTTGAATTCAAAAATTGAATTCATTTATGTACCATGTTCATTTCATGAGTAGATATGACTTTTCATGAGTCAACATCCCTTCGAATATTCCGCTCAAATCGTCCTTATTAGAATGAATTTTGAATTTTTTCAAGACTCCTGTAGACTTCCCCTATTTTCTCTTCATTCTGTGGCATTTCATTACCATAAAAAATGATTATGTATTTTATGGAGATTTATCTTCATTCCATAGTAGTCCTCTTTTATATCGGAATACTCCCTAACTTCTTTGGCTTTCTCTTTGTTGTGCGACATATATCCTTTGTTGAGTTGTATTATTTCAAACCTGTAAAACACTTGAGTATGATCCTTCAATACATGAGGCAAAATCACCCGTGATACACACAGGTACCCACAAAACCATACCAAACCCACAAAACATCACAGAAACATGCAGAACATTACAAAAGCCACATAACACTATAAAAAACTCATGGAACACTATAAAATAGATTTTTTGTCTTCTGACATTTAGAATTCAAACTGAATCATCTTTTTATAAGAGGCAAACATCTGTAAACATCAATGAAAAAAATTCTAACATATAAGATACTTATCAACACTCCTTTAACATGAATGAAAATATTTCCAAAAATAATATCTCCTAGTGGAGGAGGATCGAGAACCCCTTGGTCAAAGGAAATCTTTAGAAAAGGTGAGGGTTAATCATGATGATAGATAGGAAAAGAATTACATCACTAAGAGCAAAAATGAAGATCATAATCAAGCCTTGAGGTGAATGCAAAGGTCAAATCATATGTCATGTTCAATAAAATGTTTACACCCTAATTAGATTTATGTGAAACCTAATGAGTTTGGTGAATTAAGTACACTAAATAATGTAAGGGCTAGCAACACATGATTTTTATGATTAATTAACTTCCAACATTAATTACCAATATTAAAAGCACTCATCAATACTTGTAATTGATATGCTAAAGATTCTATACAAAATTGAACACACAAAGGAATGAGTGCACTTAGCTGATCATAAATGATTCTCAGAATTTTGGGAGGATACACTACTAAAATAAGAAGATTTGAACGTAGTGATGATTCATTCTAGAGGTCATGAATGGGAACTAATTTGGTATGGAAATTTACAAATTTTTCAGGACCGTACCATAGAGTCTTAACACTTTTTTATAGTCTTATACATATTTGGATTTGGGCTCTGTAACATCTTGAGATGGTCACCTATCTAGAATTGTTTGTCATAGTGAAACCCTAATTTGTGATCATGCAATAGAGCTCTCTAAACATCTTTAATGATGTCTCAAACCATAACCATGGATGGGAAGTCCTATAAAATAAATATTAGTTAGGTTGTGGGCACCCCTTGTAACGTTAACATTGGAAACAACCTAAAGAGGCATCAAATTGCACATCACTCTCCACCTAACATGTGATATATGAATGAATGCAATGAGATTTTACAACCATCTTTAACAATGCTTGAGTTGAGTCGGGTCTTGCAAAAACTATTGAGGAAGGGATGTTTAAATTCTTGTAGATGAGAGTGACTAATGTCTGACTTGTTAATAATATTTAAACCTATAGAGGTTGTTACCCTAATGAATGTAGGTGTGCTATTTCGAGATTTAAGGAGACTTGGGTACCTTTTACAAGTGTTGGAAGTGAGTGTATCAATATGGTGCCATATGATTTCTAGGTTGGAAAATAAGGTGGTGTTTACTTGCTTATATAGGGTTCCATAGGTGATTTATTTAAGAAAATATGACCTAAAGGGATTATAAGACCCAAAAAAGAATATGAAATTAAAAGAACAATTGGAGAACATGATGGTCTAAGACCGTACAAGTCATCCATGACCAAATATAATATCCTAACCAAACTATACGACCTTGACCAAGGATGGAAAACATGCAATATCAAGTTTGTAACTTGTTTCTTGATGTTTATCTATGGTCTTTGTGAATCATGTTCTTAGAATTTGATGACATGTTATTGCATGAAAGGATAAATAAGAAAAAAAAGAGACCTTGGAATGTGCTAAGTGGGAATTGGAAGGTTGTATTTATCTTAGCAAGATTGCATTGTAAAAAATAATAATGTTAAAGAGTGAATTTCCAAATTTGAATGTCTACAGACTTCTTGGGCATTAATTTCTTCCTATGTAACTACACTGGGAAGTGTTACATAAGCACCCTTAGGTAGACAAGATGGTCCATAGTTTAAATCCCATTATAGACATAAAACTAGTGTCACTTCCCTTTCCTCCCATCATGGACACACCCCTTGGATTCAAAATCTCCTAGAATATTTTGTTTCATATTAACATATGCCTATTGGAGTATTGGTAATGTCTTTCCCATGAAAATTTTCTATGTAGAGGGGATCGAACACATGATTGGTGATATCCAAGGTAAGTATAGAGGTATTGGGGCATAACTATAAGGGGTTTTCCTACACATCAAATGTCCAGGGTCTATTTATGTATGATATGGCATCCAACCATATTTGTGAAAATAAATTCTAGATCAAATAAACTATAAAAAAATATGAACATCTACCAAAACATTTGTTTCCATATAATTTGATGTATGTTCATACCCTACTCTGAAGCTCCCATTTTGGCATAAGTTGGGAGTATGTTGATAGAGGTTGTGGAGTCTAGCTTTACACCTTCAAATAACATTTTCCGTGAAGTTTCTAAATCTCTAAAAATTCAACAAACCCATTTTTGTGCATGCCCTACCATCATAGCAGGAAAAGAGACCACATATTTTTGAGGCATTTATCAAATAGTTCTCATGTCTTCTATGTTGAAATCAATGTATTCCATGAGATTAAATATCTCTAAGAAAATTTGTCAAATAATTCACATTCCTTATATATAAACTTCCACATTTTTAATTCATATCAACCAAGCATTCCTAACTACAACATTTGTCAAAAATACCTTTTATATAATTCTTTGATGGTTACCCACAAAAATTTAAGTTCCCATTTTGGTACATGGAAAGAGGATATTGGGAACAATTATGAAGCTTCGATTTACACCTGCTAAATCCATTTATGTAGGCATATGTTTGTGTATTGCATTGATGGAAATCTGTTCCTAAAACTAAATCTTCAAACTTGGCATATAATAAGAGGATACCGATGCAAGTTGTGTAGTCAAATTATACCTTATCAGTTGATTTACTAGCATATATCCTACTTCCCACCACTCTTGCATAAAGAAAAATCCAAGAATATATTTAGCTAGCAATCACACTGCAAAGGTGCAATGGACATTTTGATAGGGGAGGAAACGATTGTTCTAAAATAGTAAAGTGAGTGGAGAGAAGGAACTGGAAGTGTGTAGAATAAAATGATAAATTAAATAGTGGAATAACATGAGAGGAGAATAGGAGAGAGGAATAATGTGTGTGGAGGGAGAAGATATGGCTTTAAATTTGTAAGGATATTTGAAGTTGAAGTAGTCTTTATTCTTCTAAATTGTGCATCGACACATATGTGTCAATTGTTATCTTATGACTAACTAAAATTAAAATAAACTACAGGAAGTATAACCATTAGTTAATCTAATATAGGAGGCCTAAAACGATGTATAAATGCACTAAAAAAATATGGAATAATCACCAATAATTATACTAAGAGAAATAAAACCCTAGATATGTAAGGAAGAAGGGAGAAATGGCTTAGCTGATTATAGAAGACTGTTGCAGGTTGTCGCAGGTCTGATAATAAAATCTAGGAGCAAGAAAAAACACTCAGAAGTTCTGAAAAGGTAAGATCTTGAGGATCTAAGTAAACTAAGGTACTTGGGAAGGTACTTGGGTGCCCTAGTCTATAGATTAGGTGCCCTAGTCTCTGTAAAAACTCTGAATCTTGTTTTTACAGGGTCACAAGGTATCCCAAAGTGTTCTCTATCTTTCGCATCAGATCTTTTGGGTTGTGTCAAATGTGCTAAATAATGAAATGACGACCGTAAGAAAGAAGGAATTATCAAAACCCTAAGAAAAATAAAATATGCAGAATGAATGGGTCGGACTGACCTCAACTACCAAACTAGTCGTCTTATCACTAAGAGCTACACTACATTTCGAAATTGGATGTATTTTTGGTGTGTGTGTGTGTGTGTGTACATTTCGTGCCCTAGGTGCTCTTGTGCCAGTCCCACTTTGTGAAGTAGCGAGAAATATGCGGGAATGAAAAAATAAAATATAAAAATAAGATGGCTAAAATGTGGGATTAATTAGTACTTTATTCACTTGAGAACCCTATAAATAGTAGTATAAGACCGAGCTAAATAATGCCTAAAGTGCATGATTTTGTGTTTACATCTTGGAGCACCTGTTAAAATAAAATTATGGGTAGATATGAAGGTTATATAGGAATCATAGTATTGAAATAATTATGAATGTAAGGTCGTGGCGTTCAACATCACCAATGTCAATAGTCACCATATGTTAATTTAGGCCTTGAGATATATGCATTGTGAGGTCCCTAGCCATCTTTAGGGTGAGTTTCCTTTGAGGCCCATGGGAAATGGCTGTGATAGGAATGTGCAAAGGATTTTGAAGGTCCCATGCAGGATAAATGTATCTTTCAAACTGTAAAACAAAAGAAGAAGGTAGATCTAGTAGACTTGAACCTACATTGTAGATGATGAATACCAAAATCCAAATGGAACCATCAATAAGGCCTGCCAAAACCAGAGGTTAGATGTCAGAATAACCTTTTTCCTAATACAGAGTAAAAGTTTATGTAGAAAATGATCATCATCAAGGTCACATGAATGTGATTGTCTTGTGCATTATGCATTGCAACATGTGATGAGAACAACCCTATAGCGTAACATTAATTTTTTGTATGCGATTTAAGCCAATTCTCTCTATTTTCAAAACGGTATCAACACTTTGAATGAAAGAAAACAATTAAACTCTTTTGGTAAATAAATTAACATCATAAGGAAATTGGGATGTTGAAGGCTAGACCAAAAAATACTCTTCATCTACCTTATATCAAGACATGCAAAATCACCATACAAAGCTTTATTAAAGAAAGAGAAACCAAAAAAAGTGATTTTTTGTAAAATACATTACCCAAATGAAGAAGCGATTATTAATATTTTTCTGCACAATCAATAGAAAGGATAAGGTAACTGTGAAATGAAATGAAATTGAAATGGAGCATTTGATTCATCCCTTCATTATCAACTATGCATTTGAGAACAAAATAATTTGTAGTTTCTCATTAAAAACAAGTTAAAATTTACGGGGGCAGAACACCATGCTTTTTACTTTAAAATTTGTGATATATGAATTAAAACAAAATGTATCTAGTATATACAGATAGATTAATATTAGTCCTATGATAAAAAGGAAATGTTTCTAACCAAAACTTGTCAATGGCCATAAAAAATAGAATACACAAGATACCCAAAGGAGACACCTAAGTAGATCTCATCCCTTATCCTATATTCATTTATCTTTGAAATGTTAAAAAGGGTAAATAGTTGAACCAACAGATCTGATTTATTGTGTGTTTCTTGAATTCATAGGTAAAGGTGATTGAGAAGAATCAACACATCTAATGTCTGGAAGCACAAGAATATGAGTTGAAAATCACATCCAATACCTTTAACATTAATGAATATTAATATAATTACACTAGTAAAGGAAGTTTTAACAAACTCCTTCACAGGAGCAGTATATAGGACACTATATAAACCCCATTCCCATTACATTGTAAACACATAATCATCATGAAATTATCATCTTCCTTAGAAACCTAGAAGCTTCCATGACAATCAATACAAGGAATAAACCTTAATTCACCACACCGATAACAAATTTTAAAGTAAGTATTTAAAGGAAAACCCTCAAAACAATTAGCCAATTCAACTACCTAGGAACCTTGCAGGATTCCCCAATAATTTGTATGCCTCCTACTGAAATGAGACATGAATTGATATGTTTTTCTCTTCCACCCTAAACCCTAAAACCATTGAGAATAATTTTCAATTCACAATGATCCTCAAATTCTTCTTGAATCTTTCGAGATTGGAGAAATGTGATAGCACCTTGTCCAAACCTCGTGGATGCATTTTCTGCTCATGTATTTTGGAAGATTTTGGGTTGAGGTTTTGATTGGAAAATATCCATCATGCTATCAAAATGAATCATATATATCAACTTCCAACCATTTATAGGGATTGAAAAGGGTATTCTTCCCTTTTTTACAAGGGTTTCTGCATACTCAAATAACGAAGCATTTCAATTAGTGAAAGGGTCATCTGCAAGCACCAATTGAGAACCAGTGAAATCTTGAATATAGGAGATTGTATGCCCAATTTAAAATCTACTTCTCCATGTGGGAAAAAAAAACAAAATATTCAACTAAAAGGATAGGATCCACCCTGCAACACACAAAAAAATCACCATTATAAACAACCAAAACTTATTCACCCACAAACCCTATCTTCCACTCGTGAAGGCACAATACAACTACAAAATAAAAACAAAAATTAAAAAATAAATGTATTGCGCTTTACCAAAATACTAATACCATCTTGAAAGTCCCTCTTGTTGGCACATACTATATTTTCCAATTGCTATAGTAGTAGATATGGTCATTCCTTGCAACACAAAAGATGGAATAAAACATGAAGACAATATGTAAATAAGAGTGAACTATTTTCTAAATATGTAATCAACTTGAAGTTGTGGGAAATCATTCCAAGAAACAATGATGTATTTATACCTCATGGGATTAGAATATTAAAGAGCATGGGGCATTTATATACATGCAAGTCATTTGTTCTTTACATATTAGTACAAATTATCTACTTGAGCAAATGTTATTTGTTTATCTTAGAGTTATTATTCTGTTTCAAGTTTCTGCACAGGTGTTTAGAGAGAACTGGTAAATTATTGGTCACTTATAAAAAAAAATCATTTCACATGGACAAAATTTATGGATCATTACATTACAATAATATTAGAGCAAGTACGTATGCCTCGAGAAAATTTGAAAAAATTGTGGGTAGCCAATGAGGAATATATGAAGCAAGAAAAGATTCACTTCAATAAAAACAAAAAGAAAGGCTCCAACTGCAAGGATCTAATCACACTGATTAGATCTCATTATCAAGATTTTGATGGTGGTGCAAAGTTTCAAGGTCAACTCGAACGGTTGCAGGATGTTGTAGAACATTTCCCAGATCTAGATGAAAACTACATGAGGATGACATCACTCTCCTTGCTGAATATAATCATAATAATCTTTCCTTTTTACAGGGGGGTCGATCACCTGGAAAAAGCTATTGAAGCATGTAATCCTTAATCATAAATTTATGTTGAAAATTGTGATCCTCAACATCTGAATACCATTAATCTACTTAATGTTATTGACATTGATGCTGATATTGTTAGGAAATAAGTGATAAAATATGTGGAATAATCCCTCACATAATCACAACAGTAGAAAATAATATGCAGAAATTATTACAAATCTCAAATAAAAGTGTAGAATAAAATAACACAACACAAAGAGACAGTATTTAATGTGGTTCACCCAATTTGGGCTACATCCACCAAGAATCACTTGCTCAGATTTTATTACAAGCCACCACTCTCTCAATACAATACCTAGATCCGTTTGGAGCTATGCTCAACAAACTCTACAGAATTCACGGCCGAATTCAAAGCACATCCGCAATGTTTTTTTTTATTATCCCTACCATATGCATAAAACCATATAAGTAGGCAATTGCTTAAGCAATTTTACAATACAGTGGGTATCAAAACCATGGGCCAAAACCAGCCCAAAAACCTATAGGTCAAAAATCTCACCCATATGAGAAGATCACATTTCCCGATATGTCGGGTGCATTTTTTCGAGGTAAAAAAAAATTATGCCCAAAAAAAAATTTCGGGGGCTGCGCTCCCGAACCCCTCCTACCGGGGGCAACCACCCCCAGACCCCCGCTCAAGGCCCATCCCAACCCCAAACCCTAGCGAGGATACATGAAAAGTGTGCATTTCTCTTAGTGTACAGTCTTCAACACTTTCACACATGAAAACAGGCTCCACAACCTAATAATCTCCCACTTGGAGACTAGTTTTCTTTGAGCAAGCTTTTCAACCCTTCACTAGTTTCTGTGAAGACCAACCAAAGCTAAACAAAACTTAAGTTTTTCCCTTGTGACCACCTTGGTCATCATGTCTGCAAGATTATGACTAGTATGAATCTTCTCCAACTTAAACTTCTCTTCCTTCAAAGCTGTCCTGATGAAATGGTACCTTAACTATATATGCTTTGTCCTAGAGTGGAAAGCAGAGTTTTTAGCTAGGTGTATAGCACTCTGATTATCACTATGTAACTTTTCTTCCTCCTGCTTATGCCCCAACTCCTCAAGTAATTGTTGTAACCAAATCATTTCCTTACTTGCCTCTATGGCAGCAACATACTCAGCCTCCGTGGTTGACAAAGCCACCAACTTCTGTAGTCGTGAAATCCAGCTTACTGTTGTTCCACCTACAGTGTAAACATAACCTGTTATGCTCCTCCTATTGTCTACATCTCCAGCCATATCTGAGTCTACATAACCACAAAAAGTGGTGTTTGATCCCCTATAGCACAAAACTGTCCCCATGGTCCCTCTCAAATACCGAAGGATCCACTTTACTGCCTGTAAGTGATCTCTACCTAGATCACTCATAAATCTACTCACCACTCCCATTGCATGGGAAATATCAGGCATAGTGCACACCATGGCATACATCAAACTACCAACCGCTAATGAGTAAGGTACCTTGGACATCCAGTTTCTCTCCTGCTCTGTCTTAGGACACTGTTTCTTTGATAACTTGAAGTGGCCTTCTAAAGGAGTCCCAACCGGTTTAGCATCCTGCATATTAAACCTCTCCAAGACCTTCTTAATATACTCTTTCATGGATAAAGTTAGCTTTCATTCCTTCCTATCTCGAGATATCCTCATACCAAGAATTTGTTTGGTTGCACCCAAATCCTTCATAGAAAAGGATTCACTTAGTTGCTTCTTGAGTACTTTTATTTCCTGCATGTTTTTACTTGCAACCAACATGTCATCCACATACAGACACAGGATAATATAACTGCCATCCTCAAATTTCTTTGTATACATGCAATGGTTAGAATGACATCTAATATAACCTTGCTCCATCATAAAGCTATCAAATTTATTATACCATTGACGCGGAGCTTGTTTCAAGCCATACAAGCTCTTCTTTAGTTTACACACCATCTCCTCTTTACCTTTGACCTCATAGCCCTCTGGTTGCTACATATATAGTTCCTCCTCCAAATCACCATGGAGAAATGCAGTCTTTACATCAAGCTATTCTAAGTGCAAGTCTTTTGATGTAACTATTCCTAGAACAGTTCTAATAGAAGTCATTTTTACTATAGGAGAAAAAATCTCATCAAAATCTATATCTTTTTTCTATGCAAACCTCTTGACCAGCAACCAAGCCTTGTATCTTTTCTTGCCTTCTTCCTCTTTGACTCTGAACACCCACTTGTTCTGTAATGTTGTTTTGCCTTCAGGTAGCTTCACCAAATCCCATGTCTCATTCTTCATGAGAGCCTGATGCTCCTCATCCATGGCTTGCTCCCACTTCTTCCTGGCATCTACATGCATTGATTCATCAAAGCTCTCTGGTTCTCCACTATCAATGAGTAATAAATAATAAAGAGAAGGAGAAAAATGTTCAGGTTCTCTTCTTACCCTAGAAGACCTCCTTAATATACGAGTTTGGGGTTCCTATTGAGGGGGTTCCTGAACTGATTCATGTGTCAAATTCCCATCTGGAAGATCCTCTACTGCTGCATATTATTTCTTGGATTCTTCCCTATTTTCCTGCAACTGCTGCTTATACATGACTTTCTAATCAAAGCCTACATCCCTAGATCGAATGATTTTCTTGTCCTTAATACTCCAACATTTATATCCAAAGTCATCACCACCATAACCAATGAAAGTATATTTTTCTAATTTAGCCTCTAGCTTGGTCCTATCATCCTTTTCTATATGAACAAACACCTCACATCCAAAGACTCTAAGAAATGAATAATCAACTTTCTTAACATACCAAGCCTCCTCACGTATGCCTCCATCCAAGGCACTTGAGGGTCCTCTATTTATCAAGTACACAGCTATGCTCATTGCTTCTACCCAAAAAGAAAGAGGCAGTCCTACATGTAACCTCATGCTCCTAGCACATTCCATTATTGTTCTGTTCATCCTTTCTGATACCCCATTTTTTTGTGGAGTTCCTGGAACCATCTTTTTTCCTGTGGATTCCATTCTTAGAACAGTAACCATCAAATTCATTGTTACAATACTCGCCTCCATTATCTGACCTAAGAGATTTTAGCTTAAGACCTGTTTCATTCTTTACCAAGACTTTCCATTTAACAAAAGTGTCAAATACATCAGATTTGTTTGTAATATAATAAACCCAAACTTTCCTTGTTGCATCATCAATAAAAGTAACATAATAACTTGAACAACCAAGAGATGATACCTAAGTTGGCCCCCACACATCAGAATGCACCATCTCTAACTTACTCTCTTTCTTTGTAGGTTCAACCTTAAGAAACCGTACTCACTTCTGTTTCCCATATATGCAGTCCTCACAAAAATCCAAACCTGTTTCTGTATATCTGGGCAAATACTTCTTTATGATCTCCATGCCCTTATGGCTCATATGACCGAGCCTATAGTGCCACAATGTTGTATCTACTTCTGAAGCCATAAAATTACAAACATTAGTGCTATAAGTGGTTAAATACAAGGTTCCAACCTTCTTACCTCTTGCCACCACAAGAGCACCCTTGGTAACCTTCCAAGAGTCCGCTGTAAATATCACAGTACAACCATCACTTCCCAACAGATCTTCTGATATCAAATTTCATCTTAATGTAGGCACATGTCTAACATCCTTTAATAGCCAAGTATTCCCATTCTGCATCTTAACCTGAATAGAACCTTTTCCAACTATTTTGCAAGGCTCATCATCACCAAGAAAAACATGCCCAAAATCTCCTTGAACATAATCAACAAAATAATGCCTATGTGGAGAAGCATGGAAAGAAGCCCCCGAATCTAAAACCCAAGATTCAATAATATTGTGCAAAGAAAGAATCTAAGCATCCTGACATACATTACCCATTGCCACATTTTCCTCCTTATTTTCTTCTTGTTGTTTCTTCTTGTCCCAAAGCTCCCAACAGTCCTTCTTTGCATGCCCAGAATTTCCACAGTGCCAGCATACTATCTTGCTTTTGGATTTTGACCTTGCCTGATGCTTTGATTTTCCACGGCTTCCTCTATTCTTTTGTCTCCCTCTAGTTTCCACTGTCAAAGCATTCCCTGAAGTAGAAGATTCACGAGAGATTTTTCTTCACATTTCCTTGCTTAGAATCACCCCTACAACATCCTCAAACTTCAACTTTGAGTTAGCTGGAACCAAGTTGTTTATAGCCATTACCAAGCTATTCCAACTCTCAGGTAAAGAGCACAAAACTAATAAAGCCCTAACTTCTTCATCAAATTCTACTGTAACCGAAGCTATCATATTTACAACCATATTAAAATCATTTAGATGATTTGCTACTGAACCATTCTCAGACATCTTCATATTAAACAAATTTTTCATTAAAAATATCTTATTAAAGGCAGAGGGTTTTTCATACAACTTCCCTAATGCATCCATTAGATCTTTTGTAGTCTTTTCCTTTGAAACATTAAATAATACCGAAGATGCAAGACACAGCTGGATTGTCCCAAGTGCCTTCCTGTCCAGCAAATCCCATTCCACATTTGTCATGCTTGAGGGTTTGTTCACCTTCTTAGACACTGGAGTATAAAGATCCTTCTGATAAAGGTAATCTTCCATTTGCATCTTCCAGAGACTGAAATTCTACCCGTTGAATTTATCAACCCTAGATCTTCCATCATCTGCCATAGCTCCCACTCAAGATAAAAATTTCCCTACAATTCAACACTTCAGCAAACCAAACTAGGCTATGATACCAATTGTTAGCAAATAAGAGATAAAATATGAGGGATAATCCCTCACATAATCGCAATAGTAGAAACTAATATGCAGAAATTATTAAAGATCTCAAATAAAATTGCAGAATAAAATAACACAACACAAAGATAAAATATTTAACATGGTTCACCCAATTTGGGCTACGTCCACCAAGAATCACTTGCTTAGATTTTATTACAAGCCACCGCTCTCTCAATATAATACCCAGATCCGTTTGGAGCTATGCTCAACAAACTCTACAGAATTCACAGCTGAATTCAAAGCACATCTACAATTTTTTTTACTATCCCTACCATATGCATAAAACCATATAAGTAGGCAATTACTTAAGCAGTTTTACAATACCGTGGGGATCAAAACCATGGGCCAAAACCAGCCCAAAAACCTATTGGTCAAAAATCTCACCCATACGAGAAGAGCACATTTCCCAATATGTCGGGTGCGTTTTTTTAAGGCAAAAAAAAATTACACCCAAAAAAAAAAATCGGGGGCTGCGCCCCCGAACCCCAGCGAGGATACATGATAAGTGTATAGTACTCTTAGTGTACAGTCTTTAACACTTTCACACATGAAAACAAGCTCCACAACCTAACAGATATAATATGTATGTCTTCTTAAAATGAATTTTAAATCCTCCTAAAATAGCACAAGCAAGTTCTTGATTCTTTAAACAATTTTCCTGATTCAACCGACTGTACAGCGGATGATAATATGGCCCGTGAAGCCATTGAAAATCTACTAAAAGATGGTGATACACAACTAAATGTGCATAAGCTCTTAATGGTAACCAACAGAGTTGATGGCCATGAAGAAAACGTGGGTGTGAAAGATTGCGAACCATGGGATTCAAAGGATTAGGGTGCATAAACAATCTATTCAGTGTCATCTACTCGGTGTTGTGAACTGTAACGCCCACAAATTTGACACACAGGTACAACATTAAAAATAAGAGAATAATTTATTTTTTGACTTTAAATGCTCACTACACAACACCACATGGGATCCAATAGATCAACTTAACATCACATAAGAAAATTACACAAAACATCGACCCACATAAACAACATGATAACACCATATACATGTCAATGCCACAGTTTCCCTAATGAAGGAATACTAGCAATAACCCAGCCAAAAAGGGGACCCAAGGATTGGCAACTCCATAACACATCATTACCATGGTTACATCTTAGTTTCGATTAAAATTCCAAGAGCATTTGTCATGCAAGGATAAATTCTCCTTTTCCACCTACATATTCTTAAATTCATTTAACATTCAAATTACAATACGGACACTTAATTTGGACGTTTATCCCTTACAATAACCTCCATAACTTAAATAATTATTTTCCATATTTCAAAATGTACACAAAATTCCTAACTCTCTCGTTCTTATGTTAAGGTTCTTCTTCTCAAATTTTTATTTGATGTTTAAAATTTACCCTTATTACACAAGGGAAACTAATGTGAAGTCAAGGAAGAAATATTAGGATTCAAGGGATATTTAGATTCAAGATATCTCTTCCCATAAACATTATTCCATCACGGTATATTTATTTTTTTGTTATAGTTGCTATAGTTCAATAACTCGTTTGAATCCATTCAACATTTTCACATCAAGAAATTTTGTTTAGATTTATACATATCTTTTGTCTGCTTGAAAGTTTGATCTCACCAAGAGCAATTCATATTTATTTTTAACAACATGAAAATGTCTAGTTAAGTTGTAAGGATTTCAATTATGACATTATTCCTAACCCAAAATATCATTTACTCTTATACTCTTTACACTTACATTGCACTTTGGTCTCACTATTGACATTGTTTTAGAACAATTCTAATTCAAATGATACATAATATACACTTAGGGATTCATGACTACAAGGAGTGATGACCTTGCACAAAACAACTCATTTCATTGCTCTAAAACAATCAAGTATTAAATTCCTAATACAAGACAACCCGAACAACTATATGCTTCTCAAATTTCTTCCAAGAAACTATTTAAATCATTTAGTAAATAGGCATTAACGTTTCTTTCACCAATACCCTTAAAAGAGGCTCCACAACCTGTTCACTTCAAAAGAATTTATGGATGGGGGAAAAAATTACACCATATGAGAAGCACATGGTAACCCATTACTACATGCTAAGGGACACATTTATCTAAGAGGGGGAAAGGGGTTCAAATGCAAAATTTATAAAATTTTACGTGTTCAAAATCCTTCTGAAGCAATATTTACAATATTTGATAATCATGTGTCATATGTCCTTTACTTAATCACTAAGATCCTAAGGAGTATGATTTCACACTCAACCAAGTTTGGATTCCTGGGAAATTAAGTATTAGATGCATGTTACAAGGAGACATGCAATTATAAATTTTACACACCTTACTAAGGTCACAACTAGAGTGATTAAACACCATTATCTCCAACAATCATCATGTAACTCTAGGTAAATTTTATACTTCTTGTCAAGATGACACTCTTGTTTGACAGGGGTTAAAGGGGATTCACACTCAATATTATCATGGGTAGGTAAATAAAACATAGGATCCACTAGAATCATTTACATTCATCTTTAAATAATTTCACTTAACCTGATTCAAATAGCGTGTAGAATTAGTTATGTAACCCATTTGTTAATAAGGAACATTTGCATACTCATGAGACTACCAACTCTCGTCCTAGGTAATTTCCTCAAGAACATGATTACCTAGTTTCACATCATACATTAATTTCACAATGGGACAAGTGGGAGAACAAGAGGGAGTAACTCTTCATTTAAAGATTAAGGTTACCTTTAATGTTTACACATCATGGATTTCATTTCTCTCAACATGATGATTTAAACACGTTACAAAAAAGATCTAAATTTTGATTTTCTCCTAGTATACCATCTCATGGTTACCCTTTCACAAACAAATAATAAATTAAAATGTTTTTAAGTTCGATAATTAACTCTTAACATTGTACCATAGAATCCCAAACGATAAACAAAATTGGGTGTCAAGTTCATTTATAATCTAAAGGTGAATTTCAAGAGTAGTTGGTAATCTTTACTACCGAGCATCCTCCACTCTACACATATGTCAGGCCAAGAGGGTTTTACATTATGTTAAAGGTTGGTTTCTCATGGAGTACTACCTTAAGAGAACACATTCTCCTTACTACACACATGACTACCAATCCTAGGAGGGAACCCCATACCCAAGACAAAGTTTAACCCTGTCGTTCCTAATTGTTGGGTTCACGAGAATGTTGCTACGCATACAGGCTAAGATGATAACCTCAAACTTGGGATTTTATTACCTTAAGCTATAATTTTTTATCGAGTTTGATGATTTAGGTTCACCTATGGTTTTATTTTTCTATGTTAAGAAGGATCACACGAGAAGGTAGTTATGCAAGAGTTTTATACCAGGGTTGATTGTTTTATTTAGATTTTGTTTCTGCGTTATAAAGGAAAATAACACAACACACTAGAGATTTAGTCATCAATTCCACGCTGAAAAGGCACTATAAGATGTCAAAATAAATTACATCTAACATATATATCCAAATTTTACAATACATAATTTTGAATCAAAATAACAATCATGGTTAGATACACATTTCCCAAACAACCCTAAACACATGCGACTCATAAATATTACAAAATTTCAATAATAATACTTTTGATATATTTAACATTATTGCTACAACTTGTATAATCACATTTTTCTAAATAACAAGTTATGAATTCACTAGTACACTTTGCTTTCTCCGTGTCTTTGTACCTGTCACCACCGCATTGTCAACACAAGTCATGGCATGACATCCACCTAAAACTAACATAATTAACGTTTTTATTTTTCCATTTACATAATCAGAATAATTCACATGCAATAGAAGAGGGTTAGAGACATCTATTCATTTTATTTCATTTCATTTCTTATATAAGGGAGGACAGAGAAAGAGATAGAGAAGAGAGAGAAACACTATTTTTCCAAAAGTCACATTTCACACAACAAGCCACGTGAGAGAGTTTCTTATAGTTACTTATACGTTGAGCAATATTTTTCACAATGGTTTATTGTCTTGACTAGGGTCCTATGACCTTATTTTTACAATTTTCTAATAGCTGCGAAAACGTCTATATTTGGCTTAGAGGCTAAGGAAACATGTTCAAAAAATGTCTTCCAATGGGAAAATTTATAACGGTTAATTTCCTTCACGTACTACTATATACAAATAATTTGCAGGAACTTACAGGATACAGAAATGGCAAACGTTTTACCAATGACGATGGGTTTTCCGGAGCCACCAGTCGTAGTTGGTCCAGTTTGACCTAGTCAAATAGTGGCCTGAGGCCTACAAAAATCCTTTGTCAAACTTGCTATAAATGTTTTTTTTCCCAAACTAAGGTTTACAAGCAGTTGTCTAGTAGAAATACTAGTGATTTGTGAAAGCAGAAAAGCGTTCCTTCGATCAGGGTCCAAATGGTGAGATGAAACGAAAACAAACTTTCTACTTTTAACATCTCCCTAAACTGCAAAATGGGATAACAGGGCTACTAGAGGGGCGAAGGAGAGAGAACAAATGATCAATCGGGGGTCAATATAAATCTTGATGTAACTCCCACATAATGAGGGACACAGAAGGAAACTTTCCATCCGTTTTGGGAGGCCTAGAAGTTGTTTTATGAGTCTTCGAAAATCGTATTTACCTACTTTTACCAAAGAATGTTAGCTAGGGGTTATAACGATGAACTCAAAATCAACTAGCCCACTCAATGGCTAAGAGATTCTAGTTCAATTAAAAGTTTCCAAACATCTTAGAATAGGTTATTTCCAAAAGTCACATTTCACACAACAAGCCACGTGAGAGAGTTTCTTATAGTTACTTATACGTTGAGAAAATTTTTCACAATGGTTTATTGTCTTGACTAGGGTCCTATGACTTATTTTTACAATTTTTCTAATAGCTGCGAAAACGTCTATATTTGGCTCAGAGGCTAAGGAAAACATGTTCAAAAAATGTCTTCCAATGGGAAAATTTATAACGGTTAATTTTCTTCATGTACTACTATATACAAATAATTTGCAGGAACTTACAGGATACAGAAATGGCAAACGTTTTACCAATGACGATGGGTTTTCCGGAGCCACCAGTCGTAGTTGGTCCAGTTTGACCTAGTCAAATAGTGGCCTGAGGCCTACAAAAATCCTTTGTCAAACTTGCTATAAATGTTTTTTTTTCCCAAACTAAGGTTTACAAGCAATTGTCTAGTAGAAATACTAGTGATTTGTGAAAGCGGAAAAGCGTTCCTTCGATCAGGGTCCAAATGGTGAGATGAAACGAAAACAAACTTTCTACTTTTAAAATCTCCCTAAACTGCAAAATGGGATAACAGGGCTACTAGAGGGGTGAAGGAGAGAGAACAAATGATCAATCGGGGGTCAATATAAATCTTGATGTAACTCCCCACATAATGAGGGACACAGAAGAAACTTTCCATCCTTTTTTCGAGGCCTAGAAGGTTGTTTTATGAGTCTTCGAAAATCGTAATTTACCTACTTTTACCAAAGAATGTTAGCTAGGTTTAACGATGAACTCAAAATCAACTAGCCCACTCAATGGGCTAAAGATATCTAGTTCAATTACAAAGTTTCCAAAACATCTTAGAAAGTGGGTTTAAGTCCAAGGTTTACACCCAGGGTTTATTTACAACGCGTAAGTTACAAGATGATGTGTTATTGTTTTGTAATACAAGTATGTTAAAATGACCAATTATTAAAGTATATAATGGTTGACATTTCTATTATATTGCAAATGAAGAAAAAAATTATATGAAAATTATATAAGATGAAGGTAAGGAGACCATGCTTGGTAAATGTTAGCATCCGTAGTGCATGAGGTTCTCCAGGAGGGTTCACCCGCATCCTACAAGGCTCCAACTCTCTTTTAACATTCCGTCAAACAGTTCACAAGAATTCAGAAATTCCCCCATTTGTACTTTGTTTGAAAGTCTCTAAACCCGCTTCAACAAAACAATATGTGCATATCCCGAAAAACGAAGCATTCCCTGAGGCTACATTGTCTGGGGAATTTTGACAAACACTTCATGTATTAAGTGCAAGATTCTACATTTTACATTCCTATTTGCCCAACAATATTAGTTATAAACACTAACAAAAGACCATCCATGCTCCTATCATTGCACTCCAAGAATTTATATTTCCATTATATACTTTCATAAATAGATTGCATGTACGTTTTTTAATATATTGCTGCAGAGCTCCCATCTCGGTGCATGCACTAAGTACCCTGGTCAATGTAGTGTCATCCAACATAATACACACCTCTTGCAGTTTCAAAAAGAGATTAAAGGTATCCAATGCATAATTATTATAAGAAAACACCATCCCCCCTTACAAATCAAAACCCACAACACCTTATATTGCACACACATTCCAACATAAATAGGAAATGCATCCCATATACTGCCACATTTTGCATAAATTTCCACAAGGGGAATTTTTTCAAATAGTTCACATGCCATGTGTGTGCCCCTACATTTTGAATACAGGTCAACTAGTGCACTTGTAATTTACAACATCTGACAAACCAAAAAAAACCCTTTCCATTATGTTGCGATGGATATCCACGCCCTGTTCCAAAGCTCTTATTTTGGTGCAAGTGGGGAGTATAATGGAAAAGTTGAAATGGTACCATTGGCACCTCTTGGTTATATTTGGGGAAGTGACAGCCCTATTTTGTGAGGATACCAGTGTCTTCAATAATCCTACTCCATTGGGGAATGTCCAAAACAGTTTTCAAGCTCCCACTTGGCGTAGGGAAAGGTGAAAGAGACAAAAACTGCATAGACATGTGTGGGATAACAAGAAAAGGTGCTTTATGTGCCTTAATTAATACAACATCTCAAAATAAAAGATAAGGAGCAAGAAAAATGATCTAGTGGCTGACATCTACCTGAGAATGGTGTTGCAAAGGCTACAGTGCACGTAGCACATGTGCACAAAAGTAGAAGAAGCAAAAAAACCCATGTAATTAGATAATGCGCCTGAATGCAGCCCCTCAAATTCTTCAAACTTATTCTTATTCCTTTGCATACAACAAAAAAAAAATGACATGCAGTAGCTACTTCCTCTCAGATACATTAAATTGGCTTCATAAGTAGATACATATTCTGACCAATCAATTTGTGTATAGTAAAATGAGGAGATATTAGGTTTAGATTTATTTTTGCATTCAGGAGTAATTTAACCCATGATGGTATTGTTTTTTTTTTTTTTTTTTTTTTACGGATAGAGTTCAGTTTAGCACAGTTCCCATAATGTTTTGTTTATTTATTTATTAGTTTTTTTGCACTCACTGTCATTATCCAAATACTGCTAATTCAACAATGTTTATTTGGGTTCCATGTATTAATGCCTCTAGACCTCAAATAGTGTGCTTGGATTATTATGCAAGGAAAATGAAAGGGCTGAAAAGGTTCTTAGGACGTGTCACTCTCCATAGATGCCCACCCATTCTGACAAAGCTGCAAATAAATAATGAGAAGGGGCGCTGACAATGGCAGAGGATTCTGGCTTAACACCTGTCAATTGCAATGCATGAAATATGGGGGAAATACATGAATATATTTGGCAATCATCCCTTTAGTGTGTGCTTTCCTGCCCATCCCTCTTGTGGTCCCTGTCAGATTGGCACTAGAAAACAACTTAATGTGTAAATTTAACAGTAATTGGATAATTGCAACAAGTGCAAAGTTTTTCCCTCACACAATTAAATAAATAGGACGTTACAAGAATTGTGCTAAATGGATATCTCGCTAATATCCGTCCCAAAACTAATGCAATTATGGGTTAAATTGGCCATGCACATGGAGATAAATATGTGGCCCTAATATTAACTAAAGTTTCAAACCTTATATTTCCTTCTCCCCACGTATTTTACAACAAAATAAAATTTGAGTCAGAAAATAGACCCATGTCAAAAAACCCACCAATTGGATTAAGTGCTTTTCAAAACCCAAAGCATTGTATGGAGAGGACACATCCCATGCAACCTTATAGGCCTACCATTTTCCTTGGATAATAATATTGGGACAAGGATTTTGCAGCCATATTGCTAGATGAGATTTAAGCTACCACGTGGGAAGCACTATCCTTGTCAACAAATTTAACCAATGCACTTGTCACAAACCTACAGTTTGATTGCATCTGTGCTTCGTTGCATGTACCGATAAAATAATTCAAACTGATGATTTACTACAAAGGTGTGACAAGTCAGCACTTCACTATAAAAGGGAATCCCTATCAGCATAATAAGTATTTTACTTCCCAACATAACTTTAAAGTTATAATTCCTATTAAAAACAAAATCTCCTTTGAAGCTACTAAGGTGACCATGCTATTGAATACTAATGGGTAGATTCATCTGTAAAACAACCTCCACCCATAAGGTTATAAGTTATGTTGGTGTAGGTTATTTTCCATGTATTTATTTTAAATACATGGAATACCTCCACATAGGTGATTCACCATGCTTAGGTGTCCTAGGGTGTCATTATGGCTCTTACACATGTCATAGAGCATCATTGGAGTTAGATTTGACCGAATATTCCGGGAATGTAACTCCCACTTCTCGACGACTACATTTGTGGGGGAGTTACACACCCCACTACTATTTGTACACCCTTTCATCTTGAGCAACACATGGGGAATGGAATAGAGTTTATTTTTTCAGCCTTTTTCCCTAAATGCATGCACATTGCTCTCATGGATGATTTCTTGCTTTGATCTTGAAGCTACATCGTTTTGCGGTTGAGTGCAACATTTTGATGCTCATGGATTCCCTCCAGATCTTCATCATTCCTCCGACAGGGTTGATCGTAAGTTACCGATACGTTCTGTGCCGACAACTTTAAAATGATTTGTACTCGTAACCTACCAAACCGTAACCTATCAAATCCTAGTCAATAGTTTTAACCGATTGCACCAATGCACGTGCAAATGCTAAGAATTCTTCTATATTTAATATATTTCAAATTTCTTGGAAATTCAAGAAAGTCGGAATGTGCCAGCAAGAAAGGGGCTTTCATAAGTTAGACTTCCTATCATAGGTCTGAGAAGATGGTGGATGAAAATTACTTTCATTTTTCAAATAAGTGAGCTTCCCACATATCTTCCACCGATCTCATAACTAATCCACTTACCCATCTCCGTTGCTAACATCCCCACCAAAAGAAAAGCCAAGGTGCCAATATTTTATTATTATAAGAAACGTAAAGCGAAACATCTTCTGAAGCTTAGCTTAATTTTTTGTGCTACTGAAAGAAGGAAACCATTGGCAAATCAAATATTTGTAGTTAATATATCCAATCTTACAAATATCTTTATCGACTATTTCAAAATACATTTCCTACATGAAAAAATAACTAGTATCCATAAAAAATCTCTGCATTAGAGTGCTTCTGTCTGATTATTCCTTATGTTGTCTTTCAGTTTACAGTGCATCACAATGTAGGGAAATTATATTAAAGGGAGTTCCACACTTATTTTTCTTCTATTATCGAACATCATTTATTAGGTTTTGTGCTGATGCTAAGAGCGGGAGGTAGCTTTTTGTTTACAAAGATATGAAGAAAAAGAACCTCCAAGATGTGGTGTCTGATAATATGTAACCCATACAATTTGACTAGAGTGACAAGGTTAGGATTATAATTGATGTGGAAAATTCCCTGATATGCCTTCTTACACATCACTTGTGATTTGCCCATAATTCACATCGATAACAAGCCTAGTAATATTGTGTTAAACAGTAGCTTCTCCACTACAATTGAGGATTTTGGGCTCAATAGATTCAAGATTGATGATACCACTTTTGATAATTTGGATGCATAGGTGGCCTCATTGCAGAGGTGTCATAAGAAAATGGACTGCAAAAATAATAATTAGTTGATTTTAGTAGACCTTGTAGAGGAAATAATAAGAAATAAATTAAAAATACTAGATATACAGATATATTAAAAGAATATCCAATGAAACCAATCATTTAAATAACATCTAAAGTACTTCCTTCGGTCCTTCAGTCCTTTGGACCTGATTCTTTCCCCATCATCTCCTACAAACCAGAATTGTAAATTCGCTTTGAAATTCAATGAAGAGTAGTCTGCGTATCTAAATGGTATAGAGGCAGTTTAGATTTATGTTAGGATTAGAAAAACAACTATCATTTATTTATGTGATGTGACTTGACTATTTTTGTAGTGCATCATAGCACAGATTCCTGACCATTGAGAAAATTCTTATGAGAGTGACTTGGACTATGTTATTACATCATCTAAAGTCATCTAATTGATTTATATATGCCCTCTCATATTCTATATAGGATTTTCAAGAGTCTGTACCCATTCTTTTACACCAAAATTGTTGTGTGTAAAGAAGAGGTTCTTACTTATTCCCTTTCGAAGACCTCAATATCATATACAAAAATAAATGTAGTGAACAAAGTTAAGAAAGTTGGATATGAGTTTCCTTATTACATTGGAAATCAAAACCGCATTCATGAAATTCCACAAATTTAGTACACCCAAAGCCATCCACAACCCATTTATGAATTTCCCCACCTAATTATAGCCAATGTGTAGAAATTAGGCACATAAAATAACAAATAACAAAAATAAAATAAAGAATTGAAAATAAAACAGATTATTGCAAACTCAGATCAACACTTATGTGCATATATTTCTTCTTCCTTGTCAGAGCTTCGACTCAATACAATCTCTGAATGTGTTATAACAAAACACTTACAATTGTCTCTAATAAATAGATGGCTTTCATTTAACAATAATTTACACTCCACTCTCCTAAAATAAGCACATGATTTTGTGCAATACAAAGATTTTGATTTATTTACTTTATTAGCTTTTCCTAAAACTAGGAACATCTATTTTAAAATAACCTATGCATGAAAAGTGACTTACTGTTTTTTGTTTTAACAACTTTTCCAAAAAATAAAGTGAGGAAAAAATTAAAGTATTTTTTTAACACTCCCCCTTAATTTTGACCTTCCAAATTTTATTATTCTGGAGCTGAGTGTGCACTTCCAAATTTGACATATTCCTGATCACAAAATCCCAAACAACTTCTCAAATACTCAAAAATTTCATTTCCCAAAGCTTTCATAAAAATATTAGCAAACTGATCTTTGGATCTGTAAAATTCAAGACAAAGTTTCTTGTTATTAACCAACTCCCTAATGAAGTGATACCTTGTGTCTATGTGCTTTCTCCTCTTGTGAAAAACATGGATTTTGGATAATGCTATTACTAAATTATTGTCACAAAAAATCTGTGTAGCATTCTCTTGATTCTACCTCAGATCTTTCAACACTCTTCTCATCCAATCAACATGACATGTTTCTCATGTTGTTTCTACATACTCTGCTTCTGCTGAGGATAGTGTGACTATGGGTTGCTTATTCAATGCCCATGAAACTACACCTCTTCCAAAGTGAAAAGCATAACCAGATGTACTATTTCTGTCATCAATACTTCCAGCACTGTCACTGTCTATGTAACCTATGAGTTTGAACTCATCCGATGTTGAATAGAAAATTGCAAGATTCTTAGTTCCACATACATACCTCAAAATCTTTTTTCCATCTTGCCAATGTGAATATTTTGGAGATTCTATGAACCTTGAGATGAGGCTCACACTATACATAATATATGGCCTTGTGTCCATCAAATACATGAGACTTCCAACTAGCCTTTTGAAAAATGTTGAATCTACAAATGATTTTTTTCATATTTTCTTAACTTCAAACCTACTACAACAGGTGTTGGCATTGGCTTGCAGTTCAACATGTTAAATCTCTTCAAAAAATAATTAGCATACCTTGCTTGTAAAATAAAAACTCCAACTTCTAATTGTTGAACTTCAATGCCCAAAAAATAGTGCATGAGGCCTAGGTCTATCATCTCAAATTATTTCTTCATAGCTGATTTGAATGAATTTGTAGATAGATTTCCAGTGATGATTAAATCATCCAAATATAAAAAAAACAATCAAAATTTTACCTTTCTCATTGATATTGATGTATAAGGTAGGCTCACTAATTCTCCTACTGAAACCATTCTGTATCAAATAAGAATCAATCCTGCTATACCAAGCTCTAGGTGCTTGTTTGAGACCATAGATCACTTTTTTCAACCTGTATACCTTTCATTCATGACCTTCAATCTCATAACCTTCTGGCTGACTCACATAAACTTCTTCTTCAAGAAAA
Source organism: Taxus chinensis (assembly GCA_019776745.2). NCBI lineage: Eukaryota > Viridiplantae > Streptophyta > Pinopsida > Cupressales > Taxaceae > Taxus > Taxus chinensis. The sequence goes on from CM034150.1 coordinate 38,427,340, forward strand.
CCATTCAAGAATGCTGATTTTACATCCATATGATAAATAGGCCATTTTTTTTAACTACAATTGCTAAAACCATTCTTACCATGTACAAACGTGCTACAGGTACAAATGTCTCATTGTAATCTACTCCATATTGCTGTGAAAAACCTCTAGAAACCAACCTTGCTTTATGTTTTTGTACTTTACCACTAGCAATATATTTGGTCTTATAGACCCACTTCACTCATATCACGTCCTTTCCTTCTGGAAGATCTACCAATTCTCATGTCTGATTCTTCTCTATAGCGTCTATCTCATCATCCATGGCTTGAACCAAAACTTCCCTTTTTATAGCCTCTTCAAAGTATACTAGATCTGTAGCTTGAGAAAACAATGCAAAAACTAAAAAAGCATTAGTTGTATCAACATTATAAATCTCACTAAGACTCCTCCTTTTCTGCTGCAAAGGGATATTTGATGATGGACTATTTTGTACTGAAGGAGTTGCTCCTGGTATTCTTTGTGGTGTATTTTGGATGATTAAAGATCACTGAAATCTTGGAGATATCCTAGATGTAGATGGAGTGTAGCTTATGCTATAACTTGTGTTACATGTCCAAGATTTGAAGAAGATATAATACCTTGCTACTCTACGCTTTCATCTTCCATATCATCACGAGGAATAGTTGTTGCTACACTGACCGTTTTTTTAATATTTCCATCTTGTGCCTCATTTTTGTAACATTCCCATTTTAAATCTTTAGAAATAAGGGAATTTTTTTTTAATAGCGTTCTCTGTTCTAAATTATCATAATTTAGAACACACGTTTCAAGTTTTTAAATAATATTCTCTATTCTAAAAGATCATGATTTAGAACACACATTCCATGACAATCAATCTCATAACAGATAACCATATGCAACTGTAATGACTCGATAAATTGTCAATCTCTCATTTCAAGACTTAGAGTTTCATCTATCTCTCATTTCATGACTCGGTTTCTTACAAATCCTTCATTTTAATTCAATGTATTATATGCCAAGTATACTTGGTTCTTTTACCCTTTTCGAGGTATTGAAGTGTTTCATTTAAGATTCCTATCTGAATATTTTTTACCAATATTCATCTGAAATTTTGCTTCTTAAACTAGGTGATATAGGAGAACACAACCAGCAGTTTGCGATACTTTGGCCAAAGATTTTCACATGCTTTGCATTATCATATTCCTAGATGGCATACTTGTCGATGGAATACGTCCTTCACCCCCACTTCATCTATTATCTAGAATGGTCTTTACTGACTCTTGTCATTCCTCTTGTCCAAGGCTTTACCATAACCCAGATTAGCAACATAGATTAGTATAGAGGATCACTCGTGGTGATTAGGGGTACATATACATACTCAATAAACCTAGGTCAATTGTGTGTATCTAGTTGCCTTTATTCATCAATATTCCTTCCCTATACCAATTCATGTTCCTAAACTAACCTAGAGTGCAACCAAGTCAAGTCTGAGTTTATGTATACCTAGATGATCTGATTCAGAAGGGTGTTGTGACATGTCAGCTACAACATTGTGTCCTCATGAAGGCTCGTCTTCAAGATGACACATTATTATAGTTGGTGTGTACCAACATCCTATGGAACCACCTCATCTAGAATTACATATCCAACTAAGAGGTTAAATACTTTCTTATCCTTTTAATTTAAGATTTAGTTTCAGCAACCCTGTAGAATTTCTAACCTCTTCGATCGTTACGGTTACTAACCATCAATGAATTATAATTGCCATGTAGATTAATCTATAACCAATCCCTCTTCTTGGAGGTTTTTGTTTCATTCTTTTTCTATTAACTTAAGTTTCAGACTTACAATCCAAATTAGCTTAACAACAAAAAGGCTAACTTACTTAAATTGACCAAGTTTATGCATGACTGAATTTAGATTTTGATTCCTTGATATTAGACTTCATTAAAATGAAGTCTAATTCATATATATATATATTCGTCCATCTTCCATTACCTTAATTCGATTTAAGGTTTGCTAAGAAGAGGTATAATTTCCTCTTACCGAATATACCTTGGGTATTATACCCAAAAAGGGTAGTAACAAATTTTTAATTTCAAAGACTAATTGTCTTTCCTTTAACATATATTCATTAGGGTCCACTGCAACAATTACTTATACAAAAACCATATATAATTTACTTATCTATTATTTTCAATGAATAAACCATATTGACCTAGTTGAGTGTTCATCTGTGCATGTCAACTTAAAAGATGCAATTAAGAGTAGAATAGAGTATCAATACTCTTTTTCTCTATTTCATTTGAGTCTAACTAAAGTAATCCAAAACATATATGTTTACAAGAGAATAAGAATAAGTTTACAATCCCCTTGCAGTAAGCCCAAAAGATAATGGCATATCAAAGATCAATAACACTCAATCCTTTTTCCATTTATCAAACAAAATACATATTTTACAAATCTAAACATTTCAAACATATTTCATGTCAATTAACATTGATAAGATTAAGTAAAATTTACAATTTTTCCCTTTTTCAGTTACATATCAAACAGAATAATAATTCCTCATTAATGATGCATCCTTTAAGTAAACACAGGAATCATCATACTAGAACTTGTCTTCTTTTACCACTTACCAAATCAATCTGCAAAAATTACTAGCACGGGTCAATTCATCAAACTGAGCATGATAAACACTAAACATTAAAACGATGTGCTTTTGATTAAATGTCTCATAAAAGGAACTCTTCTTTTATGAAACATTTAAGCAATTTAGATAGATATCACATAAGAAATAAGGATAAAAAAAAGGGATATCACATGAATAATCCACATTACTTCAAGTAAGGATCATGATCAATCAACATTCTTAAGTCAGAAATTTCATAAGAAAATCTACAACAGATAAGTAATATTACATCCCAATTTACTTATATATTTCATACTATAATGTCTATAGTTCATTCTTGATTTAAACAAAGAATCAAGAAGAATAATAACTTTAATAGTTATCAGAAGAGAATTATTTTAAAGGAATAATGAATCACAATACTTATATTTTAACATAATTCTCATTTAATATAAAAGTTCAAATTAATTTTACCTTTAAAGAATGGAATTTAGAATGAACCAACAACATCCTAAAACAAGAATTCCCATCTTTCCAACACAATCCAATTTTCAATTCAATTTCAATTTATCAAATCAATAGGAATAAGAAATGTAGGTTTTCTATCCAATTACCCATTTAGCCTCAATAGAGTTAGTAAAGATGAGAAACAACAAATAGTTGAAAGGAAATCAACTTAAGTCATCCTTTGGTGTTCAATGAAGACAACATTAGATTCAACAATTTAGAGAAGAGAAAGAATAGAAAGCAAATCCTTTCACATTTTGAAGAAAAACAACGATCAAATCCTATTACATTTCGAAGAAATCCTTTCAAATCCTTTCACATTTCCAATAATCCATCCTATTAAAAGGTTAAAAACAACTGATGTTCCAAGGAGACTGAACGACTCCTTACCTAATAGCATCAAAATTCAACAACCACCGCCATGCAAAACAACAAGGTTGAAATTGAATCAATATGAGAATAATAACTGAAACTAGAAAGACATAGCCAAAGAGAGGGTTTCTCGTCAAATAAAGAGAACAATCATTGCCACACAAAACTGATTCAAGTTTTTAAAGCAACAAAATCAACAATGAAATTATTTAATTCTTTTCAACACAAAAAGCATCAATAAAGAAGCTTTCTCCTTTTCCAATCAAAGAGTGGAAAAGAACGACGACGAATTAGAAAGTCCAAGAGAGATCTTGATTTCTTTTCAAAGACAATACATACAAACAAAATAACAAAAAAAATTCTTCCTTCCCAAACCCATCTTCAAGTCACCCAAACCCCTTAATTTTTTTAACAGAAATCAAGGAGTAGCATACAAGTTGGGAAAAATTTTCAAGCTCCGAACCAATCACAGAGAAAAACAACCAAAATGACAAGACTCCAACCAGACACTCGAAGTCGAGTTCAACAAAGAAGAGAAGACTATAATGCCCCTTCCCCAATTTACGAAATTAGGACAACTATCAACCCTGTCATCAAATCGTTAAAGCAAAAGAATCATCTAGATCCAAAACAATTAGGCTTTAACATTCTCCACACACCTTACAAATATGAGCAACTAGATTAACATTACGCATGTTCAGACAGGTGCTACCATGCATAAAGAAATTTCAAAATCAAAGAACCAAAACTCAGGTTATCTCCCCTCATAGCAGTGACTCAAGCTTCTGTACAGTCAATAGAGGTCCCAAAAATCACAACTTATAAGATCTAAGTGAAATAGCTTAGCTATTTTCACTCTCAACAAGTTGAATCCACAAGAAAACAACAATGCAAACACCCATTTCATCATGATTGTAACAGCAATGATAAAATTTACACCCACTTCCAGTTTCAACTGAAAGCATCGATTTTCTTACCTTCTCTTAGCAAGGGAAGATAACCCTGATCAAATCTTAAAACAATCATTGTTTTTCAATACACCATTTTAGCATAGGAGATCAAAATTCCACATGAATTAAGCAACATTCTAGTTTCAAATAAGATAAACACGATTGACTCACATATGCATCAAGAAAATACCCATATTGAATCTTTTCCAAACAACAAACTCAAGCAGAAGATCACGAAAAAATACACCAAGGAATTTACACAAAAAACCATTTGTTTCAATGAGAGCAGAGTTCTTTTAATGAAGACGTTTAATAAAAAGCAGAACTATTTAATAAGAAGAGCCTATCATGTCTGATAAATTTTCTTGTTGATTTCCAGAAGATCTCCAGTCGAGCTTCTCAAGAATATTTTCTTTTCAAACAACGTCAACAACCAAATCTCCCAACTGCCTCCATGTTTCCATAGGTTCAGAAACAGTTCGGGGATGCTCAAGATCGCAACGGATCGATAACAGACTTGCTGGTTCAAAGAACCAAAACCACATGCAGAGTAAAAACCAGAAGAACCAGAATGACCAAAAACTTTCCCAATTCCATCTGCCCAACTCCTAGGTGGTTTCCTTCACCAAGCCCAAGGCTATTGAATGCATTGAATGCAAATTCCCTCTCTTTCCTTACGCCACCGCCACTTCAAATTTGGCGAAGTTTATTTCAAAAACTAACATGAATTTTTAAATTTAGTAAATATTCCAGCTAGGCATCCCACCTACTTTCCTTGCCTCCCCCAAACTTGGAAAATTAGGATGTAAGGATTGAGATTTAATTCTCATTAATACCTTCAAAACCACCGCCACCAACCTTCTATTTTCCACATAACCCATATGTCCCCTTTCATCTTAGTAATATTTAGGTTTCCATCTTAGATCTTAGGCCTTTAAAATTTATCTTAGGTTAGTTCAAACCCCATAACTATATCACATACCATATTAGGTTAGGTAATAACCCCTTAGGTTAGAATCCATATAGGGTAAGGCACTGCAACATAGTTTTAGGCGTCAACCCAAAATAGTTCCGTAATAGATCTTAGAAAAGTATTATCACCTTAGGTCAAAAATCCAATAGGGTAAACATTAGAGTTTGCAACATGGTGCCAAGTAAGGACACTTGAACCTGGTTCCTTAACAATTTACGCCAAAACACTACTCGGTTCCATAACATGTTTCATTCAGCATGTCGATTATCAAGATGACAGCAAAGAAGAACAAAAGAATACCTTAGATCAATGAAATTGATTCAAGGTGTGTAGTTATCATATAGAATTGTACAAATTTATGACTTATTATTCACAAAATAGAATGGCCTTGCTTTCAAGTAAACAAAATTACAGCAAGCACAAATTTCGAGCAGTAATAACTCATTCATTGCAAACATGATTTTCAACGTCAAAAGAATACACCTTCCTAAGACAAATCACATGTCAACGTTTGCAATGTTAAAAGTGGAATTCATCATAGTAATAGTCATGACCAAGACGTTACAATTTTAAACAAACTGTACATCTCTGTTGATTATGACCTTTCTGGTAATTGGATTAAACAACTTGTAAGCTTTTGTATTCTTTGAATATCCAAAAAATATGCACTTTTCTCCTTTGTTTTCTAACTTCTTCCTTAGCTCATCAGACACATGTTTGTATGCCACACAACTGAAAATTCTAAAATGAGGAACATTGTGTTTCCTCTTAGTCCAAGCTTGTTGAGGAACCATGTTTCGAACAATTTTTGTTGGACACCTATTTATGATGTAAACAATAGTTGATATTGCTTATGCCAATACTAATTTGAAATATGCTTTGGATTCATCATACTTCTTGCCATCTCCATTATGGTTATATTATTTCTCTCTGCCACAGCATTCTATTGTGGTGAATAGCTAGAAATAAACTGCTTGTGTATACCACGATATTTGCAAAAATTCAGAAAAACATTGGAAATATACTCACCTCCTCTGTCTGTACTTAGAAATTTGATGTAGTACCCACTTTACTTTTCCACTAAAGCCTTGAACTGCTGAAATATATCAAAAGCATTTGATTTGTGTCTCAAAACATACACCCATGTCTTCTTTATATAGTCATCAATGAATGTCATAAAATATGAGCAACCTCCAATAGAATTTGTTTGCATCGGTCAACATAAATTTGAGTGAACAATTTCAACTGGTGCACTTGTTCTTTTTGTTTTTCTAACTGGGAAGGACTCTCTGTGTTGCTTCCCAAAAATACAACATTCACAAACTCTATCTAATTTCTGAATCATAGGAAAACCTTTCACCATATTTTTTGTGTGCAATAAATTAAAACCACCAAAGTTTAGATGACCAAACCTAAGATGTCATAGCCACAATTCATCTTTTTCAACTGACTGAAAAGATAATTCAATCTCCTTAGCTCCGTACTGATCTGTGGTATGAATTTTGGATGTTGCTGGTATAATATTCAAAGGAAACATTTTGTTTCTTGGCATATTCACTTTAACAATCATCGTGGTACTTGGAGCTTTATCCATGATCACACATTCGTTGTCTTCAATGTAAACTTTGTATCCCTTTTGTACCAATTGACCAATTCTCATAAGATTATGCTTCAAACCTGCAACATAATAAACATCCTGCATAATCTTTTGATGCCCCTTTTTAGTTAGAATGTTGATTGTTCCTTTTCCTTTTACAGTCACTGTATAATTATTCCTGAGGGTAAATTCTATCTTTACTGACTCATCTAAATTAGAAAATAAATCTAGTTACCTAACATGTGATTCCTACAACCAGAATCCAAATACCACGCATCACCAGGACTCTCTTGTGATAGAGTACACTCAATAGATGATGCTTTTTCAATATTTGTGGATGCAATAAACATGGAGCTTGAAGAAGAATTCCCAACCTGACTTTGATCATACTACTTTTTCCTTCATTCATGAGAATAGTCTCCATATCTCTTGCAATAGTGACACTGCATATGTGACTTATCCTATCTTAGACCTAAAAAACGATTATGATTGTACTCTTGACTATGTCCTCTTCCACTTGAGTTTGATGGACCATTGTTGCGTCCTCTAGATGAACTTCTTCCTCTACCTCTAGGGCTGAAATTTCCTCTTCCTCTTCCACAATTTCCTGATATCTATGATGAAAAAGCTTGATCTAAAACTGCATGTGATGTATTCAACCTTTGTTCATGATTTATTAGTGATGCATGCAACTCATCAATTCAAAACTAACTTAGATCCTTAGTTTATTCAATAGCAACTACCAAAGGATCAAATTTTGCAGGAAAACTTCTAAGCAATTTTTCAATAATCCTTTTGTCCTCAATAGTTTCACTATGAGATTTGATTTGATTAATTAAACCAACTACAAAAGTAAAGAATGATTCTATGGAATCTGAATCTTTCATTGACATATTTTCAAAATCTCTACGAAGTTAACTGTAGCTTTGTGGTTTTTACTTTCTCTTAACCTTGATACTCAACTTGGAGAGTTTCCCACAAAATTTGTGCTTTACTGGTTTCTACCACTCTAGGTAGGACATTTTCATGCATGGCTTGATGAATGAAGAAAATAGTTTTTCTGTCTTTCTTTCTTAATTCCTTCAAAGTGTCTTTCTCTTCCTGTGAGAGTGTGTTATATGATGTTGAATTTGCGGGATCTATGTACCCATTCTCTACAATTTCCCACACATCCTGGGATCTAAATAGTTCCTTCATGGTTAATGACCAATACTTGTAATTCTTTCCTGTAAATTGCGGTGTCTACAGACCAGATATAGAAGCCATAACCTGTTGTCAATTAAAAACCTTCTGAAAAAATCTACGCTCTGATACCATTTTGTAGAAATTAGGCACATAAAATAACAACTAACAGAAATAAAATAAATAATTGCAAATAAAATAGATTATTGCGAACTCATATCAGCACTTATGTGCATATATTTCTTCTTCCTTGTCAGATCTTCGGCTTAATACAATCTTTGAATGTGTTATATCAAAACACTAACAATTGCCTCTAATAAATAGATGACTTTCATCTAACAATATAACACTCCACTCTCCTAAAATTAGAACATGCTTTTGTGCAATACAAAGGTTTTGATTTATTTGCTTTATTAGTTTTTCCTAACACTAGGAACATCTATTTAAAAATAACCTATGTATGAAAAACGACTTGCTTTTTTTTTGTTTTAAATTTTTTTCCAAAAAAAAAATGGGGACAAAATTAAAGTCTTTTTCTAACAAAATGGTGGAGCTATTTAGTACATTACTAATATATTAAAATATGTGTATATGTTATTTGAAATTTATTTGGGATGATACAATTTGTAGCTTCTATAGGCAACAAATAAAAATATATTAGTGGCATTATATTAACAACTCGCGATATATTATAATATACTATTTCCTCCATATAGTACCTCATTCTTTCATAGTTTTAATAAATTGTGTGTGTGTGTGTGTGTGTGTGTACACAATTATGACATTTTAGTATCTATTTAGATTTATCTTAGCACCTTCCTAATGTGTTATTGCTAGTCTATATTCTATGGTGCATTGATTAGAAGCAAAATGTAATACATAAGACATACATTTATTTTTAGTTTCAGTTTCAGTTTCATATGACTATGTTATTATCCTTTATTAAATAGAGTGACGAATAAAAGAAACATTCTATCACGTATTGCCAATGGTTTGACTTAGATGGTTAGGAATTTTTCTAGGGAAAGGCCACATCATTGCTAGGGAAGGAAATAATTCACTCCCATGATTGTTAGGAAAAGGCCACATCATTGTCATCTCAACGAGAAATGTGACCTCAAAATGATAACTCTATCCATGAAAACTCATATTTTGTGTATTAAAAACACCAAATTCAACTCCCGAATCAAAAAGTGGTGTTACTAACATTTTTAAGATCTAGCTCTATATTATTTGATTTCTAATTTGGAAGCAATATTTTGGCACCTCCTTCGAATTGTAATATAATACATTATTGTATTAAAAAGTTAGAATTGAAATATAATATTTTTTTATTATCTATAACATTAGAATATTATTAAACTTTCTCTTTTTACATTGATATTATTAATCTTTAAATATTAAACCAAATATATTTAAATATTATGAAATATTTAGTATAATAAAATATAATTATCCTAATATCCATAAATAATACATAAACAAATACAATACAATTATTTATAATTAGAAATAATTATTTATAGTTACAAATAATTAAACTATATGTATTTTTAAAAATGAATAAATTTTGCATTATTTTTGTATCATCAAATAATGACATAAATATTGATTTGCATCACTTTTGCATGGTTCAAATGTAGCATTATGTTGGTGGTATAATGGTGCAACTGCAATGCATACGTGACACAAATAAAAATTGTCTAGTTGCTTCATCTTTGCATCACTTTTGTGTGGCAAAAATGTAGCACTATGTTGGTGGTATAATGGTACAACTGCAATGCATATTTGACACAAATAAAAATTGTCTAGTTGCTTCATCTTTGCATCACTTTTGTGCCACAAAAAATGACACAATTTTCTCACATCAACTAGACCAAAAACACAAAAAATAACGATTTGTCATGTGCATTTGAGTGAAAAATTGATGTTTTTTACAATTTATAGTGGTGTTCAAATTTAGTTTTATTTGAAATTTGTCTCCATGAAAACCAAAATGTCAAGAAAATTCAAAAACTTAACTTCTAATATTTTGAAGTGATGCAAGATTATCTTTACCCTAAAGTGTTCTTACATCAATTATGATGCAAAATCTTTCCAAACTTTTTTATTACTATCATTATGAAATGTGGAATCTTAAATATAATTCAATCAGTATTTTTACAGATAATATTCCATGGAAGAAGAAATGTTAGAGACGTTGGCCCATTTACTTGGGGTATATTACTCCCCAACACTAAAACTATCTAAAGTGAGGTGATGAACAATTATCCATATAGATCATTTTTAGAGGAGGCAACAATAACACTTAAATAATTTTACATTTAGGTTTATTATAAGGCTACGCTTTACATAATCTAGTTTATAAATTTCAATCTTCAATATTAGTGCGCATTTTTATTATTCCATACTAAAACACTAAACATAATGTATTATCATGTCACGAATTATTTTGGGAGTGGTTCCACAATAGAAATGACTCTCTTACTAACATAATAAGTAATTGATTGTGGGATGAATATATGTTTGACATAATAGGTAATTGATTGCAGGATGAATATATGTTTGCTTGCTCGATTTTCCCTAATTCTCCTTGACTTAATAGTCAAAACAATTCTATAAATTCCCTCTCAATATATATCATACTACCCAAGTCATAGATCTCCAATACATCATGGAATTGGTACTACAACTCTTAAAAATTCCTAAAAATAATAGATGGCAGTGGAATCGTAAACCAAAGGTGGAGGTTCGTATAATCAAGCTTAAATAACATAAAAATAAACCAAGATAAACATTGGAAAGGATTGATATATGCAAACCATGAGGGTATATAATATTGGGAGAAAATCTGATGAAAGGAAAGTTGCAACAGGGTTTTCTCTATTTTACAAGTGAAATAAGAATTATCTAAGAAAAGAATAAAGAGAACTAGTTATTACTACAAAAGCATAAGTTGCTATCATATAACTCTAGTGATGGAGATGGAATTAAAGAAAAATCCAGTAAAAATATTTTTGTATAGCAAGGGGGTTCCAAAGTGACCTCCCAGTTCTCAGAGTAGAGTACATCAGATGAATAAGAGCTGGCCATTGCAATGTACAATGGATATAAGGAGAGAAAAAAGAATGAAAGAATTGAACATAAACATAATGAAGGATCTACTTAGCTGCTTTCCATCAGTATCCACCCCTCCAAAATAGTGAATGCCAATCAAGTCAATATGCACCCCTCCAAAATAGTGAATGCCATCAGTATAGGTTCTATGCACATAATGAAGGATCTGTTTAGCTACTTTCCAATGTAGCTCATGTGGTTCCTACATGAATCTGGACATGATCCCAATAACATAAGATAAATTTGGTCGAGTGTGATTCAAGTAAACCAAGATCCCCACCAATTGTTGATAAAGGGTACCATCAACTAAGGGAGTAGAGCAATCAGAAACCAACTTAACCCCAGAAAGAAAAGGAGTAGGAGAATACTTGCAATTGGACATCTGAAAATGAGAAAGCAAGTAAACAGCATACATAGGTTGCGAAATCAAAATTTTCGAGTCAGATTGTGAAATCTGGATCCCAAGAAAGTAATGAAGCAGACCTAAGTCAGTCATGGAAAACCCATTGGCCAAGGTGATCTTCACAGAATCAATGATAGAGGAAGAGATTCCTGTGATAAAAAATTCATCAACATAGAGAAAAAGAATGAGTATCAAAACATCTTTCCATAAAATATAAACATTTGGATTAAAGTGACACCTAGTAAACCTTGGTGTAAGTAAAAAGGAATCCATCTTGGCATACCAAGCATGAGGGGCTTGTTTAAGGCCATAAAGAGACTTCTTTAACTTACAAATGAGGGAGGGATCATGGACATAACCTGGAGGTTTTTCCATGTAGATCTCTTCCTCTAGGTCACCATGAAGGAAGGCACTCTTAACATCATTTGATGGACTTTCCATTTGTTTGTTGCGGCAATGGCTAGGGTCAGTCGAATAGAATTCATATCCAACCTTGGAGAAAAGGTTTCAGTATAATCAACCCCAGCTATATGGGAGAAGCCCTTAGCTACTAATCGTGCTTTAAACTATTTGACATCTCCATCTACTCCATGCTTTGTTTGGAACACCCACTTACACTAAACGATTTTTCTTCCTTTCGAAAGAGGGGTGAGATCCCAAGTATCATTCTTCATGAGAGAGGAATACTCCTCATCCATGGCAGAATCCCACTCAGGAATACCATAAGCCTCTCGAAAAAATTGTGGATTAGAGGCAAAGGTGAAGAAAGAGTGGGGTCCAACAAAATCTGAGCGAGTACGTCTCATATCCAAAGTATCTCCAACTAAATATCCAGGACTTTACAAAGTTTTCCTAGCCCAAAGAGGACCAAGAGGATCAGGCTTTAAGTCGGAAGATTCATCACTCGAGTGAGAAGGGACATAGTCCTCACCATCACTACTGCCAGAATCGGAAGACTCAAGGCTCTGATGGTCGGGAGGATCAGGAAGAGGAGCACGCTCAACAACATCATCATCTAATGAGTCAGAATTCGAATTAGCAAGCTGAAGAACCTCAATAGGTAGAGAATAATTTAGTATAGGCATATTTATTGCATTTTATTGCATTGTCTTTTATTTAATAATGTGCAACATGTGCACTCTAGTCTAGTGACTTGCATTCAATATTGTTATGTTGGATAACATTCAATATTGGTATTAGTAGTAATTACATGTGCATGTGAGATGGGTCTTATCATCTCATAGTTGGTGTTTGCTAGGGTGTCATGTCTATCCATATGAGGCTGTCTAATATCTATAAATATTACAGCTCTTGCATTGTAATGTAATCTGATTTCATGATCAATAATATTTGTGAGGCTTCCGTCCCTCTTTGGTCATTGCAATCTTATTATATTATATCATTTGGTATCTAAGATATACAATTATTATCACTTGGTATCAGAGTAGGTTCTATCCAAGCAAGGTTGAAGAGGAGCACTATTGGAGAGGATCCATTGGAGAAGAAGATCTGCATCAAAGGAGAGCCATTGAAGCATCCCACAACCTCCATTCCTCCCAAGCATCCATCAACTAAAATTTGACCTATCCACTTATTTGGAAGGTAATTTTTTTTATTAATCATTGGCATAGCCAATTGATCTAACATATTGGCGGAATATTTCAGATTTGGAGATCTTTAAAAAAAAGGAGAAAGATCTTGGAAAAAATTGCAGATCTAAAAAAAAAAAAAAGATTTGTGAAAAAAAAAAGGAGATCTTAAAAAAAAGAAGAAGAGAGAGATCTTGAAAAAAATTGCAGATCAAAAGAAAAAAAAAAGATCAGATCTAAAAAAAAAAAATTAGATCTGAAAGTGGAGGTGTGAAGAATTCGGGAGCAAAGGTTGAAGCAGTCCCGTCAATAAAATTCCAGCAGATAGCTCTTAGAAAAAAGGACATAACTTTTTCATACAATGTTGGATTGATGTGCCGTTTTTCTTGCTAGAAAGATAAGGAGATGCACAACTTTACAATTTACATCATCTTCAGATTCGGCCTCTAAGTATGACAAAAAGTCTATACAAGTTGGATCATTTTTTTCTGAAAAAAAATCAGATCTAGCTGGTAAATTGGTAAGATCTCAAAAACTAAGATTCTGATTCTTTTGAAATTTTATGGGTTTCAAGAAAAATATTGTATGATGCTGCTGTCAAAATTTTAGAAAAAACTAGATCACGGTTTGTGAGAAAAGGTGAAAACAATATTCAGATTGTTTGTTTAGATCTTGGGAACAAACAGGTCAGCGGTTCAATTCCCACTCTCTCCATATTTTTTCTTAAATTATTTTTTTGGAAAATTTGGAGAAATTACTAAATTTTGGGAGATTTCTAAATTTAGAAGCTCACCAAACACATTTAGATCCACCGCTAAATTTAGCGGAAAAACACCTATTGGGGGTAAAAAAAATTTTTTTGGCCTAAATTGTGTATTTTGTGATTCTAGACCCTTTTTTGTAAAGAGGGGGGACACAAAAACTTCATTTTAATGTACTTTGAGAGGATGTTGTACTAATCTTGGTGCATAAAGTGAAAAAAAAAAAAAAAGTGCCCATTTTTTATTTTATGTTTGGTTCTATCACACGAGATCTTTGATCTCATAGAAGTGTTCGGTATATACGGTGCCTCTGGGAAGCGCTTACGGGTGATGCCGTCATGACTACTACTGCACTTAATGCCTAACACAGCTGCCTAAACGTCATCTGGGTATCGCCCCTATAAAATCGACGGGGAGTAATAAGGACACAATACACACACATTTGAGCCCTCCCATCCGTTTGTGCTTGCACAAACCCCTCTCCGTATTGTCTAAGTACCACGTACTAAATTATTTCACGTGCGTTAACACCTCTTTCTGTACTGACGGGTATATTGAAAGGGTGATCTTCTTCCACGTACCGACGGGTATATCGGAAGGGAGCGTATATAGAAAGGTTTGGTATATCAGCCTGACGGTATATTGAGAGGGAGACCATAAACTTGGAGTGATAAGAGCCTTACCCTTTGTCAGAAATTCAGAGTTTCAGAAATTTAGATTACAAAAATGGGTGCACAAGCACCAAAGTTCTTCTTGCCAAATTCACAACTTCTTAGAGGAGATAACTATGTTGCATGGAAACCAAAGATCAAGACGTTACTTGAGTTTGAAGACCTATGGACAGCTGTAGATGGAAAAACAACAAGATCACTTAATGATGGAAGACAACAAGTTCAATTTGACAGGGCCAATCAAAAGGCCAAGTTGATCATCTTGTTTAGCGTAACAAACGATGTGCAACCCCACATTAGAGATGCCACATCGGCCAAGGATGCATGAGATAAGTTGAGCACAGTCTATGAGGAAAAGAACAAGAATGCTATCCTCAACCTACTATCACAACTGCATACTCTCAAGTTAAAGCACAATGAGAAGGTTGAAGTTTTTTTGAGACGAGTTGCTACTTTGAGGGCATCTCTATTGGCATTGGGATAAGTGATGAATACCTCGTACCAATTGTGTTGCGAGCACTTCCTCCTTCCTACAGAATCTTTGTGACAACTATCAATATGAGTGAACACACAGTCACCTTTGAGAAGTTGGTCAATCTACTCCAACAAGAAGAGGCAATGAACATCAAAGATCAGGAATATGAGCAAGCACTATCTTCTAATCATAAAGGAAAGGGAAAATTTCAGTCCAATCACAAGAAGTCCCAACAAAACCAAAGTCAACGAGACAACACCAAGAAGTGTCCCATTTGCAATAGAGGGGGACATGACATCAAATATTGTTGGTACAATTCCTATAAATAAGGGTTGATCAAGTAATTCAAAACCCAATAACCAATGAGGGTAACAATAATTCAAATAAAGGGAAGTCCAACAACAACAACAATCAAGGGCAGAAAAGTGGTAATTGGAAAAGAAAACCCAAACAACAAGGGTACACTGCTAAACATGAGGATGATTCAGATGAAGGACACCACATGCATTCTGTTCAATTTGATAAACAAACCAAATCCACACAAGATATCTATTATGTTGATTTGGGTGCAACTCGGCACATGACTGGACGCAAGGATTGGGTCTACACACTGCATGACTCACCTAAAAAGAACCATGTGTTATTAGGTGATTACTCATCATATAGTGTCGAGGGGATTAGAAACATTTCACTACCTCTTGGAAAGCATGACTACAAAATCACAGATGTATTGTATGTACCTGGGTTGACCAAGAATCTACTATCAGTTAGTCAACTCCTTGATCACAACTTGAAGCTGGATTCTGACAGTAATAATGGAGAAAATGTGTGCTTGATAAGAGATAAGTAAAGAGGTTCCAATACTGTAGCAAGAGCCTCCAATGTTGGACACATGTTTCAACTTGATTTTTTCCACAAGGATGATCATATCTCTAGTGGACAAAGACACACAATCTACAGAACTATGGCATCGCAGATATGGTCACATCAGTTTTGGCTATCTCCCAACACTTCAAAAGGGCAATATAGTGAAAGGATTTCCTACACTCAAGCACAAAACCAACAAGTGTCACAATTACCTAACTAGAAAGCAACACAGAGTACCCTTCCAGAAGAACACATATAGAGCTAACGGAAAGCTTGATTTGGTGCACACCAATCTTTGCAGGCCCATGCAACCAAGTCATTCTAGATGTCAATACTTCATGATTTGTGTTGATGACTACTTAAGAAAGATGTGGATATATTGTCTAAGAGACAAGAGTCAAGCCTTTGAGACATTTCAAAAGTTCAAAGCACTTGTTGAGAATGAAGTTGGTCATAAGATCAAAACTCTCTGCTCAGATCGAGGGGGGGGGGGGGAATTCACAAGAAATGATTTCAAGACTTACCTGGAAGCTCATGGTATTCATTGACAAATGCTTCCTACTCACACACCACAGATAGAATGGTATAGTTGAGAGAAGGAATCATACTATCATGGAAATGGTGTGATGTATGATTGATGACTCAGGTTTAACAAAGACATTTTGGGCAGAAGATGAAAGAACTGCAGTCTATTTGTTGAATAGAGCTGCCCACAGTAGCTCTTGAAGGAGTGACACCTTAAGAAGCATGATCAAATCAGAAACCATAAATTGCACACCTAATAGTATTTGGGTGCAAAGCTAGCATGCAAATACCCAGGAAGAATAGGAACAAGTTGGATATGAAAGCTAAGAAACTGATATTCATTGGATAAAGTGAAGAAGCACTTGGGTACATATTATGGGATCCGAAAGCAAAGAAAGTATACACAAGTAAATATGTTGAGTTCTTTGAGAAGAAACAAGTAGATGCTCTACTCACCGACTCAACAAAAATGTAGAATACACCTCTTGTGAAGACAGAATTTAATGTTCCCACTGTAGATGATAGTGATGAATTAGATGATGGTGAAAAATTAGATCCACCACAAGCCAATGGAATAGCTAAGAAGTTACAAAAATGGTATACTCAATTAATAAGAGATGCAAATTTTGGATGAAGCACCTAGCACATCGTCCAATCCTGGACATAGAATTCACAGTCAAGCTCATAAAGAGGTCAATCATGCCCTAATGAGCAGATTTGTTTAAATAGTTAATCCATCTATAGTTTAGGAAACCCTATAATCAAAATCTTAGAAAGATGCCATGGATTTAGAGTATCAGTTAGTGATGAAGAAAAACACATGGCAACTTGTCAACCTTCCACCAGGGAAGAAACCCATTGAATGCAGATGGATATTCAAGACTAAGTACAAATTAGATGGGACTATTGAAAAGTATAAAGAAAGGCTTGTAGCAAAGGGGTATGCACAACAAGAAGGCATTGATTATGAGGATACATTTGCTCCCACATCCAAGATCAAGACAATCAGGATGACCTTTTCTCTAGCTACACAATTTGGTTGGAAAGTCCACCAAATGGACGTGAACAGTGCCTTTCTTAATGGACATTTGTAAGGAGTCTATATGACTCAGCCAACTGGTTATGTAATACCAGGAAAAGAGATGATGGTATGCATACTCATAAAATCTCTATATGGCCTAAAACAAGCATCCTGAGCATGGTACATAAAAATTGATGAGCATCTCATAAGTCATGGATTTGAAAGGAATCCCTATGACCCCAATCTCTACCTCAAAAAGCAAGGGGGGGAGATTGTCATTGTGGTTGTTTATGTTCATCTATCTATTCATTACAGGTAGTTGTGTGAAGATGATCGATGCAATGAAGAAGGATTTTAATTGATTGTTTGACATGACAGATCTCGGGCTCATGCACTATTTTTTTGGGTTGGAAGTATGGAAAAAATAGAATCATATCTTTATGTTACAGTTGAAATACACAAAGACAACGGTCGAGAAATTCAGGATTATGGAATACACTCCTATTGATACACCTATAGAAGTGAGACTTCAGTTATCTCGTTCCAATCCATCACCACCAGTGAATGCAACTCTCTATCAGCACTTGATCGGTAGTCTCATTTACTTGACATATACTAGACCAGATATCAGCTTTGTAGTCAACTATTTATCACACTTCATGAAAGAACCGAAAATATGTCATTGGAAAGTAACAAATAGAATATTGAGATATCTGAAGGGTACAGTTGACCTTGGTCTAGAGTACAAGAAGAATAAAAACCTCTTCTTGACAGGATATTCAGATTCAGATCATGCAGGAAACATGGATGATAGGAAGTCTACATCAGGCTTCATCTTCTTTATGGGATCTAGACCGATATCATGGGGAAGCAATAAATAGAACTTTGTTTTTTTCTCTTCTATAGAAGTAGAGTATAGAGATGCAGGTGAAGCTATTTGTGAAGTAATATGGTTATGCTGAATACTGGAAGGAATTGGTCTACCACAACAGAAATATACTCAAGTATATGTTGATAATGAAGGAGTTTTGAAGCTTGTTCGCAATCCAGTATTTCATGAGAGAACCAAGCATATTAAATTACAAGTTCATTTGATATGCTAGTATGTCTTGAAGCACAAAATACAACTCCATTTCTATCCTATAACTAAACAGAAGGCAAATTTTTTCCCTAAGTCACTTGCACGTGATAAATTCACACTGTTAAGAGAGTTCCTCTCCACTTCATTGGAAACTATGCAAAATTAAGGGGGGGAATGTTAGAATAATTTAGGATAGGCATATTTATTACATTTTAATCCATTGTCTTTTATTTAATAATGTGTAACATGTGCACTCTAGTCTAGTGACCTACATTGAATATTGTTATGTTGGATAACATTCAATATTGGTATTAATAGCAATTACATGTGCATGTGAGATGGGTCTTAGCATCTCGTATTTGGTGCCTAATAGGATGTCATGTCTATGCATATGAGGATATCTAATAGCTATAAATATTAGAGTTCTTGCATTGTAATGTAATCTGATTTCATGATCAATAATATTTGTGAGGCTTCCGTCCCTCTTTGGTCATTGCAATCTTATTCTATTCTATCATTTGGTATCTAAGCTATACCATTATTATCAGACTCATCAAACTTAACACTTCTCTCAATATAAAGCTCATGAGAAGTAGGATTAAACAATTGATATCCCTTCACACCATCAGGATACCCTATAAAGATACAATGCTTGGATTTTGGTTCCAATGCCTTGAGTTTCTTCTTGGGAATTCAAGCCATAGCCTTGGATCCAAAAACTCAAAAATGCTCAACATTGGGCTCACGTCCAAACCATGCTTCAAAGGGTGTCATCCCTCTTACTTCCTTGTGTGGAACATGATTCTGAATGTAATTAGCACAATTCACTGCTTCATCCCAATACTGCAAAGGAAGAGACTTCAAGTGAATCATACATGTGGCCATCTCCTTAAGAGTACGGTTATTTCTTCCTGTAACTCCATTTTATGAAGGGCTATAAGAAAATTTATGTTGTAAGGAGATCCCTTCAGAAGCACAGAAATCTATGAACCTATTGTTTACATATTCATCTCCATGTTTAGTTCAAATAACCTTAATAGACCATTCTACCTATTTCTCAGCAATAACCTTAAAGTCCTGAAAATGTTCAAAGACTTCAAACTCAAGCTTAAGAAAATATACCCAATTATATAATGAATAATCATCAATGAATGTGAGCACATAAAGAGATGTAGTAAAAGAAGGAGATGGAAATGGACCAAAAATATCACTGTGAACAAGATCCAAAAGACAAGTTGCTCTCTAGGATTTTCCTTTGTCAAAGTTCTTTTGAGGATGCTTTCTAAGGGTACAACCCTTACAAAGACCCTTATAAAACTTGACCATTTTGTTTTGGCTCAATTATTCAAGGTAGTGATAATTTAAATGTCTAAAATGCTCACGCCATAGCTTACTAACCTCATTTACATGAGTGAGCAAGGCAGTGGGTGTAGAATCATAAGTAAAGTGGGAAAAGGTATATAACTATGAATGGTGATCCTCCTTTCCCTCAGCCATTATAGTGTCATCATTAAGCTCATGAATAATCACTGAGTTATGACCAAATTCCACTCGTATTCCTTCACCAAGGTCATTAATTTGGTAAACTGATAGGAGATTGGTAGAGAGATCAGGAACACTCAACACTTGGTTGAATGTTTCCCCATCCATCTCTACCGATCCACTACCGGAAACTGACATTGTCATGTCATTACCCATTGTGATTTGGGACATACCACAAGGATCGATGTTAGATAACTTAACATGTGAAGAATTCATGTGGTACAAGGCACCGAAATCTATATTCCATGTTGATGAAGGAGAAACTTTGGCTACAAGGGCCTTTCCTTTCTTCTTATTAGATTTAGAACCTTTTGCTATAGAAGACTCGGCCTTCGAAGCATTTTTTTTATAAACTCAGGAACACCTATTTGATTTTTCTCAAGTAAATGAGTAAGGTGATCAATTTTTTTCTCATACATAGATGCTCTTTATGATTAGGCTTCTTGCAATATGAACACAAATACTTGTATTTCTATGATCTAGAATCAGAATTTGAAGTGTTTGTGTTAAATTTAGTTTTGTTCTTGGTTTCTTTCTTAGGTTGGTCCTTTCTTTCTTTCTTCTTTTCAGTCTTCTTTTCCTTACTAGTACTCGCTACAAGGGCATGCGAATTGGACTTGAGAGACCCCATTTGAATTATTTTTTCTTGTTCTCGAATGAGTTGGGATGAAAAAAAGTCAAAGGATGGCATATTCCAATCCTTTCCCAAGGCAAATTTTGTAGCGTAAAAAATTGACACAAAGACAGAATATTCAGGACCTAACTTAGAGAGAATCGACAAGATCAGTTGATAATATTTCTTCTCTACTTGACATTCCTTTAACAACAATCTAGTGTGAACAAACTTAGAGAAGAATGCTTGTAGGTTTTCAAAATCACTAGCATTTAACCCTAGTAGTTTGTTTTCTAACTCATGCACTCTCATGTCATCTTGTTGTGCAAACATTCCATCTAACGTTTTCCACGTAGAATTAGGTGTTTTGGATGAATCAATGTGGAAGAGCAAGTTAGGAGAAACATACATGTAAAGAAGACCTAAAGCTTCATCACTACAGTTTAACCACTTAGATTTTTTAGGGTCGTTATCTAGTTCAGTCGCAATTCCCATGGTGATGCAGGATAACCCTTTACCCGTTAGTTTCATAATAATTTTGGATCTCCATTCAAAGAAGTTGAATGGCGTAAGTAAAGGAATTGAAAGTGCATCCATAGTGAAGAGAGGGAAAGAATGCAGAAAATAAACATAAGAATGAAAACCACCTAGGACAATATAATAACCCCCCTACTTTTGGAACTTCATAGTTTATTGCATTGAATACAATCAGGTCCGAGCACATGCATCTTGAAATAGTTGGTAACTCACCTTGCAATCAATGTAATAACTTGCAAGAGAGGAGACCCCAATTTTGTTTCTTGGGGCACAGTAAGGTGACAATGTATACATGCACAACTTGTAAAAAACTGAGGAAAAATCAAATCCTAGTTGTGAGAAAAAATCATCTCACGTCACACTGGATACCCCCTTGCTGCAAACTGTTGTGGATGTGCTCACTAGTCGCAAGTAATAATAAGGGTAAATATAAGTTTTAAACGAACTCAAGATGAGTTCGAAAGATCTTCATAATGCCAAAAAATCATGCAGAAGAAAAATAGGTGCTCAGAGTTTATTGAACACTTGAGCACATGATTAGTAAAAAAATGACAATAACGCCTAAAAAAGTTATCGCTTTGAAACCCCTAATTTAGCTAATTTTAAAGCTATATGAGTTAAAATAAAACAATCTAATGTTATTTTGCAAAGGACGATTTTAAATTATTTTATCTAATCATAACTGAGGTCAATTTGTAATTAATAGGAACTAGATTTAATATAATTAAATCTAATTAATTACGAACTAACTAAAATTTATGATCCTAAGTAAATAATTAAAAATCTTTCCTTTTCAAAAGAAATGTTAATTTTTTGTTTTTTTAACTCCTATAGCTTTAAAATTAGCTAAATTAAGATCATATTCAAAGTGATAATTTTTACTATGATCTATTAAAATCTATGGAAATTTGAAACACACTACATTCCTCTCATTATTATGTTTTATAGTGTCTCCATGGGTATTCTCCATCAAAGCTTACCTTTATGCAGTTCTAAAAAGCACCTATGTCTAAAATGTTTGTGTGTGGAATCCTATGTGTCCTCCACTCACATATGGAGGGTCATCTCGACATGGAGTTACGGTTGGAGGCAGAAAAGCTTGTGTGTCATGCAGCTAGGTGTGGGTACTCAGCACCCTATATGTATTTCTTCATTTTACGATCCCGATGACGGTATGCCAAGACAGGTTTGTGGTGTAAACTTTCTCTATATGTGCACACATTTGTTCTGTTATGCAGAGTTCTTCCATTGATTAATCGATTTCTTCTTGTGATTACAGCTGGAAGCTATTAGCGAATTCCTATTAGAGTGTAACTTCATCATGGTGTACAATTTTCCACTGCAACGTCTCACAGCAACTCTTTCATGGTAATCTAGATTTGCATGACTTGCCGAATCCAAACCAATGCAAGCTCAAAGTGATGGTGGAGAGGGATATCACTTGTTAAAAATTTGCTATGCACAGGTTCCCTCTAGACATGATGGAGCCAAGCTCCTACACCCAACTCAGCTTTTAATCAACATTAGGAGGCAGTGGACACTGGGAATTTTTTGGGAGGTCACCCATCTCAGCACTCACTCTGAAGGCTGGATGCACTTAATGGCCTAGTATTAGAACTACATGACTTGCTGTCACACCAAAAGCTCGAACTGATGGTGGAGAGGGATCTCATCAAGTTAAACACATTGCTATGCCAACACCCTCACAGACAATGCAAATGGAGCCCATTATACAACCAATTAGAGCCCAACAACATGTAGTGAAGGTAGTGACACTGGGAATTTCCTGGGAGGTCACCCATCTCAGGACAATATAATAACCCCCTGAGCTTTCAACGACTTTATAGCATTAGTGCGTTAAACACAATTTTTGTCTACCATCTCTTAGACTACATTATTACGAGCCTGATTACAAGGTGAGGCTACCAATTGTTAGTCAAGATGTAGACGCTAGGACCCAATTTTATTCAGATTCGGGTGAGCACTATAAAGTATCGAAAGCAGGGGGTTATGCATGATTGTCCCGGACATCTCGAGGAGGACCTTCTGAGTAAGGTTATCAGTGAGCCCTGCTTCCTAGGATGCTTGTTGGGCCTAGATTAGGTGTATACCAAAAAACTCTAATCATGTGGGAGGGTGTTGGCATAGAAACTATTTAACATGATGAGATCCCTCTCCACCATCAGTTCAAGATTTTGGTGTGACGACAAGTCATTGCAGCTCTGATACCAGGCAATTTAGTGCACTAGACCCATAATTTCCAATGTTGGGATGAGTGATCTCCTAAGAAAATTCCTAGTGTCACTGAACCTCCTAATGTTAGTTGATCTACTAAATTGGGTAGTCTACTCGGCTCCATTGTGTGGGAGAGTGTTGGCATACACAACCCCTGAAAACACTATGAGATCTGCTCATCCACCATCAATTCAAGATTTTGGTATGACTTGGCAAGTCATGTAGCTCTGATACTAGGTAGTTAAGTGCATCAGCCCTAAAGTAGTGCTAGGATCTGGTGACCTCCTAGAAAACTTGCCTGAGTGTCACTACCTCCTAATGTTGTTGGGCCTAATTGGGTGTATACCTGGATCTCATCATGATGGGATGCATCGTTGGCGTACCCAATCTCAGCTTTGATACCATGATGAGATCCGTCTCCACCATCAATTGTATCTTGAAAATGTGTGACGGCAAGTCATGTAACCCTGATACCATGAAATAGTTTACAAAAATTGTATTGAAAACTATGCACCACAATGAAGTTGCACTCCAAAGGAAACATAATAGCTCTAGTGTAACCACAAGAAGGAATCAATCAACTAATGTACAGAACTTGCATAATAGAACAAAACTTGCATTATAAAGAGAAAGACAACAGAACTGTGTTAGCATACTCATAAATTTCAAATGAAGAGATACATATAGGGTGTTGAGTAACCCTAGTGCATGACACACAAACAAACCCTAAACCTAACCCATGTGAGATGACCCTCCATCTGTGAATGGAGGACATATAGGACACCACATACCAACAACTTGAAATTTTTTCAATGCCTTTTCAACAAAACCATTTTATGTATATTCTACAATCATTATAGTCCACAAGATGACATTTTTTCAAGTCATTTTGTAAAAATGGGATATTTATTTTCATGGCATTTGACAAGTAGGGTAAAATACCATGAATGAATTTTGCATAGATTAAACTCCATCAACAAAAAGTATAAAGAGGTCTTGAGGATCATTATTTTTGTGTGTGGAATCTAAAGTGCATCCACATGCTCTATAAAGTTGGCATCAAATTTTTGTAGGACCGGTAATCATCAAATATGAAATATTTATGCAAGTATCATTGTCGAAAAATATTTGGTGTAGAACCATTGGTAAAGGAGAAATGTCATTGAACTAGTGCAAGATTATTAATATTCTTGGTTTCTATTATTTGGAAGTTCATGTACATGAATAAGACTATGTAAATTCTACAGTCTCATTCCAAGGTAAGATACAACTCATGCCATTAAAAATCCTATTGGTGCTTAGATACAAATCCACCCAGTATGCCCAGGTCTATGAACAAATTCATAATGAATAATCTGAACACACACAAATCAACTTTATGGTCATATAAACAACACAACATAAATAAGAAACACAAACGTGCCCAACCATCAAAGTTAACATTCATTTAAAATTATGGCTTCCTTGCTCCAAAAATATAGTCACCCCATAGATTTATAACACATGAAGGGAAAAACATGAATATACGCTATTGCTTGTATTTGACAAATTGCTAGCTAAAGTTTTACCTAAAAATTAAAACCTTTAATATGTATAACATAACTATACCAGATGGACATTAGGAACATCAAGCCCATGTGCAGCAACATCTGTGGCAATCATCACATTGAAATATAGTTTGCATCTCACTTTTTTTGAGTGAAAACAATAAATTTCCCCCCTTTGGCATGTTCTTGAAATATCTAGGACATGTCTCATACAAAATCATATGTATAATAAACACCAAATTAAGAAGGCTCTACTTCCAAGGGAATACCAACTAGGAATAAAGTTTATTGTACTATTTAAAGAGTGCACAAATGAGAACATAAACGAAATTACAAAACCAACATCACAAGCCAATATGGCCATTAAAAGAGAATCTAATTATGTCTCAACCCGCTTAAGTGGATATACACTGACAAAGTAATCCTTCATTTAAAAATATAGAATGAACAATAATATAAGAATAAAATAACCAGCTTGAACAACATATATTGCTAGGGTTTTAGAGAGTGACATTTTCTAAATTAAAATCCTAAAGAGAGTCACATGCAATATATTTATCCCAATGCAACTTTTAGATGAGACTTTTTAAAAATACATATACAACATAATGCTTCTTGCTGCAACTACTACAATATAATATATATAATCCAGCCACAATAGACTGCAAACATCTAGATCCAAATCTTTCCAATGACCCCCCACACTCATCCAATTTTAAAACTTGACTATGACATCGGTAAAGTCAATGTGTCTGGATAACTATAGAAGGAGACTACTAATTTAGAATCAAATTATATTATAGGTATTTTCCCTTGTAAAGCTATAGAGAAATTAAGTAAAGAATAATTGTAAAGCACTTTGGATGGCTTGTCAGTGTCTACAACTTATCACCACTAAAACATTTCATTGAGGCACTCCTTATAGCATGGAACGATTACTTAGCTGACATTTCAGTAAAAATCGCTCACAACATTCCAACAATCCACCTACTTGTCCAATTTATATTATAGGTATTTTCCCTTGTCAAATACATGTGAATTTTTAAACTGAACCTTACTTGTTAACAATGTGATAGATTACACTCCCACAACACCACATTATAGAATGCATATCTACGTAATAAATTAAGCTATAACCAATACACATATCTTAAATTTATCCATCTAAAATGTCAATAAATATTCTTATCTAGGTTCCCATTTAGGATTTTTCATGGATTCTTCAAACCTTTTTGGTACGAACACTTTAGCTTCAAAAGCACAAACTTCTTGGGGATTGACCTATGTTAACTTCAAGCTAGACACATATTTGGCATACTTTCCTAATCAAAATACCATTTTCATCTAGAAATAAATAAATTCAAATGCTAATTCTTATGTATATATTTTATTTTTGAAACTTACAACAAGGTGTAGACACCAAAATCGGCACAAAATCATTACCACATCATGCTTTTGGAAAGCTTTATATATGCAGGGCTTGAATAATGAAACTAGATCTTATTGGTATAAGTCTTTGTTGTTTTACTCTTACATTTATTGATCATATTTTGGATTTTAGCTTGTTTGAATCTTTCATATGTTTTTGTGTTGTGTAAAAAAGATCTCTATCTTTTACATTTTATTGTTTGACTTTGGTGCATAGCTACACAACTCAGCCAAGAATATAATATGGTTTTGACCAACGTCATATGGTATTGACCCCTTTTAATTTTAGGTTTCTTTTACCCATTGGGTCCTTGCATTACTCATTTTACTTTCATACCTTATGTTCTGGGTCCATATTGTGTCCCACTAGGTTTCAAGTTTCAAAGTAAAGGATCCCTATATATACAAGTGAACTCTAGGCATTTGCCATCTAGCAAGCACCTATCTATATAATTTTAATAAGATAGGAAAAGAGAGAATCAATACAACATATTGCATAACACAACATAAGGGGGAAAATTTCTGAATTCTACATCTGCATACAAGAGCTTCAATTGAGGAAAAGTAGATAACATACTATTGGTGTAAAAATATAAGGGAACAACTAGATCAATGGTTTAGTTGCATGCACACGTGCACAAAGCACTAGGAGAACTGTATTGAGTCTAAAATGTAGTTCAATTCTTAGTGAATCACAAATGGGGTGACCATCGAGGTTAGTGTGACTCAAACACTTTATATTTTATTCATCTATTTAATGTGTGATTAATGTTCTTTGGTGGTTCTTTACAGGAAGCTATGGTTATTTTCATGTACAAGCGCAAATGAAAGGGTTACAACAAAAATGAAGATATCAAAGTGTTACATATGTGAAGGTGAAGCGACATAGGAACCCCTGAATTTGCACTAGTCGCAGGTCTAAAACAGTACAAATTAGGTTTGTAGTGGAGTACATTCTTGCCCTAATTTGTATGGTCCTAGCTCTTCACATTCCAACAGGAAGTCCATTATTTAGACACATTGCAAGCTCAACACTCATTATAAATTTATTAATGACATTAACTATAAGTCAACACGAATAAGGAAATTCATCTCTCAAACCCTAATTGTACTTCTAATTTCTTTATCAATTTATTATGCTCGCTTGATTCTATAGTTTCCATTATGCAAATGTAATTTTATGTAATCAAAATTAATCTATTTCCTATAACATTCTTTAAATTTATTTATATTTCTTAGATGTTTTTGTAAACAAGGACTAAGAATGATGTTATTGATATTTAAAATAATTAGGTTATAATCAATGCATAAGCTTGCAATGTATATAAGAATTGATACAAAATGGTTGATACAGAATGATGTTTTGATATTTAAAATAACAAAATGGTTGATACAGGTTTAATAAGCCCAACAAAAAACAAAAAATACAAGCCGTAATAATTACTATTTCCAATGTAATACAAATTTTAGCGACCTCCCAATTAGATACCGAAAATTTGAACTTTTTTTTATGATTTTTAGATAACATGATTGGGAAATTGACTTACCGTCAATTTCGCATCCCTAACTCTAACTAAAAATTTAAAACCAAATGTTACAATAACTGTAATACATCAGTAGTAAACACTATTTATTTAATTTCATTGCAAAGAGTAAAATAATAATTCAATGCTCATTTTACTCCAATTTATTATTCTAACAAAATATACTCATTTGAAATTCTATACTTAGTTCATAATTACAATTCACTTAATGATTACAAAAATCATAGTTACTTTCAAAACTTTGTTCCATAATTATCACTTTCTCATTCATTGCTACTAGTATTTCATTCATACAAGTCGTTGACTCCTTTATGGTTATAGATCAATTTGTAACTGTATTTTGCAATTGGTTTTACAATAAAAATATGATCCATTCCAAATGTATACAACAACCTCAGGTTATAATGTAGCCAAAATCTGAACACACTCAATATACTGCAAATAATTTGAACTCCAAAAGAAAATAAATCTCCTTCATTATTGAATCATGAATTACAATATTTCCTAAATAGGAAAACAACTCCTAACTTGAGTTGCCAATCAAACTCTAACTAACTTTGAATACATCTACTCTAGGTGGCGGAAATTACTATTTTTAGTAGTTTACTAGAACATGTTATTCTTAGTAAGTTCACATGCTTATTCGTATGGGCACAAAAATTTCCATGCATCTTCTACATGCCTAAATTATAGTAATTTCCAACTTTCCAATTCACAATGCATCTAAGAGACTAACATTAACTAATGCCCTAAAATAGGAAAAATCCTGAATTACAAATTGAATCCTAATTTTCGGCCCTCGGATGATGGAATTTGGGCCCGAAAATGTGCCAAACGTGCTCCAACCAGAAGAGCGGGTTGACTGGTACGTTCATCTCATTGAAACATGCGGTTTTCAAAAAACAAACGGACCCAATTGGGCACCTGAAAACAAGTTATGACCTTGTCAAGTTCCTGCTAATTTTGGCTCATCCAGTTTAGAACATACTATATAATACATAATACATAATTATTACTAAAATCTTTTAAGAGGATTGTAGAGTATATTTGGATATGAGTACAAGAACAAACATTCGATACATGGTACTAAAAATCAACTCGAGATCATCTGAAGCTGCATAACCAATACAAGAGGTAAGAGAGCATCATTGGAACACTTTTCCTCTAGCCACAGACCCTGGTGGTCTCCTCCCACACATCCCCTGAATACAAGAGGAGTGACCCTACCCTTCAACGAAGTGAGTAGATATGGAATTGATGTGGTAAGAGAGTGATTCATCTATGTAATATTAAGATGTCACCTACCCTCTGGTATCTATGAGACAACAATGAACTAGAAAAAGATGTATATAATACTCTTAAACAACAAGTGTTAATGTTTTACTTGTGGCCACAAGACTAAATGAAGGTAGGTACCTCCTATACATTCATGCCCTAAGCATTGGGGTTGTCTTAAGAGCATCAGAGTCTATAGACCAAGGAATTTACTCTCATCCCTCCCATATGCACTGAGAAAATATGAGCACTGCCACCTTGACATGTCATGTTTTTCATGTTCACACACCCTCATCAAAGGCTAATGTCAACTCACCATCCTGACTTAGCTCGCAACACCATTGATCTCCAACATATATGGTCATATATGAAACACATAACATGTTGGTAGAGTTCTGTCATACCCCAAAAGTTTCCTATATTGTCTATGGAGAAATTCATGATCCTTTTCCCCTCTAGTATGACATTCAATAATATAATAATGTCTAATTACTTAATGATTAGGGTTTACACCAAATTATATTAATACTCATGTTTATTTATCTTGTTAAGAGTACGAAGATAATATAATAAGTATTCAAACACTTTTAGAAACGAGCTTACATTACATATATTGTTTAGCCATGGGGTGCATAATTAAATTATCCTTTCTTAATATTTTTAGATTCATAAACAACCACATGATTATCTTTCATCAAAAAACCCCCAAACCCTTCACCTGATGCATCTATAATGATCATCTATAATGACTATAAAACTTCCATTTGGATCAGGAATTTTTAGAATGGGGTGTCATTGTCAATTTTTCCTTTAAAATTTTGAAAGCTTTCTCACTATTTTCTGTCCATACAAACTTTATGTTT
Organism: Taxus chinensis; assembly: GCA_019776745.2. NCBI lineage: Eukaryota > Viridiplantae > Streptophyta > Pinopsida > Cupressales > Taxaceae > Taxus > Taxus chinensis. The sequence goes on from CM034150.1 coordinate 38,457,647, forward strand.
TTTTTTTGTAAGGAGGTGATGGGACTTGCTATCTTCAAGAATCCTTCAAAAAAAATCATGTAATATCCCGCTAATCCCATGAAACTTAAAAATTTGTGTACATTATTTCAGTGGAGAACAATCCATTATATCTTGTATCTTGGATGGGTCAGTTGTTATACCCTCAACAGATATGATGTTCCAAAGATATTGCACCTATTGTTGAAGGAAGGAACATTTTGACAATTTTCCATAAATTTTGTGTTCCCTCAATCGTTCTAGTACTAACCTCAAATGCTCAAGATGTCCCTCATCTATTTTAGAGTATTTCAAAATGTCGTCTAGGAATAGTAACACAAACTTGTCCAAATAATCTCTGAAAACATTGTTTATTAGATTCATGAATGTCGCAAGAGCTACTAACAAAAACTTATCCAGATAATCTTTGAAACCATTGTTCATTAGATTCATGAATGTCGTAGGAGCATTCGTAAGCCCAAAGGGAAGTATAGTGAACTCGTAATTCCCATAATGATTCTTGAATGTTGTTTTAGGAATATATTCCCCTTTGATTCTAAAATGATGATAACCTGACCTCAAAATCAAAATTTGAAATTATTGTTGCTCCTCGCTTTTGATAAAAAAATCATCTATGCGTGACAAGGGGTGCCTATTTTTTAATGTAGCTTTGTTTAGCATCATGTAATCAATGCAAAGCCTAAGATTTCCATCCTTCTTCTTTACAAAAATTACTGGCGCACCCCAAGGAGATACACTAGGAAAAATTAATCCATTAGCTAATAATTCTTACAATTGGGATTTTAACTCAAACAAGTCAGTTGTAGTTATTCGGTAAGGTGGCTTTAGACTGTGGCTCAGATCCAGGAAGGATGTTAATAGAAAAATAAAATTCTCTACGAGGTGGGAGTCCTAGTAGTTCATCAGGAATAGAAAAATAAAATTCTCTACGAGGTCGGAGTCTGGGTAGTTCATAAAGAAAAATATCATGGAACTCTTAGAGAAAAGGATAATCCTCAATGGATGGTTCCTTCTTTTCTTCCATATCTTGGATATGCACTGCATACATGATGCACCTATTATTTTTTTGCAATTTTTAGATGCATTGCAGAAAGTTTCCTAAGGATTATTCCTCTTTTGATTCATTGGATATATATAACCTTACCTTTGTCATCAAGGCATGAAACAATCTTGGCAAAGAATTTATTCCATCCTTCCAGGCTCCAGCTGGTACAAGCTTGAAGTAACTATGTGCTTTCCATTTTCTATTCTTTTGTGAATCGTTTGAAGAGATTTATTTTTTTAATCTACTTTCATTTCCATTCACAGGAACCAAAACAAACCAAACACATAAGTGTATACGCCTGATTTTGTTGCCAGATCAGTTATCAACATGCAAGTAGTTGTATTAGTGTATTGATTATTAGGTTATATTAGGTTTCTTTTCGTATGCATTCATTTTATTTATGTAATCTGTAACTTTTTTTTTTTGGGTTTATTTTTTCGACATATTTTTATATTTTTTTGGGACAGTTATATTGCATTGGATTATCTACTAGATAATATTATATTTCATATGTTGTTTGACAAGCTATTTAAAATCCTACATGGATGGTATTAATAGGGTGGGTGTGAAGCCCTCATTAACTACCTCCAATATTTATGGTTTCCATAGTGTTAAAGAATTGTCGTATTTCAAAAGAGGGAGAACAATATCTTAATGATTCAAAAGAATTTTGAAAAGTAAGTGGGCTTTTCATAATCCGCAAGTAAATGAACATAGTTGTCAAATCTTCTATTTTTTGTAAACCTGAATTTTATTAAATACCCAATATTAAGGTTTCATCTGTGGGTGAACCTATTTTACTTGTGGGCCTTTATGGTATGCTCTTCCCACTTTGGCAATATATTTGATTACCCTAGGTATTTTTTCTTTTAGTTATTCCAAATATTCTAGCCATGACTATTGTGTGCTATATTGATTATATATTGTTCCCTACATACTATATATTTTATATAATTTAAATTGATTACCCAAGGTTCTAATTAGAATCAATTCTCAAATGAATCTTAATCATATTGTTGTTTATTCACTTTTTGTCAAAATTCCTATTATTAAGCCTAAAAAAATTATTCACTAAGCGTACATATTGTTACTCTTTTTCTCCTAATGAAAAGGAAACCTAGTTTGTACGACTAGTTGTACTTAGGGTATCCACTTATGATATTTCATAAAATGAGTCACTAGTAGGATTATATAGTTTTAGCTTGTGTTTGTAGTTGTAACCAAGGGAATGGGAAACACGAGAGAAACCCATGGAGAGGAAAACAATAATACAATCAAAGTAATGGTTGTGGTGTACAACTCATCTACATATTCCCTGTAGTGGTTGCTACAACAACACTATTATCGAAATCTCCACCTTTTCGACTTCCAACTTCCTTAAGCCTAACCATAGATATGGGAAACATCTAACAAACCCTACATTAAGTATGAGTAGATAAATGATAAAATTAGTTTATTTTATCTTGGTAAATGTAATGGTAGTTGATGCATTCACCTTTTCGATTCCCACATCCTCCCAACTAGCACCAATAAACCCATGTTGTGAGTTTTGTAACTCTTTTCCCCATACCTATATTAAACAATCCAAACCCTTCCTCCTAGTAGTTTTTTCACAACTATATTTTTAACAAAGTGAGGATAGTTTTAAATTACTTTATCATCCATGGTGAAGAAGATAATAAGGTTTTGATAAATTAAAACTATGTCATTTTGTACATTTAAACAAATATTGTATGTAATCCTAAATGTTATTTCCTTTTGGTTATTCTCATATATAGATTCCTAATATATTAAATTACAATAAGTTTCTAAATAATGTTTCATCAATTAATTCATATGAGGTATCATTTTATTACTTTCGAAAATATTTTTTGGTTTTTATAGCTAGATTTTAAATATGTTACTTATTTTTATTTATCCTTTATTTTAGGAAGAAATGATGAACACAAAAAATCAAATACAAGATGATATTAACATATTTTCAAAAATATGTGTGTAATTTTAAGACATCAAAAAAGTTTCTTTGTAATATTTATTTTATGTTATATGAAATAATTGATAATAATAATTAAAATGAGATAGAATAGTAAAAAATGAGATTTATATCAAACTTGGTCCATCCAAGGGTTGCAATGGTGACCACAATGGAGGGAACTAATTCAATTGTTGAGTTTTCATAGAAGTTTATCACTACCACTCTACCAAACTAAAATTCAATACCCAAAACATACCAAATATGTTATATGAAACTGATTAACTAAAATAAGACCTATTATGCTAAGAAATAGTGACCCTAGTTAATCTAATTAGGAGGACTAAAACATTGTAGTAAACAAGCTAAAAAATATGGAATAAATGTAAGTAAATTGTTCTAAGTGAAATTAAACCCTCATATGCAAGAGAAGGGAGAGAAGCGACTTAGCTAATTCAAAGTGACTATTGCAGGTTGTCACAAATCTGGAAATAAAATCTAGAAGTGCAGACGAACACTCAAGGATCCTGCGAAGGGTAGATCTAGAAGATCTGAAATGATTAGGGCACCTGGGAGTGTACTAGGGCACCCCGGGGTGACCTGGTCTGTAATCTGGGCGCTCTAATCTCTGTAAATGCTCAAAACCTAAATCTAATATGGTCACAAGGTGTCTTTGAGTGCTTCATGTCTATTGTGTTGGATTGTCGGATGAGCTAGAATATGACCTGCAATGCAAAAGGAAGTATCAAATCCTAGAAAAATAAAATATGCATATGAATGGGTTGAAATGACCTCGGCCACCAAACTAGTGGTCTTATCACTGAGTGCCGCACTATATTTTAGACCTGGATGTAGTTTTGGTGTGTGTGTGTGTGTGTGTGTGTGTGTGTGTGTGCGTGTCGTGGCCTAGGTGATATCGTGACAGTCACACTTTGTGAAGTAGCGAGTAATACTAACTATAAAAAATGTAGATAACATGTATGCATGGAATAAAATAGAATTGCTCCTCCTATGTAGTGTGTGTGATGCAAATCTCCTAGCCTTGATGCATGGCACTATGTGGATGCAATTGATACAATGTATGGAAATCTAGATGGAGTGATAGTAGTAGGTGATGTTATGACCTAGGACCCTCATTATGATCTTTTAACTTTATATTTATAGGGTTCTCAAGATTAATTTCATAATTAATCTCGACAAGGCTGACTGGGAAAAAGATAAAGACAATAAATGACTAGAGAGGCCCCAAAAAGAAGAAGGAAAGGATGTTCATAGACCGGGGTGCCCAAAGTGGGACTAGGGCAACCCAGAGCACCCCAGTACAGGCTAGGGCACCCTGATTTTGGGCTATAATAATGAGGCACTTGCGAGATGGGAGAATAAGTGCAATAAAATATGTGGGAATGATGAAATAAAATATAAAATAAATATGGCCAAAAGGTGGGATTAATTAGTACTTTATCCACTTGAGAACCTTCTAAATAGTAGTATAAGACAAGGCTAAATAATGTCTAATGTGCATAATTTTGTGTCTACATTTGCCCCCACTTTATGTTGGTGAGTGGAAAGCTTGGTAACATAAAGTAGATAGAGATGCATACCTTATATCAATGTAGAGTGTAGAAGAAGACGTGTCGATGGTTTAGACTCAAGCGTGGAATGAAAAAAAGAAAAAATGTGGAGGAGTGTGGATTCTAAAGATGAAAAATACGCATAAAAAGTGATGAGAGTGAACTTAGGGCGGAACACGTGTGTAGTTGTTGTTGTGTGTAGTGTACTTGTATGGTTAGTAAAGGAAAATGACTTTAACATTGTGTTGTTGTCATTTTCCCTCTTGTTTTTATTGTTTCCCCCTATTTTACTACTTTTTTCTCATACGGCATACCTGCAAGGAGAAAATGATGAAGTATTCAAATATGCATGTATGTAAAAAAATGTTGTGTAAAATATGCATATGTAAAGTATGCAAATGTAAAATACGCTAGAAAAAGTGTAAATGGAGCATGTGCACCTGATCCATGTCAAGGAAAAGGGTGTATAAGGATATCTTATACTGTCATGAGTTTTTTGAGCGATCTCACGTCACCCTGGCTAAAGAAGTATAGGGAGGAAATGTGTTGTGTCCTCCAAATTTAACTGCTTCTGCTAAAATGTGTGAAGAGATCTCTGTACTATCCTATTTTTTAGGTGATCCGACGCCACTAGATGAAGAAAGTGTAGAGAGGCACACCCACTATAACCCCCAAGCCTGTAATTGCTTCACAGAATCGTCGAAGGAAACCACGTCCTGTTAAGGCTAATGTGTATGGAGTTTGTAGACTGGTCTGAACTCACTTGTTATGTCTGAACTGATATAAATATGGTGTGTTATTAGAAAACCCTCAATGATTCCCCCCCTCTTTGGGGGTGCATTCGACAACCCTAGAAGGAGAATGTTGCCCTAAAAGAGGACCAACCACACTCTGATCTGTAGAACTCTGCCCTGCAAGGGGAAGGGAAAACACTTGGTAGATACCAAGGCGCACACGAAAGGGGATGGCTAGCCAAAATAAGTGTTAGTCTGAAAAACACATGCATGTAATAAGACAATTGTAAAATAAACAGACAATGTAGAAACTACCCAACAAAGTATTATAAACACATAAGAAAATAAGCAGAATGCATAAAGTTGGTTTTAAACATAGGACATCACTCACGATGTCACAAGACATGTAAGGCCATCAGGGCCACAAACAATAGACAAGTGTGCACACAAGAAAAGGGAAAATCATGCATACTGTGGCAAACAAAGCAGACAAGTAAATACAAACAAGTAGTCATGGAAACATGTAATCTTGCAAAAGAAGTGTTACACATGGAACACCCGTTATCATGTTAGAATGATATAAAATATGTCAAAACGTGTCTGACTAAGTAGTATAAGATACTAAGTACAAAATGAAACAATAACACCTAGATAAGACGAATGTGGATGCCCCCAATGACCAATATAGTAATGGTAGAAGGCAAGCATCCATGCTGTGTGTATATTCATGTATCTGCGATCACACTAAACAAAGACGTGAATGTGTGTATATATGATGATGACATATAATAAAGTAGTCTAACATGTATAGTAAAGTGAGCATGTAAAACACTAGTAAGTAAGAGTAAATGCTACCAAGACAATGTAGTATGTTGTGGATGGATGGAATGGAATGAAATATGAAATGATAGGAGTAACGTGCCCCCCGAGTGGATGGAATGTGTATTCAGTGAGGTTAATTTTTTTTCCCCCTCATCAGTCAAGAATGAACTGTAAATGAGAGTGCGTCATCGGGAAATGGTCAAGTAGTTTTGGTTATATCTAGTGCAATGTGGTGAGTATGAATGTGTAGTGGTGAGGAGATGTGACGGGGGGAGAAGATGTGCGTGAACCCTATAGCCGAAGCATATATCACGAATTTTTTGAATGAAGGAGTGATGATTCAACCCTAAGCATATATCACTATAGGACGAGTGTATGGGGATGAGACATATGGAAAGATGCGCGTGGAACCTATAATGTAAGCGTATACCATGACTTATTGAATGGATGAGTGATTATTTATCCCTAAGCGTATATCACTATATAATTATTGGATGGTGAGGAGATAGATATAAAGATATGCGTGGACCCTATAGCCTAAGTGTATACCACGACTTATGAGATGTATGAGTGATGATTTAGCCCTAAGCGTATATCACTATAAGATGAAAGGATAAATATGGGTGATGATTTAGCCTAAATAATATGTCAATATAAGATGGATAAGAATGGAGTGGTGATGTACCCTAAGGTGTATGCCACTACAAGAATGATAAAAGGAGGGTGGTGATTTATCCTAAAGTGTATACCACTACAAGATGAGAATAAGGGGTGACAATTTAACCAAAGGGGTATATCACTAATGTGAGAAATGATGGATGAGGAAAATGTCACATTGGTGAATGTAAGGTCCATTTGATTGGTAAACCCTCAACAATAAAGTATATACCAAGGAACTAGAGTGCATCATATGGTGATGAGTGCAGCACGTAGAATAAAATGTGGTAGAAACGACCAAGGTATGTGAATGCACGGTGTAAGCAATGCAGTGTAGAATTTGTAGTGGATATGTAATGTTTAATGTAATAAGTTTGTAGATAGAAATAGAATATGCAATGATGATAGGTAAAACTAGAACAATGTATAAGGAAATATAGTGTAGCATGTAGGATAGTTAGGATGTAATGTGGGTGTGTAGGATGCATGTGTAATGTGTAAGACACAATGATAGGTGTCAGTAGAAATAGGAGATGTAGAAGAAGAATTCAAAGATAGATCCATATATATTGTAACCTAGCGTAGTATATAAAATGCATGGATGAAATGTAAAACTAGACTCAGTAGTAATGATGACTAGTGTAGCGTGTATGAGATAGATGATGTATAAATTACTAATACATGAGGGTTGTATAGGATAATGTAGGATGTAAGATATGTATGGAAATGGTGATAGAATGAAAATGTGGAGAACTTAGAGTGCATTGTGTGGGGTTCATTATAATGGTAATCCCTCAACAATCTAGTGTGAACAAAAGCACAAGAGTGTGTCATCAGGTAACAAGGGTGATAGAATGTAGGATGCATATACTATGCGATTAATGTATGAGATTGCAAAAGTAAAATATGCATTGATGTTGAGATTTGGGGGGGAGTATGTCACGTGATATGCCCCCCAGTGGTAGGGTGAGAAGAGGCTAGGTGAACTCGTCAAGAAGATCGTCATCCTCTAAGTCAAAGTAAAATGGGTCTGGATTCGTGACATGGTATGCTATAGTATGAGGTGGATCAGGTAATGAGCCCGTAACACGTAGGCAATAGATGCCCATAGAGTATTCTTTTTCAATGAATGGGGGATGTGGGAAACCATATACGTACCATCGAGTGTAGTTAGGTGAATAGCCAAAAAAGGAACTATTGTAAATGAAAACACGACCAAAAGGCATAGGGAATGAAATGTCAGTGTGACTAGGGTCTAAGGTACCACCAATATAAGTAAGCCAAGAGTCCCCTAATATGAGTAAAGAAGCACAAGGGGTATGTGAGAGATAGACTAAAAGATCAAATACAGGCAATCCATAAGTGGGAGTGATAGTGACAAAACCATAATATAGATGAGAGGGGTGAGTAGAAGGCTGAAGGTCCTCAAAAGTAGAGCCAAGGAAAGCTAGACCAATAGGAGAATAGATGGTTTTGTCACATGCGGGGTCAAACGAAACATGTTCCCAATAAGAGTGATGAATGAAAAGTGTACATGTAAAGATGGTATGAGCTAATGGTGAAGACGAAGAGGGAATGATATTGTGTATGGATGGAACATGCAGATGGTGTGGAAGAATAGCGGCAGTAGAAGATAGTGTAGAAGGTATAGCATCTAGTAAACAAATAGTACCCTCAAGTGGTGGTAAATGAGGTTGATCATCCATAGGTTGAGGTTCATCTGTAGTATCAATGTGAGGAATAGGGATACTAGTATGAGGGTCATGGACACAATATTGGAATTGATCACGATCTCATAATATAGAATACTCAATACGCTAGTGTAATAATTTGACGCAAGGGTGGATGGTAGAGGCAAAACATTGCATGGCATGAAGTCATGGTCTACCTAACAAGCAATTATATGAGACAAGAAAATCAATGACAAAGAAAATAGTAGGGAGAGTCTTAGGGCCTACAGTTAAAGGCAAGGTAACGTGGCCTAGACATGGATAGAAAAAACCATCATAAGCACAGAGTGAAATGGAAGAAGGGATAATATCATGAGAAGACAAACCTAAGGCTTGGAGTAAGGACATACAACACATATTAAGCTCAAATCCTTTATCGATAAGAGTACGCTTGATAACAACATTGTAGATGTGAGACATGATGTAAAGTGGTGGATTTCAGCATGAGGATTTCCCCTTAATGCTATATGTTCAGAAAATGCTTCGGTAAATGTGTCATACAGGGAATCCAGATGCGTGTCAACATAGACATCGGTAGTAGTAAAGAGGATTTTAATACGATGAAGCAAATCGGGAGGGGCAAGTAGGTATTCAGTGACGGAAATATTCATGATGTCAAGATGTCAATGAAAAACCCTAGAATGTGGTAAAAAGAGATGTCGGGTTCACCACAATGATTAACTAAAATAAGAGATATTATGCTAAGAAATAATAACCCTAGTTAATATAATTAGGAGGACTAAAACATTGTAGTAAACACGCTAAAACAATATGGAATAATTATAAGTAAATTATTCTAAGTGAAATGAAAGCCTAATATGTAAGAGAAGGGAGAGAAGTGGCTAAGCTAATTCAAAGTGACTGTCGCAAGTTGTCGTAGATCTGGAAATAAAATCTGGAAGTGCAGACGAACACTCAGGGACCCTACGAAGGGTAGATATAGAAGATTTGAAATGATCGGGGCACCTAGGAATGTACTGGGGCACCCCGAGGCACCCTGATCTGCAATCTAGGTTCTCTTATATCTGTAAATGCTCAAAACCTGAATTTGATATGGTCGTAAGGTGTCTTTGAGTGATTCTTTTCTGTCATGCTAGATCTATTAAATGAGCTGGAAAATGACTTGCAATGCAAAAAGAAGTATCAAACCCTAGAAAAATAAAACATGCACATGAATGGGTCAGATTGACCTCAGCTACCTAACTAGTAGTCTTATCATTGAGCGTTGCACTACATTTTGGACAAATATGTAGTTATGGTCTATGTGTGTGCATGTCGTGCCTTAGGTTCTCTCGTGTCAGTTGCACTTTGTGAAGTAGCGAGCACTAGTAACTATAGAAAATCTAGATAACATGTGTGCATAGAATAGAATAGTATCCCTCCCCCTATGAAGTGTGTGTGATGCATATCTCCTAGCCTTTATGCATGACACTATGTGGATGCAAGTGATGCAATGGATACAACTCTAGATGGAGTGATAATAGTATGTGATGATATGACCTAGGACCCTCACTATGGTCTCATAACTTTATATTTATAGGGATCTCAAGATTAATTTCGTAATTAATCCCGACAAGGCCGACTGTGCAAAAGATAAAGAAAATAAATGGCTAGAAATGCCCCAAAAAGAAGTGGGATATGATGTGCATATACCGGGGTGCCCAAAGTGGGACCAGGGAACCCCGGGGGGGCCCAGTACAGGCTAGGGCACTCTGATTTTGGGCTAGAATGATGGGGCAATTGCGAGATGGGCGGATAGGTGCAATAAAATATGTGGGAATGAAAAAATATGATATAAATAAATATGGCCAAAAGGTGGGATTAATTGGTACTTTATTAACTTGAGAACATTCAAAATAGTAGTATAATACTGGGCTACATAATGTCTAATGTGCATAATTTTGTGTCTAGAACAACCAGAAATACATATAGATTAGATGAATAATGAAAACATCAAATGCGATCATATGAATAATGGTGAGGATCTACCGAATGTTTGATGTGGAAAACTAATGACTTGGATCCTCCTCTTACTTTTGTGCTTTCAATTATGATAACTTAATTTCTAGTTTTGTAAGGTTTTGTTGATATAGTGGTTGGTCTTATAGATCATTTAGTTCTTTTTTTTTGAGAATTTATATTGGCCTAATTTATTTTATGCAACACACTATTATACCAACTATGTTTTTAAAGTTTACATTATTTAATATGCAAGTATATGTATTACTGTATTGATTATCAGTTTAGATTAGGTTTCTTTTTGCATGCATTTATTTTATTTATGTTATGTTTAACCTTTTTTTGTGTTTTTGTTCATTTTTGTCACATGATTTTTATTTTTTGTTGAGACATTTACATTACATTAGATTATCTATTAGATAATATTATATTTTGTACATTATTCGATAAGTTATCTAAAATTTCACAAAGGCAATATTAATGGGATGGGTGTGAATGGGTGGGCACATGCCCCCATTAAATACTTTTAATGTTGATGGTTTTTATAGTGTTGAGAGAATTTTAGTTTTTCAAAAGAAGGAGAACAATATCTTAATGATTTACAACACATTTTGAAAGGTGGGGTTTTCATAGCCCTACTTTACTTGTGGGCCTTTAGGGTTAACTCTTGCCACATTGGCAATATATTCGATTTTCCTAAGTCTTGTTTATTTCAATTCTAAATATTCTAACCCTAAATATTGTGTGCTATATTGATTGCATATTATTCCCTACATGTTATATATTTTATACAATTCAAATTATTTACCCAAGGCTCAAGTTAGAAAAAAATCTAGCATGAATCATAGTCATGTTGTTGTTTGTTCACTTTTTATCAAAATTCATATTATTAAGCCTAGAGTTTTTTTTACTTGGTATATATATATATATATAGTTACTATTTTTCTTCTAATGGAAAGTAAAACAAGTTGTTACGACTACTCGTTCATAGGATATCCACTTATGATATTTCATAAAATGCATTATTGGCATGGTTATATAGCTTTAGCTTGTGCTCATAATTGTAACCAAGGATATGAGAAACATGAAAGAAATCCAGGGAGAGGCAAACAATAATACAATAAAAGTAATGGTTATAGTGTACAACTCACTACACGTTCCGTATATTTTGGTTGTTGTAAAAACATTATCATTAAATTCTCCACCTTTTCGACTTCCAACATTCTTAAGCCTAACAATAGATATGAAAACATGTGAGAAACTCCACATTATATATGGGTAGATAAATAATAAAATTAGTTTAATTTAATTTAATAAATGTAATGGTAGTGTATGCATTCACCTTTTTTATTCCCACATCCTTTCAACTAACACCAACAAACCCATGCTTTGCATTTTTTTTTCCAATACCCATATTAAACAATCAAAACCCTTCCTATTAGCCTTTGTTTTTGTAAGAGGGTATGAAAACTTGAAAGCAAGGATCACGAGGGACGGCATGCACATCAATGGATATGCGAACGACAGCGTGAAGAGATATCGGGAGGAGCGATAATCAACCGAATGTGCATGCAAAGATTCGACAAATGGGAAGAACCTCGATAAGCCACCAAACTCTCCTCTATCTCATAGATAAAATGGGGTGTACATATAGGAGGTGCTGAGTAACCCCCAGTGTTGCAATCATGACAACTCAAGTAGAGAGGGGGAGTTACATTCCCAGAATAGAAGTGTAACTCCCAATGACGCATATGACACACTGACGCATAAGAGAATCTCATAATAACCCTTAAATGACACGTGGACCTACGATCTCACCTAAGTGAGATGACTCACCTAATGATGTGGAAAATAATACACACCAACACCCCCCCTTCATCGTAACTTAGGATGAGGCGGTAAGTCAGAAACGAGAAATGGGTCCCGACACAAAGCCTGATGAGGTACCCATGCACAAGAAAAAGTTCCCAAGCAGTGAAGGAAAACCCAGTGGGAAAAACATCCACCACAAGAGAACAAAACACTCTCTAATATAACAAAGATGCCAAAGATGGGTCCCAGCTATAGACAAGCCTGAAAAGGTACCCATGTACAAAGAGCTAATCTCTCAGAAAGAAGAAGAAGACAAAAGAAAAGGGAGACGAGAGGAATGCACAAGATGCCATGGATGGATTTGAACTCTGCAGCTCTAAGAAGTCTCCCAGAAGAATGTCGATGATGATATCTTCTACCTCTGGACTGAAGAAGACCCACCCATAATGAACTATGTGCCTACCCTTATGAAGGACAGAAATGGAGTGCTTGAAGTCTGCCCACTTTGCAAAGGAAACTGAAGGCAGCAGCACGAAGAACTTTTAGTCGGGTGCACAAAAGTGTGACATAGGTCTAGTAAGTGAGTGCTAAGGAACCGAAGGTAATGCCACGTGCGTGGAACTGTCAAAGTGAAAAAGAGGAACACCCACAGAAAGGATGTCCAAGTGATGTGAAGGGAACAAAACATCCTCCACAACAGAAAAGGGATTCACAGCTAAGGGTGGATCAATGAAGGTATCTGGAAATGTGGAAATGACATGATTCCTAGAAGGGGCACTCCCAACAATAGAGATGATGAACTCCTTTGAAATACCTATAGATGGATGAGGAACCAGTAGTGCATCACAAATAGACTCTGCAAAAAGATGATTAAGGTCAAACAGATACTCATCCCAATGAGAGGGCTCAACAAACAGAAGAGCGATGTTAGATAGGTATGAGTCATCTAATGAAGGTAGAGGAGTGGAAGATGCCTCACACACTGGAAGTGGAAAGGAGGCTAGTGTAATGGCTATATGAGGCTGAGTAGGAGACTGCTCGATATCTGATGAAATGTGGAATGTGTCAACACTCTTTGGAATAGTGAGAGAAAGAGGAGAGAAGTCCTCTATAATGCTCTCTGCATCAGAACTAGGTGCACAATCCTCACCATCAGAAGTAGAACCAAATGAGTCTATGTCAGCGGAACTACCATCACATGAAGAAATAGAGGAGATAACTGGCAGTAGCAACAATGGCGGCAATATGTGAAGGGTCTCCATAGAGGGACTGAAGAATGCTCCAGACATGGTGAGGTGGATCTGAGTCTACCACGTTAAACCAGAGAGATTGAGAGACATGCATCATCATGTGACCAAATACATGGTCACAAGTGTCAAGGAAGTCCTACAGATGAAGATGATCAGTGGGTGCAGGAACTAGCCCAAGTAAGAAGGGTAAAAGACCCTCATGGGTGAAGTAACGTTCCATGGAAGCACACCAAACTGAATAGTTCCCTCTCCCGGTGAGAAGTGGCAGAGGATGTAAGCTGATCCTATGATGCTCAAGTCTGGAAAGAGCACTCTCCATGATGCAGAATGAAAAGTGCAAGGTACACAAGAGCAAACCTCAAAGAAGCCGGAAAAATAAAAAACACCAACATGACCAAACGAACCACAAACAAACCCAAATAGAGGTAGGAGGCCTGAAATCAGTGCAAGTAGAGCACGGTCAGAATATCAATTACAACGCACACAACGAGAATTTGAATATCACACAGGAAGCTAGAAAACACATGAGCAATGCCGAGGAGTGCATCAATCCACAAGATCCGCTCTGATACCATGTAAGAGGGTACAAAAACCTGCAAGCGAGGATCACGAGGGACAACATGCACATCAACGGATGTGTGAACGACAGCGTGAAGAGATCTCAGGAGGAGCGAGCATCAACCTAATGTGCATGCAAAGTTTCAACAAATGGGAAGAACCTCGATAAGCCACAAAACTCTCCTCTATCTCATAGATCAAATGGGGTGTACATATAGGAGGTTCCGAGTAACCTCTAGTGCTGCAATCATGATAACTCGAGTAGAGAGAAGAGTTACATTCCCATAATAGAAGTGTAACTCCCAATGAAACATATGACGTACTGACACGCTGATGCACTGACATGTTAGAGAATCTCATAATGACCCCTAAATGACACGTGGACCTACGATCTCACCTAAGTGAGATGACTCACCTAATGATGTGGAAAATAATACACACCAACAGTTTTCACAACTCAAACCTTTTTTAAACAAAGGATAGTTTTAAATTACTTTATCTTCCGTTGTGAAGAAGATAATAAGGTTTTGATAAACTAAAACTATGTGATTTTCTAAAAAAATGATTAACACGAAAAGCAAACACAAATGATATTAACACATTGCCAAAAAAATGTGTATACTTTTAAGAAATTAAAAAAAAATCATTTTGATCTTTATTTCATGTTACCTAAAAGAATTGAGAATAATAATTGAAATGAGAAAAATTAGTAAAAAATGTTTAAATGAAAAATAATAATCTTATATTGAAGTTCACCCACGAAATTTTTTCATTCTCACTGAATGGAAAACCCTAATTTTTATCTAATACAAATTTTATCTTATAACCTTAACTGACATTAAGTTAAAGAAATATGGAACTAAATTGGAGTGGATTGTTGACATTTATCGTGACCATCTTCATCTAGATGAAAGTTTCCTTGTTTATCTACAAATTTTTGAGATTTATATCAGACTTGGTCCATCCAAGGACCTTGTGATGGTGACCACAATTGAGGGAACCGGTTCAATTCTTAACTTGTCATATAAGTTTATCAACCTAAAAATTCAATATCCAAAAGATATCATAAATGTTATATACAACTAGAAATACATATATAACTGAAACATATAGATTATATGAATAATGAAAACACAAAATGAGATCATGTGCCTAATGGTGAGGACCTACTGAATATTTGATATGAAAAACCAATGACTTGGATCCTCCTCTCACCTTTGTGCTTTCAATTATGAAAACTTAATTTCTAGTTTTCTAAGGCTTTGTTCATATAGCGGTTGGTATTATAGATCACTTTGGTTATTTTTTTTAGAATTTATATTTGCCTAATTTATTTTATGTATCACACTCTTATACCATTTTTTTTTTGAAAAGTTTACATTATTTTATATTAAGTAAATTACTCTATTTCATCCACACAAACAAAAAAAAATTGAAACTTTACAAAACAAACTTCTTTCCCAAAAATTATGAGATTCTTAACCCAAGGCATAAGATAAAATAAGAATCTATAATAACTAAGAGAAAAGACCATAACATTGTTTGTGTGTTAATAGAACACCAAACCTTTAACCATCTATATCTAAATGAGTTTAGACTTTGAAAATTCCTAAGCCTTCTAAATGCGCTTAACAACAAAAAGTGCCAAAAATATTTCAAGAGTACAATAGGGGTAATGAGAATGGAGTGAAGGCCCAAGAATGGGGTATATAAGTGTTCTAATGTCAACCTAGGCATGGGTGCTAAAGTCTAATTCAGGGATTTATCTTAAATTCAACATAGGGCCGGATAAATCCATCCATAGGTCACTTTCAGTAGATTTCCATTTAACATTGCAGTTTCACTCATAAATTCACTCTTATAGTCACAAATTCACACACTTTAGACATTATTTAGTCCCAGTCTCATACTACTATTTATATGGTTTTTGAGTGAAGAAAGTACTAATTAACCCCTGTCTTTTGGCCATATTTCTTTATTTTCTTTCGTCATTCCCGATCTCTTGCACCCGAATGCCCAGTCAAATTTTGTCATTTCACGTTATTTTAGCTTTGACTAGGGTGCCCAGGCTAGTACTAGGGTGCCCAAGGGTGCCCTGTTCCCACCAGGGGCGCCCCAATCCTTTTTGAACTTTCCCGCCACTTTTTGGGCACTTTCTAGCCATTTCAACTTCTTATCTTTTTGGTGGTTGGTCATTTCAGGGTTAATTATGAAATTAGATCAAGATAACCCTATAAATATAAAGTTATGAGACCATAATGAGGGACCAAAAACTAGTCACTACTATCATCCACCTAGGGTTACATTCATCTAAGGCATTTGGATATCATTTGCATTCACATAGATCCATCACAAAGGACAAGGTTGGTTCATCTGCATCACTCAAGCATAGGAGGGGATTATATTCTATTCCATCCACCATTCTACTACATTTTTACATCTAGTTATTGCTTGCTACTTCACAAAGTGCGACTGACACAAGAGAACCTAGGGCACATGATGCACACACACACACACACACACACACACACACACACACACACACTAGAACTACATTTGCATCTAGAATGTAGTGCAATGCTCACTTAGTAAGTCCACTATTGTGGTAGCTGAGGTTAGTCTGACCTGTTCATTTACATTCTTCTTTTTTTAGGGTTTTGATACTTCTTGTGTTCTCTTGCAAGTATTTCTTTCATCTTGGATTATCAACGACATCTGGCATAGTGCAAGGAATCTAATGCGACACACAATGAAGGTTTCAAACCACTTACATGACCTTTGAAACTCAGTTTCTGAAAGGAACAATAAGAAGATTGTTCCAAGCCACAATCTTAGATTATAATAGAACACCACATTAGATTTACAAAACAGAAGAGCTAAAATACCATATATGGAAATCCTTCATAATCCATAATGCTCAATACATTACAATACAATGAATTGAATTATTCAATAAGAAAGATGTACATACAGAAGGAGGGAAGTGTTACTACTACCTAAATCAGTGGTGAATAAATCCCACTAACTGATACTGGTAGTTAAGTTAACTCCAAAAGACTAGTAAGCTAACTCCACATAACTGAGAAGCTAACTCAACACAACTAGTAAGCTAACTCCACACAACTAGTACACCTAAGAAAGCTAACCCAACAAGTGTAGGGCTAACACAAGTGTAAGAATTATCCTGATAAATAAATAAAAAGGATAAATAATAACCTACACTAACATCCTCCCGTAAGCATAACTTAGGTGGGTGAAAAAGAAGGTGGGTCCTGACAACAAGGCCTGATGAGGTACCCATGTAGAACAACTGGGAAAATTAGACACCGTAAGGTACCCAAAACCAGTAATAACAAAGTAGAGAGGGAAAAATCCTGCTGCAAGATATCCTTAGAAGCTTGGCTCCAAAAACTCATACAATGTTGAAGAAGTGTGGTGCGCACTGTGGTTTGAATCCACTGCTCGATCATATAACTCAAAAACAACTGACACTGGGCTTCACCAGAATAGCTCCATGCAAGGAGACTATCAATGGAGTGATATCGAAAGTGAAAAACAAACACCAAACATAATTTGATCAAATGCTACAAATAGGTGTGCCACGATCCAAGAACAACCAAGGCAACAAGGCGGACACGAGATCCAAATAAATAGGAGTGCCACGATCTAAGAAATTCCAAGGTAACAAGGCAAGGACACGAAGAAAACAGGTAACAAGGAAGGACAGCAAAGAAGTAGTATCAACACCACACCCTCCCATACTACAAAATGGGTAGAGTGACACCATATATCTGTATGAGTTGTCAAAATCAACTACTCGAACACTGACAAACTAACACTGGGCTCCACTAGAATAGCTCCCCCACAAGAGAGACTATCAACATGCCAAAAAAGAGTGTCAAAAATACAGATCCAAAATATCTCAACAAAAAAGAGAGATATAAATGTATACACCCATAGATACAAGAATGCAATACCCAAAAGTTTAAGATGTCGGGCTCAACCAAAATTGCATCCACAAGTGATCACAACACCCTCCCAAATTTGGCACTTTATAATTGAGTGCATATAAATATTACAATGAGTAACATTACCTTTTACATTTGAAATATGTGTATAAAAATATCACCAATGCGTATATCTTGAAAAAATACACAATTTCAAAACAAATATCACTTTAATCCGAGCTACAGATCAAAAGTTATGAGCTCTAGAAGGTTTTGCCATTAAAATAATATTTTAATGTTGATATTTTTTTAAAAGGTACACTTGAGACCCAAATGTCCAAAGGGTAAAAGAGTGCATCCACACGATACCTGCTTGCGACCAAAGGATAAAAGCCTACGCCCAAAACCTAAAATGTCCAGAGGGTAAATCATTGCGTCTAGAGGGTACACGCCAAGATCCAATGGATAAAAGAATGCACCCAGAGGGTACCGATCTGCATCAAGTGGATAAAAGACTGCATCCAAAAAATAAATATCTAGAGGGTAAAAGAACGCATTGAAAAGGTACACACTTATATCCAATGGATAAAAGAATGCACCCAGAGGGTACAGATTTGCGTCCAGTGGATAAAAGACTGCATCCAAAACTGAAATATCTAGAGGGTAAAACAATGCATCTGGAAGGTACACGCTTATATCCAATGGATAAAAGAATGCACCCAGAGGGTACAGATCTACGTCAAGTGGATAAAAGACTACATCCAAAACTGAAATACCCAGAGGGTAAAAGAATGCATCCGGAAGGTACATGCTTATATCCAATGGATAAAAGAATGCACCCAGAGGGTATAGATCTACATCCAATGGATAAAAGATTGCATCCAAAACCAAAATATCCAGAGGGTAAAAGAATGCATCTGGAAGGTACACGCTTATATCCAATGGATAAAAGAATGCACCCAGAGGGTACATATCTACATCCAAATTTGATTGTCTCAAAACATGGTCGAGTTTACAGTCGATTCTAGGGTTTTGGCACATTCCAAATCCAATGGCGCACTTTGTTTTGCATAAAAATGCATGCAACAGAAAAGTGCTAATAAATTCCAAATACATGAAAAAATAAACTCTTGCTTCCAAAGAAAAACTTACACATGGATGTCTACATCATCTATAGCTCTGATACCATGAAATGAATGATAAGAAGATTGTTCCAAGCCATGATCTTAGATAATAATAGAACACCACATTAGATTTGCAAAACAGAAGACATAAAATACCATAAATGGAAATCCATCATAATCCATAATGCTCAATACATTACAATACAATGACTTGAATTATTCAATAAGAAAGATGTATATATATGAGGAGGGAAGTGCAACTACTACCTAAATCAGTGGTGAAGAACTCCCACTAACTGATACTGGTAGTTAAGTTAACTCCAAAAGACTAGTAAGCTAACCCCACATAATTGAGAAGCGATCTTAACACAACTAGTAAGCTAACTCCACACAACTAGTACACCTAAGCAAGCTAACCCAACAAGTGTAGGGCTAACACAAGTGTAAGAATTATCCTAATAAATAAATAAAAGGATAAATAATAACCTACACTAATAGTTTCAAACCTTCCACATGGACCAGAGCGCCCATACTGCAGACCAGGATGCCCACAGGTGCTCCAGTCCTTCTCTAGGCACCCCAGTCCAAAGAATCAGTCTAGATCTATCCTTTTTAGGACCTTTGTAAAGTCATTCTTGCTTCCAGATTATTTTGTGAAATAGTCCAATGAGCTTCTCTTATCAACTGAGTCACTTCCTCACTCTTCTTTCATATTTGGGTTCCTATTTACGTTAGATTAGTTGTTTTGGTAATTTTCCGTGGTCATTTACTGCATTTATTTACTGTATTTACATGTTGTTCTATATTAGATTAACTATTATTACTCCGCATTTTAGTTAATTTTAGTTAATCTTCACATTCAACATCACGTAGATCTCCATTTCCGACACATTTTGTTATGCCACGACATTCATCATATATTCATCCATCACATGCACATAGACTTCATTCACCAGTATAACATTTGTCTACTATAGAACCATTATTAGAGGAGGGTCATCTGCTTTCATCATCACATCCATCCAGTGGATGACCTTCATCCTTCACTTTCATTGGATAGTTAATTCATTCATATACACTTAGGGGTCATAATATCAAACACATCTCCCCCAACCATCACCAAATCTAGACATCTATCATATTTACATTCTCATACATCAATCTCCTAACATATGCATACTCATTCATACTTTAGCGTCGTCATTACCTCATGACACACTCTTGTGCTTCGGTTCACACTTAAATGTTGAGGGCATACTACACATGAACCCCACACACTACACCTATTCACACATCGTGTGTCATATATCTTACATCCTACATTCTACATTTAGTCTACATTGTGCATCTACACATCATACATCATATTACTCTTCATCATACAAGTGTCATACTCTTATTGTTTACGCATCTAACATTACATACTACTCATACTACATCGCGTGCATCTTACACTTTTTCACCTGCATACACTTTTTGAGTTGCATCTTATACATAGTACACTACACATCTTACATATCATATGGTCATCTACTCATCACATAGACTACATCATCTTCTATGCACTACACTCACTACCCTATGATGCACTTTAGTTCCTCAGTCCATTCTCGACTTCCGAGGGTTTACAAATCAAATGGACCTTATCATAATCACACGTCTATCATTCGACCTCTCATCATGCAACATACCTAGGTTATTGACATGCGCTATAGGCTAAATGGTCACCTACTCTATTCATATTGTAGTGACACATGCTATATGCTACATAGTCACTTTCGTTATCATCTTGTAGTGATACACACTTTAGGGTTAAATCATCACTCATACATTCATTTTGTCATGATATACGCTTACACTATAAGGTTCACACATATATCTTCTATATGTCGCATATCCTCATCACTATGCATACATACTCATCACAACACGCTAGACACAACACGCATTATTCGACCATTTCATGACGACACACTCTTGTTTACGGTTCATTCTTGACTTCTAAGGGGGAAAACCAAATGAACCTCACTATATACATTTCCATTCACATGGGGGGCACACAGCTCCTATCATTCCATCTTTTATTCCATTCCATCCATCCAAAGCATACTGCATATTATGGTTTCTTTTACTCTTTCTTACTTTTGTTTTTGCATGGTGACTTTATTGCACATGCCGGTTATATTACTTATATGTCATTTATCTATATAATCCACACATGCATGTTCACTTCTTTTTCTAGATTTGATCGTAGATACATGTATCTTACATGCAACACAAATTCTCACCTTCTACCCTTCCTACATTGGTCGTTGGGGGAATCCACAGTAGTCTCTCACAGGTGTTATTGTTTCATTTTGTACTTAACACTTTACATTACTTGGTTATACACACTTTTGACATACTAGTTATCTTTCTAACATACTAACGGGTGCTTCATGTGCATCATTTATTATGCAGGGATATTTTCTTCCATACTCGTTTATTACATTGTCTACTATTATTTGTTCTTGTATGTGGGCCTTGCCATTTTTTTGATGTGTACACTTGGTTGTTGTATGTGGCCATGATGGAATTGCATGTCTTGCGACATCGTGAGTGATGTCCCATGTTTGTAACCCCATTTTCGCATATTACTTGTCTTCTTACATGTTTACATTACTACTTTTCTTGGTATATTTTACACTTGTTACATAGATTACACATTTTCTTTGGCTAGCCTTCTTGTTTGTGCATGCCTTGGTTTCTACCAAGTGCATTCCCTTCCCCCTGCAAGGTAGAGTTTCAAACTACATGCGCTTGGTCCTCTTTTGGGGCCACATTCTCCTATCATCGACATCGCATGCACCCCTAAAGACGGGGGGAATCATTTGGGGTTTTTACATTCTACACAACACTTCTACACCAGTTCAGTTCAATGCACTTTCCACCCTTGGCATTGTGGGTTATATACAAAGAGTGGGTTTAGACTATTCTACAAACCCCGTACACATTGGCTTTTAAAGGACATGGTTGTCTTTAGCATTTTGGGGAGAAAATACGTGTTAGAGGATATAACAAAATTCCTCTCTACACTACTTCGGCTAGTGGGGTCGGATCACCCAAAAAACCATGACGTACAAAGATCTTTTCACACACATTCAGGGAAGCAGTTATAGGTTGGAGGATACAATGGAATTCCTCCCTACACTTCTTTAGCCTATGGCGTCAGATCACCCAAAAAACCCCGAACAATATAGGATATCCTTCTACACTCTCTTTCTCAACATGGATCAGGTGCACATGTTCCATTTACATTTTTTGTTTGCGTATTTTACATTCACATGTTTTTTACATTTATATACATGCATCTTTTACATTGCATTTTTACACATACATACATATATATTTGACTACTTGATCAGTTTCTCCTTGCAGGTCTGGTTGTATGAGAAATAAGCAGTCAAATGGGGGAAACAACAACAATAACAACAACGACAAAAACAATATTTCGTGGCAGCACACACCATACTAACCATGCAGGTACATCACACATATCAAAACCTACACACGTGTTTCTTCCCTAGGTCCACTCTCATCACTTTTTTTGCACTTTTTCATCTTTACTTTCCATGCTCCATCATATTTTTATCATTCCACGCTTTGTCTAGTCCTTCAGCGCATTTTCTACTACAATCTTCATGGACATCAGGTACGCATCTCTATATACTCTATGTTACTGAGCTTTCCGCTCATCAACATAAAGTGGGTGTTAGGAATTAATAGAATCTAATGTGGAATAATTCCTCATAATCGCAATAATAAGAAGTATGAATAGAATTATAGAAATGAAAAATGCACAACACGAAGACAATATTTAACGTGGTTCACCCAATGTGGGCTACATCCACCAAGAACACTTGCTCAAATTTTATTACAAGCCAACAGTCTTCACAGTTACAATAATCAGATCTTGTTTGGAGCTACGCTCAACAAACCCTCCTGAATTCGCACTTGAATTCGCACACACTATTCACCTTCTCAAAACACACTCTTGGCAATCCTATTGTATGTCCATCTATATATAAGTACATTAATAGGTAGCTGAAGAGGAGGTTTTACAAAATAATGGGTACCGAAAATCCATGGGCCCAAAACCATCCCATAACGGTTACCCATTACCCATGGGTTAATAAACCACCCATGAAAATTTGCTTCGGGGGCTTCGCCCTCGAACCCCCTTGACCCACTCACCGACGAGCGGGACTGCCATAAAAATATCCGAGTGTAACACATGGAAGGTGTACCAAACTCTAACATGAAAACAGGCTCCACAAACATAACAGTGGGGGCACATGTAGTCAAAAAATCACACACTTTAGACATTATTTAGTCTCGGTATCATATTACTATTCATATGGTTTTTGAGTGAAGAAAGTACTAATTAACCCCCGTCTTTTGGCCATCTTGCTTTGTTTTCTTTCGTCATCCCCGACCTCTTGCACCCGTATTCCTAATCAACATTTTTCATTTCACGTTATTTTATATTTCACTGGGGTGCCCATGGGCATCCTAGTCCCACCCGGGGCACTCTATTCCTTTTTGAACTTTCCTACCACTTTTTGGGAAGTTTCTAACTATTTCAGCTTCTTATCTTTTTAGTGGTCAGCCATTTCGAGGTTAATTATGAAATTAGATCAAGATAACCCTATAAATATAAAGTTATGAGACCATAATGAGGGACCAAACACTAGTCACTACCATCATCCACCTAGGGTTGCATTCATCTAAGGCATTTAGAGATCATTTGCATTCACTTAGCTCCATCACAAAGGATGAGACTAGTTCATTTGCATCACACAAGCATAGGAGGGAATTCTATTCTATTCCATCCACCATTCTACTACATTTTTTACATCTAGTTATTGCTCGCTACTTCACAAAGTGTGACTAG
Organism: Taxus chinensis; assembly: GCA_019776745.2. Taxonomy (NCBI): domain Eukaryota; kingdom Viridiplantae; phylum Streptophyta; class Pinopsida; order Cupressales; family Taxaceae; genus Taxus; species Taxus chinensis. The sequence goes on from CM034150.1 coordinate 38,481,779, forward strand.
CACAAGATCACCTAGGGCACATGATGCACACACATGTTATAACTACATTTGGGTTTGGAATGTAGTAAAACACTCATTTAGTAAGTCCACTGTTGTGGCAGCTGAGGTCAGTCTGACCTTTTAATTTGCATTCATCCTTTTTTAAGGGTTTTGATACTTCTTGTGGTCTTTTGCAAGTTTTTCATTCATCTTGGATTATCAACGACATTTGGAAAAGTGCAGTGAATCTAATGCAACACACAATGAAGGTTTCAAACCACTTATAGGACCTATGAAACTTAGTTTTGGACCTTCCACACCGACCAGAGCACTGGTAGCATAGACTAAGGCACCCACATACACTCCAATCCTTCTCTAGGTGCCCCACTCTAGAGAATCATTCCAGATTTGTCCTTTTTAGGACCTCTACACAGTCGTTCCTGCTTCCAAATTATTTTGTTTATTCTACAACAAAACCCAACGAGATCCTCTTATCAGCTGAGTCACTTCCTCACTCTTCTTGCATATTAGGGTTCTTATTTATATTAGCTTAGTTGTTTGGGTCATTTTTCGTAGTCATTTACTGCATTTATTTACTGTATTTGCATGTTGTTCTAGATTTGATTAACTATTATTACTCCACATTTTAGTTAATCAACTCCACTTTGACCATGACCACAACCATCTTAGATTAAGATGAATGCGTTATTTTTTATTCGTTTATTTTTCTTTCGCTTTTGCATTCTTTATTTCCATGTCCAATGAAAAATATGTACTAAAGGATTTTTTTATCATGGTTGAGCTATTAATACCTCCATACCCATCAAGTCTTGTCTCATAATTCTTAGGAAACCTTTAAAAGTTATTTTATGACCCTCCCTTCCATACAATTTGTTTTTCCTATTTTCTCTATCGTTCTTTGGACTACTTTAATCCCATTAGTATCATCTCATTATCTAAATGTTTTGGTTCTCTATCTATATACTAATGTCTGATCTACTTTTTAGTTCCTTGCTCCACTTATTGTATATTACTCATTCCATGAGGAACTTTACATTCTTTTGATGTTCTAGCTCGATATATTCTCACCTCTAAAAAAGGAGATTGATGGAACCCATTTTGATATACACGCAACATGTCAACCTCATGCTCTCCCTCGTATAAATTATAGACCATATGTTCACATGTTAAAAGAGGCACTTAAATATTTTTTAACAACCACACATGCCCATCAAATTCAAAGTATGCATATACCAATAGTTTATTTTTTCTACATACCACATTTCTTAATAAATTCATTACGTGCTTTGTAAATCTTTTAATAATTGATTGTATAAAGCCACAATATAGTTACACCATTATGTTGGCTCAAAAAACATTATAGAATCCTTACTCCACCATATGGCTAAGATATTTTAAAATTTTGATTGTATTCTATAAGGAAATCTTCCAAATGATGGTCAAATACATGTAAAATTTTTAACTGAACCTTACTTGTTAACAATATGGTACATTACAGACCCATAACACCACCCCAAAATAACATTGTAGAATACATATCTATGTAATAAATTAAGCTATAACCAATACACATATCTTAAATTTATCCATTTAAAAATGTCAACGAATATCCATATCGAGGTGCTCGTTTTGGATTTTTCATGGATTCTTTAAACCTTTTTTGTAGGAACACTTTATCTAGAAAAGCACAATATTATTGGGGATTGACCTATGCTACCTTCAAGCTAGAAACATATTTGGCATAATTTCCGAATCAAAATACTATTTTCATATAGAAGTAAATAAATTCAAATTTTTATGCTAATTCTTCCATATATTTTTTATTTTTGAAACTTATGTAACAAGGTGTAGACACCAAAATTGGCACAAAAGAGTTACTACATCATGTTTTTGGGAAAATATTATATATGTGGATCTTGAATAGAGAAACTAGATATTAGTGGTATAAGTATTTGTTGTTTGAGTCTCACATTTCTTGATCATATTTTGGATTTTGGCTTGTTCCAATCTTTCATATGTATTTGTGTTGTGTCAAAAATATCTCTAGCTTTTACAGATTATTGTTTAAATTTTATTAAGTTTGGTGCATAGCCACACAACTTGGCCAAGATTATACTATGGTCTTGACTAAATCCATACAGTCTCTCTCCCTATGGTTTTAATTTTAAGTGTCTTTTACCGGTTGGGTCCTTTCATTACTCTTTTTACTTTCACACCTTATATTTTGGGTCGATGAATTACTTGACTCTAGGATTCAAGTTTCAAAGTAAAGGATCCATATATATACAAGTTAACTCTAGGAATTTACCATTTAGCAAACACCTATCTATAAAAATTTTATAATATAGGAAAAGAGAGAATCTCTACAACATACTGCATAACACAACATAAAGGGGAAATTTTTTGAGTTCTACATCTGCATACAAGGGTTTCAATTGAGGAAAAGTAGATAGCCTATTATTGGTATGGAAATAAAAGGGAGAAACTAGATCAATGGTTTAGTTGCATGCACACTTGCACAAATAACTACGAGAACTAAATTGATTATGAAATTTAGTTCAACGCTTAGTGAATCACAAATGGTATAATCATCGAGGTTAGTATGACTCAAATACTTGATATTTTATTTAGTTATATATTGTGTGCTTAATGTTATTTTCATGAAGATAGGGTTATTTGCAAGTATAAGCACAAATGCAAGGGTTACAAAAATGAAGATATCAAAGTGCGACACAAGTGAGGGTGAAGCGAAATAGGAACACCCAGATTCACACTAGTCACATGTCTAAAACCATACAAATCAAGTTTGTATTGGAGTACATTCTTGCCCTAATTTGCATGGTCCTAGCTCTTCACATTCCAAAATGAAATGGATTATTTAGACACATTGCAAGATCGATACTCAATTCATATTTATTAATGAAACAATTATAAGTCAACCTGAATAATTCAAATCGTCTCTCAAACCCTAATTGTACTTATAATTTCTTTATCATGGACTAGTGTAATGACTTCTGCGAGCCCTTCCAAGATCCCTAAGCCTAAACAGATTCATTGCATTGATGAAAAATTTACACTCGGGACTAGTGATAACTTGAGCATGGGAAGCCTGAGCCCTCACAGGAAGGTCGAAGGAGGGAGTGGTGGTCAAAAATTCCTATTCAGTCACATATGAGAATGGTGGCAGTGGTGGGAAAACAAGATGACTGAGGAAGGATATCGATTATGCTGAGGAAAAAACATCAGACATAATTGGTAAATCCTTTTCCATTATGGTTATTGGATCTTTTAAGGGAATTCAATAGGTGAGGAAGCCCCTGAAACTAAAAATTCTTGCAGTGACATTGTCTCTAAATTTTATAGTACCTCTATTTACCTTTTCAAAGTGAGAAACTTACTTTTGTCTCTAGTCATGTAACTTGAGAAACCACTACCAATGTACCACTGATTTTATTCATTGTGTGCATAAAATTTGTCTGAACAATCATGGATTTTGTTTGTTTATTTCTTTCTCTTGTTTCACCTTCCAAAATTTTATTGACTCATCCTTTTGACTGTCTTTGGTTTCCTCATTCTCAACATGTCTGGTAGATTCCACAAAACAACTTATACAAAAATGAGCTTTATGCCCAAAGTTGTGGCACTTATAACATTCAATATTAAAATTCATTAAAAGTGCAAATGAGTTGTAGTTTCTATTTGAGGACATGTATATGAATTTTCATGTTTCTTCCTATCAAAACTCATTACATGAGATATGATGTTTGTTTCCCTATGACCAAACTGATTACATGAAAAACAATAGCCATAAAAGGAATTTTGAAATCCGATTTTGTAATGTCACCTTAGAGGAAATGATCTTCTTGTTGTATCCTTGTTTCCCTTTAGAGAAGTGTTATTATTTTGTAGAACACAAATTTCTTTCCTTTTTTTTCTTTCATTTGCAGTGCTTGTGTATTGAGGGTCATGCAATTCTTCCTTCTTCTTGTTGTTATCATATTTGGAAAAACATTTAAGAGCATCTCCGTAGGTTCTTGATTTATTTGGACTTGTCATCTTTGGAGACTCTTTGGGATTTTCTTTTACAGACTTCTCATTGTACCCAAGATCTATTTCGGTAAATGATGATCTCTGATTATTAATAATGTCTTCTAAAAATTTAGATCTCTTTTCAAATTTGAGACATCCGTTCAACTTGGTAGTTGATTTCTCAAGTTCCTTTCTTAAGGAAACAACTTCACATTGAAGTTTCTTCAAATCTTCTTCTTTATGTTACAAATGTGTTCTCACATCCTCATCCATATTTTTCATCTCTTCTAGTTTAACCTTTAGATAAATGATGATTTTATTGGAATCTTTAAGATCATGTGTCAAATTTTATTTTAAGGCACCATACTCATCTTCTAGTTTTTGAAATTGTTGTTTTCATTTTTTATTTTTTTCTTATACTTTTGGGTTCTTCTAGGGTAGAAATGAGTTCTCCTTCAAGATCAAATTCAATTTCAAATTTAGTATCTTCTTCATATTCTGAATCCATATATTTTTTTCTTTCTTTAATCCTTAAGGTCATGAGAAGTGATTAATCTTTATCACTAACAAAGACACTTTCATCACTTTCTTTAGATGATTTGTTTTCCTCCTTGGTATAGAGGTTTTTCTTGTTGTTGTAGAGATTCTTCTTACTTTTAGATCTTCTTTGCTTATGGTTATTCTTGGATTGAGAGTACATATTACTCTCCTTCAAGTTATGTTTTTCTTTATCAATTTTTTTTTTAATTTGAGAATTTTTTGGGATAATGTCCTATTTCACAATAATCAAAACATTTTAATGGTAACTTACCTTAATATTTTCCAAACCATTCTTTATCCTTTTGAAAAAGTGAGATTCTTCTTCATATAACTCATTGTTGGAGAAATCATGTGGTTTAGGTTTCTTGCTTCTCTACTTCTTTGATGCTTTGAATGCAACCTATCACTTTTATGATTTATCACCTTCAGTTCCCATATCATATGCTATGAGAATCCCCTGTAGTTCATCCATTGTTAGGATGGTTAAGTCTTTCAACTCTAAAATAGAAGATACTTTGGAATCAAATCTCATAGGAAGAGATCTTAGCACTTTTTGCACAATAGTTTCATCCTTAATTTCTTCACCAAGTCCTCTAATAGTATTGAAAACTAAATCCACACATAGAACGTAGGATGCCATGTTTTCATCCTCCTTCATATTAAAATTATCAAATTGACCTCTATGTGTTTGGAGTTTTACTTTCTTCACTTTTTTATATCCTTCAAAAATATTTTTGAGCTTATCCCAAATTTCCTTCGCTACAATACAATGTATTACTTTGAAAAATCATATCTCACACAATCATCTCAAGATTGCATTCATCACATTTGCATTGCTCTCACTTGATTTATTTCCATCTCTATCTATTGCAAGAGTTGTTAGAACAATATAACCATGAAAAAAAATCCATATACTAAAACCTCTCCATTAGATAGGTACACATACTTATAATAAAAAAGGCATAATTAGTTCCATCAAATAAAGGAACCTTGTTTGAGGAAAATCCTTCTTGACTCGTCATGTGTGTTTATAAGATATACCTTCTAGTGGTAAGACAATTTAGAAGGAACCCTCTCTGATACTAATTATAGAAAACACACTTATATTGAGAGGGGGGTGAATTAATATTATCCGATTTTTACAATTTAAACTTTAACATTCATAACATCAACAATTACATGAGGCATAATAGTTGCACGACACAATATTTATGTGGAAATTGTTAGGATAATTACTTATGCATTGTATAATTAATTATAATTATTATTATAACGTTATTACATTACTTAGTTGTATACAGTTAAATGGTTTTAATAACCATATTTAGCTTATTATATTCATGGGTATAATTGTTATGTTGTTATAACAATTATGTCATTATTTATTTGTGCTTCCCATATGTATTTTGGAAGCTATTGTATTTTAGTTTGTTGTTGCATAGTTGGAACTCCATATTTGTTTATATCCAGGTTATCCAATATGTATAAATATTGTAGCCTGCAATAATGTATTGGATTCTATTGATTAATATAATTATATACGCTTCCATCCCTGATCTACATTTGGTACCAGAGATGGTTGAAGCTCCTGACAAGGTTGGCGAAAGGTTGCAAAGGAAGGAAAAATCCTGGAGAAGAAATATGCATCATCGAAGAGCCAGTGCTACCTCCAGCAGCTTCTCAGATCTCCCTACACTCCCACAATCTTCTGTGTGATATCCAGGTAAACATAAAGCAAAAGAATTTTTTTTTTGCCTTGGTACCCTCTGCACCAGGTAAATTTTCTTCCTAGCAATCAATTTTTTAAAAAAAAAAACTATAGTTTTTTTTCCCATTAGGGGTTTCTCATTCAAATTCAGAAGCCTGTTAGTCACAACTAATAGTGGCAGTAGTATAAAATTTAGAGGAGACCAAGTTTAATATATTGCATTGTTTGGTGATCGAGCTATAAACCGGGTTCTCCATCGAGTTCTTGGATGACTTGATTACAGATCCACCCGTTGAGCTGGTTGCTTACCCCTTGCATTGGGTTACATTGCATGGTGAGATGGATTGTTTGTTGAATTTTGAGTATATGTCTTGATTTCATCTTGTCTCACGTCGAAGGCCGAATCACATTTAACAACCAGACCATTTTGTATTCTTTTTGGGTGAGTTATAGACCACAACCGTTTTTTATAACACAGGCCCGTCCTGTAAGCAACATTAGAGGGAGCTGTTAGAAAATTGTGAATACACAATAAGTAACCAAGGCATCAACAATAAAATTCAAATGCAGTCCACTCAACCTATAATCTGTAATCAAGAAACCTTTTGGACATTGGTCACAATGTAATCAAGAAACCAAGCCTTTCTTTGTTTGGAGACCAAACATCTCCCCTCCATGGATGAGTGCGAGCCATCCTATGACCAGGCCGATCCCACCATCCTACAACCTACACGAATAAATCAAAGAACCTACATAAATATTCAACACGCACCTGCCACGCCCAAGCCATCCTCTACGCAGAACTTGCAATCAAATAAAAACGATGCAACACAAATAAAAAGTGGTAGAAAGCAAAATGAGGAGATAACAATAGAAGAAGATCCAATTTTCATGCATATGAAATATCTAACCTCCATCCTCCAAGCTCGTAGTCCACGCAGAGCTCCACTTCAGCCAGGTCACCATTTTCAAAAGGTGAGTCGAATTTCATCTTTATTAAATATTATTTGCTTCAATTTGTTAATCAAAGGCACAGCGGCCAAGGTGGTTAGACCAATAGACTTGGGTGGACGAGGTTTGGGGTTCGACCCCCACCCCCAACACAAAAATTTTAAATTTTGAAGCTTAGCATAAAATTTGGAGAAACCACCAACTTTGGCAGCAGATTTAGCAGGAAAACCTCCTCCAACCCACTAGTTATAACTAAAACCACCCCTAAACCTGTAGTGAGAAAAAACCTATTTTAGGGCAATTTTTTTTTCTCCTATTAGGCCTATTTTTTCATTCCAAGCAACATTTGCTAAAGGGGATACACCAAAAAAATGCATTTTCAACTATTGTTTTGTAATTTTTAGCATAGAGGGTCGTTTTGGGCTCCGAAGGCAACTAGGGCCCAAAAAAATAAAATTGTTTTTTGCCTGCCATTCAATTTTTAAATTTTTTTTGAATGTAATTGCATACTTCAATTTATTATACTAATTTGCAGGTTTCCATAGTCAACCGCAAATATTGTAACTGCTCATAAACTGGTAGAGAGTTGTAATAAAAAATAGTAAAAATTGGTTCTATAACACTCACAAGATCCTAGATCTCATTCGCAGCATTTGGTATATACAGTGCCTTTGGGAAGCACTTACGGGTAAAGTTTTCGTGACTACTACTGTACTTAACACCTAATATAGTTGCAACAACTTCATCTAGGCATCGACCCTTTAAATCGTTGGGGAGTAATAAGGTCACAGTGCACACACTATGAGCCATCCCATCCATCTGTGAATGATTGCACGACATAAATCTGGAATGAGAAATTATCTGAGTATATAACAAAGTTACACGCACATATGAGGATATTTCTTTGAGCCAGTGTCAATAATCGCACAGAACCCTTTTAGTATTGTCTTGGTACCACGTATCAAATTCTTTCACGTATGTTAACGTCTTTTTCACATACCACCAGGTATATATAAATGGCAATATTCTTCCACGTACCATTAGGTATATCAAAAGGGTGCATATATAGAAAGGTTTGGTATATCAGACTGGCGGTATATAGATTGGGAGACCTTATACCAGGAGTGATAAGAACCTAACCCTGTCAGTGATTTTTGTAATATGGGCACTAATGCCCCCAAATGTTTTCTTCCAGATTCACAACTACTTAGAGGAAACAACTATGTTACATGGAAGAAAAACATCAAGACACAGCTTGAGTTTGAAGAGATTTGGCTTGTTGTGACTGGTACTCTGACTAGATCAACAACTGATACAACACAACAATGAAAATTTGATAAAGCATATAAGAAGGCCAAACTCATCATCTTGTTTGGAGTTTCTGATGATGTGTAACCCCACATTCGAGATATCAAAACATATAAAGAAGCATAGGATAAGTTGAACATAGTATATGAGGCCAAAAACAAGAATATCATACTAAATTTGTAGATTCAGTTACACACACTGAAGTTCAAGTAGAATGAGAAAATTGAATCTTTCTTAAGAAGAGCTGCAGAGTTGAGGGCTTCACTTCTAGCCCTAGGAGAAGTGATCAAAGGTGATTCTCTTGTTCCCATTGTTCTAAGATCACTCCCATCTTCTTATCACATTTTTGTAACAACACTAAATGTGTTAGATACGACAATTAGTTTTGACAAGCTGGTAAACCTATTGTAACAAGAGGAAGCCATGCATAACAAGGATGATGAAGAGGAGAAGGAACTTTATTCTCATCAAAAATGGAAAGGAAAAGGTAAAGGAGAGCCTAATTCCTATAAAAATTCCCAACATCAGAATCAATATCAACATCAAGGGGAAAAACAACAAAAGAAGCAATGTCCAATTTGTAAAAGAGGACATGAGTTGAAATATTGTTGATATAATACATACAAGAAATGTTCATCAAGTAACTCGGGACCTCCACAACAACAATCTCACAAGGGATATTCTAACTACAATCAAGGGAATAAAAAGGGGAATTGGAAAAGAAGACCCCATAAGCAAGGAAATATTGTTGAGAAAGAAGAACATTCAAATAATGAAGACTTCTTGTACACTTCTCGATCAAGTGAACCATCCACATCATCTAGTGATGTCTGGTATGTTGATTCAGGATCCACTCGACACATGACTGGCCACAGAGACTGGTTTACCTCAATGAGGGACACGCCTTTGAAAAACCATGTTTCGTTGGGTGATGATTCTTCATATATAGTTAAGTGGATAGGGAACATTTTTCTACCCCTTGGTTCACACATATGTAGACTATCAAAATTCTTATATGTCCCTAGGTTGACTAAAAATTTTCTTTCAGTCAGTAAAATCTTTGATCACAACTTAAAAATTTACTTCGATAGTCATTCCGACAAGAAAACATGTTTAATTTGAGACAAATCGTGAGGCTTGAAAATAGTTGCAAAAGCCTCCAATGTGGGAAGCATGTTCCAGCTTGATTTTGTCCACAGAAATGATCAGGAACTTGTGGCTAAGAAATCTACCTCAGCACAGTTGTGGAATCAGAGACTTGGTCATGTTAGTTTCAAGTATCTCGAGACACTTTGCCGGTGTAAAATGGTACATGGGATACCATATCTTCAGGAGGATACAGAAAAGTTTTCTCACTACCTATCAGGAAAACAACATAGAACTTCATTCCAGAAGAGTACATATTGAGCTCATGGTAAGCTTAATCTGGTTCATACCAATATTTGCGGTCCAATGCAACCAATTCATTATGGATTTTAGTACTTCATGCTTCGTGTTGATGACTATTCAAGAAAAATGTGCATTTTTTATCTTTGCAAGAAAATTGAAGCCTTTAAAACATTTAAGAATTTCAAAGTAGTTGTTAAGAATGAAATTGGTCATCACATCAGAACTCTCTACTCAGATCAAGGGGGGAATTCACCAGTAATGAGTTCAAATACTACCTACAAACTCATAGGATTCGTCGACAAATGCCTCCTCCACACACACCGCAACAAAATGGTGTTGTTGAGAGAATAAATTATACTATCATGGAAATGGTGCGATGCATGATCGATGATTCTAGGCTTGCAAAGACATTTTTGGCATAATTAGCAAAGACAACAGTGTATTTTTTGAATAGAGTGGCCACAATTGCTCTTGACAAAGTAACACCACAAGAAGCATTGTCAAAGCGGAAACCATCTATTGCACACCTTAGAGTATTCGGGTGTAAAGAAAGTATGCACATACCCAAGCAGAACATAAATAAATTGCACATGAAGTCACAGAAACTCATCTTCATTGGGTACAATTAAGAGATTCTTAGGTACATATTGATGGATCTAAAGACATGAAATGTCTACACTAGCAGAGATGTTGATTTCTTTGAGAAGAAGGAAGTAGAGGCTCCTCCTCCAGACTCACCTGATGTAGATTCTTCACTAGTTGTAAAAATTGAAGCTGATGTTCCCATTGATGATGAAAGTGATGATGCGGATGATGGTGTTGATATGATAGAACCACAACCCATAGGAATAGTTCAACGTATTCCCAAGTGGTGTACTATCACATTACGAGATGCAAGAATGGATGCTCCATCGGATACATACACCCCTGGACCACAGACTCGCAATCAAGCAAGAGAAGAAGTTAAATTTTCTTTGATGAGTAGATTCATTGAGTTTTAAGATCCCTCTACAGTCTAGGAAGCCCTACAATCAAAATCTTTGAAAGATGCCATGGACTCTGAATATTAGTCAGTAATGAAAAATAACACTTGTCAGCTTGTCAATCTTCCACTAGGGAAGAAACCCATTGGATGTAGATGGATATTCAAAACTAAGTACAAAGTAGATGAGATAGTGGAAAAGTATAAATCGAGACTAGTAGCAAAGGGGTATGCACAAAAATAAGGCATTGACTATGAGGAGACATTTTCTCCCACAGTTAAGATCAAGATGATCAGGATGATCTTTTATCTAGCTACACAATTTGCTTGGAAAGTCCATCAGATGGACGTAAAATGTTCCTTCCTGAACAAATATTTACAAGAAGAAGTCTACATGACTCAACTTGAGGGATATGTTATACCTGGTTAAGAAGCAAAGGTATACAGACTCAGGAAATCTATGTATGGTCTCAAACAGACACCCCAGGCATGGTACATCAAAATTTATGAGCATCTCATACAACATGGATTTGTTATAAATCCATATGATCCCAATATTTATCTCAAAAAGAAAGGGGGGAGATTGTGATTGTCGTTGTCTATGTTGACGATCTAGTCATCATTGGCAGTTCAGTGAGGATGATCGATGCAATGAAGAAAGATCTTAATCAATCATTCAACATGACAGATCTGGGGATAATGCACTATTGTCTTAGATTGGAAGTATGATAGAAAGAGAATCACATTTTTGTTTCTCAGATGAAATATACCAAGAAAATTCTCAATAAATTCAGGATGATGGATTGCACGGAAATTTATACACCTATGGAAAACAAATTACAGTTATCTCATTCAGATCCATCTCTTGAGGTAAATGCCACTCTCTATTAGAAGTTGATTGGGAGTCTAATTTACCTGACCCACACTAGACCAAATATCATCTTTGCAGTAAGTTATCTATCCAGGTTCATGTAGGAACCCAAACTGTGTCATTAGAAAGAAACAAGACGCATCTTGAGATATCTCAAAGGATCAATGGATCTTGGTCTAGAATATAAGAAGAATGACAACTTATTCTTGTTAGGATATTCAGATTCAGATCATGCAGGAAATATTGATGATAGAAAATCCACTTCAGGATTTGTGTTCTTTATGGGATCTAGACCAATATCATGGGGAAGCAAGAAACAACACTTTGTTTCTTATTCTTCCATAGAAGCTAAGTATCATTCTGCAGGAGAAGCTTCCTGTGAAGCAATTTGGCTATCTCGCATAATTTAAGGACTTGGAATACCACAAGACAGACTGACCACCATGTATGTTGACAATGAAGGTGCTCTCAAACTTGTTCGCAATCCAGTTTGTCATTAAAGAACAAAACACATTGAGGTACAGGTTCATTTCATACGCGAGCATGTGATGAAGCACAATATTCATCTTCAGTTCTGTCCAATAGCTAAAAAAAGATTAGATATCTTCATGAAGTCACTTACACGTGACAAGTTCGAGTTGTTCAGAGAGTTACTCTGCTTGTCCCTTGAGACAATGCAAAATTAAGGGGGGGAATGTTAGGATAATTAATTATGCATTGTATAATTAATTATAACTATTAATTAATTATTATTATAACATTATTAAATTAATTAGTTGTATAATTTTATATGATTTTATTAACCATATTTGACTTATTATATTGACGGGTATAATTGTTATGTTGTTATAACAATTATGTTATTATTCATTTTTGCTTCCCAGATGTATTTTGGAATCTACTGTATTTTAGTTTGTTGTTGCATAGTTACAACTCCATATTTGTTTGTACCCAGGCTATCCAATATGTATAAATATTGTAGCCTACACTGTTGTATTGGATTATGTTGATTAATATAATTCTACAGGATTCTGTCCTTGTTATACATAAAACATTTCAGGAGAAAAATCACAAAGAAAAGACTACTTGGAGCTACTGTCCAAATCTAGCCACAAAATTAATTGTTTTACAAATTTTTGTAGGAACCAATCTACTAGAGTCACCAATCCCCCATACCAAGCACCAAATCAGCTTGATTCATGAGAACCTACTCATTGGAGACACCAATCCCCAAGGCTGAACACCAACTCAGCTTGATTTGTCACCGATCCCTAGTTATGTGAGGCATTGACCTCATCAATGCAAAAATTCACCTACTATACTTGTTTCTTCAACCTGATGGTATCATTTAGATTATTCTTCACTTCTTCCTACTATTTTTTTAAACCCACACTTTACACTTGATTTATTCACTGCTCACTCTTCATTCTTCTTCAACAGCTTGAAATTCTAATCTACTTAAGTTTTCTCTTCCTCTTTATTCATAAATCCTCTTTATATATCTTCATTAATCGTTCCTCTCTTCTCGCTCTCTTCTTTTCCTTTTCAAAAAAACATTATAATATCGTGATCACCTTTTGAATTCAACAATTGAATTCATTTATGTACCATGTTCATTTCATGAGTAGATACGAATTTTCATGAGTCAACATCCCTTTGAATATTCCGCTCAAATTGTCCTTATTAGAATGAATTTTGAATTTTTTCAAGACTCCTGTAGACTTCCCCTATTTTCTCTTCATTCTGTGGCATTTCATTACCATCACAAATGATTATGTATTTTATGGAGATTTATCTTCGTTCCATAGTAGTCCTATTTTGTATTGGAATACTCCCTAAATTCTTTGGCTTTCTCTTTGTTCTATGACATATATCCTTTATTGAGTTGTATTATTTCAAACCTATAAAACACTTGAGTATGATCCTTCAATACATGAGGCACAACCACCCGTGATACACACAGGTACCCGCAAAACCATACCAAACCCACAGAACATCACAAAAACATGCAGAACATTACAAAAGCCACATAACACTATAAAAAAATCATGGAACACTATAAAATAGTTTTTTTGTCGTCTGACATTTAGAATTCAAACTGAATCATCTTTTTATAAGAGGCAAACATCTGTAAACATCAATGAAAAAAATTCTAACATATAAGATACTTATCAACACTCCTTTAACATGAATGACAATATTTCCAAAAGTAATATCTCCTAGTGGAGGAGGATCGAGAACCCCTAGGTAAAAGGAAATCTTTAGAAAAGGTGATGGTTAATCATGATGATAGATAGGAAAAGAATTACATCACTAAGAGAAAAAATGAAGATCATAATCAAGCCTTGAGGTGAATGCAAAGGTCGAATCATATGTCATGTTCAATAAAATGTTTACACCCTAATTAGATTTATGTGAAACCTAATGAGTTTGGTGAATTAAGTACACTAAATAATGTAAAGGCTAGCAACACATGATTTTTATGATTAATTAACTTCCAACATTAATTTCCAATATTAAAATAACTCATTAATACTTGTAATTGATATGCTAAATATTCTATACAAACTTGAACACACAAAGGAATGAGTGCACTTAGCTGATCATAAATGATTCTCAGAAGTTTGGGAGGATACACTACTGAAATAAGAAGATTTGAACGTAGTGATGATTCATTCTAGAGGTCATGAATGGGAACTAATTTGGTATGGAAATTTACAAATTTTTCAGGACCGTACCATAGAGTCTTAACACTTCTGTATAGTCTTATACATATTTGGATTTGGGCTCTGTAACATCTTGAGATGGTCACCTATCTAGAACTGTCTGTCATAGTCAAACCCTAATTTGTGATCATGCAATAAAGCTCTCTAAACATCTTTAATGATGTCTCAAACCATAACCATGGATGGGAAGTCCTATAAAATAAATATTAGTTAGGTTGTGGGCACCCCTTGTAACATTAACATTGGAAACAACCTAAAGAGGCATCAAATTGAAAATAACTCTCCACCTAACATGTGATATATGAATGAATGCAACAAGATTTTACAACCATCTTTAACAATGCTTGAGTTGAGTCGGGTATTGCAAAAATTATCGAGGAAGGGATGTTTGAATGCTTGTAGATGAGAGTGACTAATGTCTAACCTGTTAATAATATTTAAACCTATAGAGGTTGTTACCCTAATGAATGTAGGTGTGTTATTTCAAGATTTAACGAGACTTGGGTACCTTTTACAAGTGTTGGAAGTGAGTGTATTAATATGGTGCCATATGATTTCTAGGTTGGAAAATAAGGTGGTGTTTACTTGCTTATATAGGGTTCCGTAGGTGATTTATTTAAGAAAATATGACCTAAAGGGATTATAAGACCCAAAAAAAATATTAAATTAAAAGAACAATTGGAGAACATGATGGTCTAAGACCGTACAAGTCATCCATGACCAAATATAATATCCTAACCACACTATACGACCTTGACCAAGGATGGAAAACATGCAATATCAAATTTGTAACTTGTTTCTTGATGTTTATCTATGGTTTTTGTGAATCATGTTCTTAGAATTTGATGACATGTTATTGCATGAAAGGATAAATAAGGAAAAAAAGAGACCTCGGAATGTGCTAAGTGGGAACTAGAAGGTTGTATTTATCTTAGCAAGATTGCATTGTAAAAAATAATAATGTTAAAGAGTGAATTTCCAAATTTGAATGTCTACAGACTTCTTGGGCATTAATTGCTTCCTATGTAACTACACTGGGAAGTGTTAACACCCTTAGGTAGACAAGATGGTCCATGGTTTAAATCCCATTATAGACATAAAACTAGTGTCACTTCCCTTTCCTCCCATCATGGACATGCCCCTTGGATTCAAAATCTCCTAGAATATTTTGTTTCATATTAACATATGCCTATTGGAGTATTGGTCATGTCTTTCCCATGAAACTTTTCTATGTAGAGGGGATCAAACACATGATTGGTGATATCCAAGGTAAGTATAGAGGTATTGGGGCATAACTATAAGGGGTTTTCCTACACATCAAATGTCCAGGGTCTATTTATGTATGATATGGCATCCAACCATATTTGTGAAAATAAATTCTAGATCAAATAAACTGTAAAAAAATATGAACATCTACCAAAACATTTGTTTCCATATAATTTGATGTATGTTCATACCCTACTCTGAAGCTCCCATTTTGGCATAAGTTAGGAGTATGTTGATAGAGGTTGTGGAGTCTAGCTTTACACCTTCAAATAACATTTTCCGTGAAGTTTCTAAATCTCTAAAAATTCAACAAACCCATTTTTGTGCATGCCCTACCATCATAACAGGAAAGGAGACCACATATTTTTGAGGCATTTATCAAATAATTCTCATGTCTTCTATGTTGAAATCAATGTATTTCATGAGATGAAATATCTCTAAGAATTTTTTTCAAATAATTCACATTCCTTATATATAAACTTCCACATTTTTAATTCATATCAACCGAGCATTCCTAACTACAACATTTGTCAAAAATACCTTTTATATAATTCTTTGATGGTTACCCACAAAAATTTAAGTTCCCATTTTGGTACATGGAAAGAGGATATTGGGAACAATTATGAAGCTTCGATTTACACCTGCTAAATCCATTTATGTAGGCATATGTTTGTGTATTGCATTGATGGAAATCTTTTCCTAAAATTAAATCTTCAAACTTGGCATATAATAAGAGGATACCGATGCAAGTTGTGGAGTCCAATTATACCTTATCAGTTGATTTACTAGCATATAGCCTGCTTCCCAACACTCTTGCATAAAGAAAACTCCAAGAATAAAATGATAAATTGAATAGTGGAATAACATGAGAGGAGAATATGAGGGAGGAATAATGTGTGTGGGGGGAGAAGATATGGCTTTAAATTTGTAAGGATATTTGAAGTTGAAGTAGTCTTTATTCTTCTAAATTGTGCCTCGACACATATGTGTCAATTGTTCTCTTATGAATAACTAAAATTAAAATAAACTACGGGAAGTATAACCACTAGTTAATCTAATATAGGAGGACTAAAACGATGTATAAATGCACAAAAACAATATGGAATAATCACCAATAATTAAACTAAGAGAAATAAAACCCTAGATATGCAAGGAAGAAGGGAGAAATGGCTTAGCTGATTATAGAAGACTGTTGCAGGTCTGATAATAAAATCTAGGAGCAAGAAAAAACACTCAAAAGTCCTGAAAAGGTAAGATCTTGAGGATCTAAGTAAACTAAGGTGCTTGGGAAGGTACTTGGGTGCCCTGTTCTATAGATTAGGTGCCCTAGTCTCTGTAAAAACTCTGAATCTTGTTTTTACAGGGTCACAAGGTATCCCAAAGTGTTCTCTATTTGTCACATCAGATCTTTTGGGTTGTGTCGAATGTGCTGAATAATGAAATGACGACCACAAGAAAGAAGGAATTATCAAAACCCTAAGAAAAATAAAATATGCAGAATGAATGGGTCGGACTGACCTCAGCTACCAAACTAGTCGTCTTATCACTAAGAGCTGCACTACATTTCAGAACTGGATGTATTTTTGGTGTGTGTGTGTGTACATTTCGTGCCCTAGGTGCTCTTGTGCCAGACCCACTTTGTGAAGTAGTGAGAAATAATAACTATATAAAAATATAATAACATGTGTACATGGAATAGAATAAAATCCCTCCCCCTATGTTGTGTGTGTTGATGTAGATCTCCTAGCCTTGATGCATGGCACTATGTGGATGTAAGTGATGTAATGGATGTAACTATAGATAGAGTGATAGTGGTATGTGACGCTAGGACCCTTATTATGGTCTCATAACTTTATATTTATAGGGTTATCTTGCTCTAATTTCGTAATTAACCTTGACATGGATGACTAGGAAAAAGATAAGGATGAAAAACGGCTAGAAAGACCCCAAAAATAAGAAAGAAAGTGGAACATGGATTGGGGCACCCCAGGTGTGATCAGGGCACCCCGGGGTGCCACAGTACAGGCCTAGGCACCCGCCTTTAGGCCAAAATGTTGGTACATTTGTGAAACAAGTGGATATGTATAGGAAAATATGCGGGAATGAAAAAATAAAATATAAAAATAATATGCCTAAAATGTGGGATTAATTAGTACTTTATTCACTTGAGAACCCTATAAATAGTAGTATAAGACCGAGCTAAATAATGCCTAAAGTGCATGATTTTGTGTTTACATCTTGGAGCACCTGTTAAAATAAAATTATGGGTAGATACGAAGGTTATATAGGAATCATAGTATTGAAATAATTATGAATGTAAGGTCGTGGCGTTCAACATCACCAATGTCAATAGTCACCATGTGTTAATTTAGGCCTTGAGATATATCCATTATGAGGCCCCTAGCCATCTTTAGGGCGAGTTTCCTTTGAGGCCCATGGGAAATGGCTGTGACAGGAATGTGTAAAGGATTTTGAAGGTCCCATGCAGGATAAATGTATCTTTCAAACTGTAAAACAATAAAAGAAGGTAGATCTGGTAGACTTGAACCTGCATTGCAGATGATGAATACCGAAATCCAAATGGAACCATCAACAAGGCCTGCCAAAACCAGAGGTTAGATGTCAGAATAACCTTTTTCCTAATAAAGAGTAGAAGTTTACGTAGAAAATGGTCATCATCAAGGTCACATGAATGTGATTGTCTTGTGCATTGTGCATTGGAACGTGCGATGAGGACAACCCTATAACGTAACATTAATTTGTTGTATGTGATTTAAGCCAATTTTCTCTATTTTCAAAATGGTATCAACACTTTGAATGAAAGAAAACAATTAAACTCTTTTGGTAAATAAATTAACATCATCAAGAAATTGGGATGTTGGAGGCTAGACCAAAAAAAACTCTTCATCTACCTTATATCAAGAAATGAAAAATCACCATACAAACCTTTATTAAAGAAAAAGAAACCAAAAAAAGTGAGTTTTTGTAAAATACATTGCCCAAATGAAGAGGCAATTATTAATATTTTTTGGCACAATCAATAGAAAGGATAAGGTAACTGTGAAATGAAACCGAAATGGAGCAATCGATTCATCCCTTCATTATCAATTATGCATTTGAGAACAAAATTATTTGTAGTTTCTCATTAAAAACAAGTTAAAATTTACGGGGGTAGAACACCATGTTTTTTCCTTTAAAATTTGTGATATATGAATTAAAACAAAACGTATCTAGTATATACAGATAGATTAATATTAGTCCTATGATAAAAAGGAAATGTTTCTAACCAAAACTTGTCAATGGCCATAAAAAATAGAATACACAAGATACCCAAAGGAGACACCTAAGTATCTCATCCCTTATCCTATATTCATTTATCTTTGAAATGTTAAAAAGGGTAAATAGTTGAACCAACAGATCTAATTTATTGTGTGTTTCTTGAATTCATAGGTAAAGGTGATTAAGAAGAATCAACACATCTAATGTCTGGAAGCACAAGAATATGAGTTGAAAATCACATCTAATGCCTTTAACATTAATGAATATTAATATAATTACACTATTAAAGGAAGTTTTAACAAACTGAATATTAATATAATTACACTAGTAAAGGAAGTTTTAACAAACTCCTTCACAGGAGCAGTATATAGGACACTGTATAAACCCCATTCCCATTACATTGTAAACACATAATCATCATGAAATTATAATCTTCCTTAGAAACCTAGAAGCTTCCATGACAATCAATACAAGGAATAAATCTTAATTCACCACACCCATAACAAATTTTAAAGTAAGTATTTAAAGGAAAACCCTCAAAACAATTAGCCAATTCAACTACCTAGGAACCTTGCAGGATTCCCCAATAATTTGTATGACTCCTACTGAAACGAGACATGAATTGATATGTTTGTCTCTTCCGCCCTAAACCCTAAAACCATTGAGAATGATTTTCAATTCACAATGATCCTCAAATTATTCTTGAATCTTTCGAGATTGGAGAAATGTGATAGCACCTTGTCCTAACCTCGTGGATGCATTTTCTGCTCATGTATTTTGGAAGATTTTGGGTTGAGGTTTTGATTGGAAAATATCCATCATGCTATCAAAATGAATCATATATATCAACTTCAAACCATTTACAGGGATTGAAAAGGGTTTTCTTCCCTTTTTTACAAGGGTGTCTGCATACTCAAATAACGAAGCATTTCAATTAGTGAAAGGGTCGTCTGCAAGCACCAATTGAGAACCGGTGAAATCCCGAATACAAGAGATTGTATGCCCAATTTAAAATCCACTTCTCCAAGTGGGAAAAAAACACAAAATATTCAACTAAAAGGATAGGATCCACCCTGCAACACACAAAAAAATCACCATTATAAACTACCAAAACTTATTCACCCACAAACCCTATCTTCCACTCGTGAAGGCACAATACAACTACAAAATAAAAACAAAAATTAAAAAATAAATGTATTGTTATTTACCAAAATACTAATACCATCTTGAAAGTCCCTCTTGTTGGCACATAATATATTTTCCAATTGCTATAGTAGGAGATATGGTCGTTCCTTGCAACACAAAAGATGGAATAAAACATGAAGACAATATGTAAATAAGAGTGAACTATTTTCTAAATATGTAATCAACTTGAAGTTGTGGGAAAACATTCCAAGAAACAATGATGTATTTCTATCTCATGGGATTAGAATATTAAAGAGCATGGGGCCTTTACATACATGCAAGTCATTTTTTCTTTACATATTAGTACAAATTATCTACTTGAGCAAATGTTGTTTGTTTATCTTAGAGTTATTATTCTATTTCAAGTTTCTGCACAGGTGTTTAGAGAGAACTGGTAAATTATTGGTCACTTATAAAAAAAAAATCATTTCACATGGACAAAAATTATGGATCATTACATTACAATAATATTAGAGCAAGTACGTATGCCTCGAGAAAATTTGAAAAATTTGTGGGTAGCCAATGATGAATATATGAAGCAACTAAAGATTCACTTCAATAAAAACAAAAATAAAGGCTCCAACTGCAAGGATCTAATCACACTAATTAGATCTCATTATCAGGATTCTGATGGTGGTGCAAACTCCAACTACAAGGATCTAATCACACTGATTAGATCTCATTATCAGGATTTTGATGGTGGTGAAAAGTTTCAAGGTCAACTCGAACGGTTGCAGGATGTTGTAGAACATTTCCCAGATCTAGATGAAAACTACATGAGGATGACATCACTCTCCTTGCTGAATATAATCATAATAATCTTTCATTTTTACAGGGGGGTCGATCACCTGGAAAAAGCTATTGAAGAATGTAATCCTTAATCATAAATTTATGTTGAAAATTGTGATCCTCAACATCTGAATACCATTAATATACTTAATGTTATTGACATTGATGCTGATATTGTTAGGAAATAAGTGATAAAATATGTGGAATAATCCCTCACAGAATCACAACAGTAGAAACTAATATGCAGAAATTATTACAGATCTCAAATAAAATTGCAGAATAAAATAACACAACACAAAGAGACAGTATTTAATGTGGTTCACACAATTTGGGCTACATCCACCAAGAATCATTTGCTCAAATTTTATTACAAACCACCGCTCTCTCAATACAATACCCAGATCTGTTTGGAGCTATGCTCAACAAACTCTACAGAATTCACGGCCGAATTCAAAGCACATCTACAATGTTTTTTTTATTATCCCTACCATATGCATAAAACCATATTAGTAGGCAACTGCGTGAGTAGTTTTACAATACCGTGGGTATCAAAACCATGGGCCAAAACCAGCCCAAAAACCTATTGGTCAAAAATCTCACCCATATGAGAAAATCACATTTCCCGATATGTTGGGTGCATTTTTTCGAGGTAAAAAAAAAAGTACGTTAAAAAAAAAAATCGAGGGGCTACGCCCCCGAACCCCTACTATCGGGGTCTGTCGCCCCCAGACCCTCGCTCGAGGCCCAACCCGACCCCGAACCCCGGTGAGGGATACATGAAAAGTGTATTGTACTCTTAGTGTACAATCTTCAACACTTTCACACATGAAAACAGGCTCCACAACTTAACAATCTCCCACTTGGAGACTAGTTTTCCTCTGAGCAAGATTCTCAACCCTTCACTAGTTTCTGTGAAAACCAACCAAAGCTAAACACAACTTAAGTTTTTCCCTTATGACCACCTTGGTCATCATGTCTGTAGGATTATGACTGGTATGAATCTTCTCAAACTTGAACTTTTATTCCTCCAAAGTTGTCCTCATGACATGGTACCTTAACTGTATATGCTTTGTCCTAGAGTGGAAAGCAGAGTTCTTAGCTAGGAGTATAGCACTCTAATTATCACTATGCAACTTTCCTTCCTCTTGCTTATGCCCCAAATGCTCAAGTAAATGTTGTAACCAAATCATTTCCTTGCTTTCCTCTGTGGCAAGTAACATACTCATCCTTCGTGGTTGATAAAGCCACCAACTTATGTAGTCGTGAAATCTAGATTACTGCTGTCCCACCTATAGTGTAAACATAACTTGTTGTGCTTCTCCTGCTGTCTAAATCTCTAACCATATCTAAATATACATAACCACACAAAGTGGTGTTTGATCCATTATAGCACAAAACTATCCCCGTGGTCCCTCTCAAATACTAAAGGATCCATTTTACTACCTACCACTGTTCTCTACCTAGATCACTCATAAATCTACTCACGGCTCCCACTACATGGGAAATATTAAGCCTAGTGCACACCATGACATACATCAAACTTCTAACCGCTAATGAGTAAGGTACCTTGGACATCTGGTTTCTCTCTTTCTCTGTCTTAGGACACTGTTCCTTTGATAACTTGAAGTGGCCTACCAAAGGAGTCCCAACCGGTTTAGCATCCTACATATTAAACCTCTCCGAGACCTTCTTAATCTACTCTTCCTTGGATAAAGTTATCTTCCGTTCCTTCCTATCCCGAGATATCCTCATACCAAGGCTTTGTTTGGTGGCTACACCCAAATCCTTCATAGCAAAAGGATTCACTTAGATGCTTCTTAAGTACTTGTATCTCCTGCATGTTTTTACTTGCAACCAACATGTCATCCACATACAGACACAAGATAATATAACTGCCATCCTCAAATTTCTTTATATACACGCAATGGTCAAAATGACATCTAATATAACCTTGATCCATCATAAAGCTGTCAAATTTATTATACCATTGACGTGGAACTTGTTTCAAGCCATACAAAGCTCTTCTTTAGTTTACACACCATCTCCTCTTTACCTTTGACCTCATAGCCCTCTGGTTGCTACATATATAGTTCCTCCTCCAAATCGCCATGGAGAAATGCAGTCTTTACATCAAGCTGTTCTAAGTGCAAGTCTTTTAATGTAACTATTCCTAGAATAGTTATAATAGAATTCATTTTTACTACAGGAGAAAAAATCTCATCAAAATCTATATCTTTTTTCTGTGCAAACCACTTGACCACCAACCAGGCCTTGTATCTTTTCTTGCCTCCTTCTTCCTCTTTGACTCTAAACACCCACTTGTTCTGTAATGTTGTTTTTGCCTTCGAGGTAGCTTCACCAAATCCCATGTCTCGTTCTCCATGAGAGCCTGATGTTCCTCATCCATGGCGCTTGCTACCCACTTCTTCTTGGCATCTACCTACATTACTTCATCAAAGCTCTCTTGTCTCTCCACTATCAATGAGTAATAAATAATAAAGAGAAGGAGAAAAATGTTCAAGTTCTCTTCTATACCCTAGAAGACCTCCGCAATATAAGAGTTTGGGGGTTCCTGTTGAGTGGGATTCTTGAACTGATTCATATGTCACTTTCCCATCCGGAAGATCCTCTGCCGCTGCATATTCTTTCTTGGATTCTTCCCTATTTTCTTGCAACTTCTACTTATACATGACTTTCTCATTAAAGAGCACATCCCTAGATTGAATGATTTTCTTGTCCTTAATACTCCAAAATTTATATCCAAATTCATCACCACCATAACCCAATGAAAGTACATATTTTTCTGATTTAGCCTCTAGCTTGGTCCTATCATCCTTGTCTATATGAACAAACACCTCACATCCAAAGACTCTAAGAAATGAATAATCAACTTTCTTACCATACCAAGCCTCCTCAGGTATGCCTCCATCCAAGGCACTTGAGGATCCTCTGTTTATCAAGTACACAGTTGTGTTCATTTCTTCTACCCAAAAAGAAAGAGGTAGTCCTGCATGTAACATCATGCTCCTAGCACGTTCCATTATTGTTTTGTTCATCCTTTCTCATACCCCATTCTGTTGTGGAGTTCTTGGAAATGTCTTTTTCTTGTGGATTCCATTCTTAGAACAGTAATCATCAAATTCATTACTATAATACTTCCCTCCATTATCTGACCTGAGACATTTTAACTTAAGACCTATTTCATTCTCTACCAAGGCTTTCCATTTAACAAAAGTGTCAAATACATCATATTTGTTTATAATACAATAAACCCAAACTTTCCTTGTTGCATCATCAATAAAAGTAACATAATAACTTGAACCCCCAAGAGATGATACCTGAGCTGGCCCCCACACATCAGAATCCACCAGCTCTAACTTACTCTCTTTCATTGTAGGTCAAACCTTGAGAAACCTTACTCGCTTATGTTTCCCATATATGCAGTCCTCACAGAACTCCAAACATGTTTCTGTATATCCAGAAAAATCCTTCTTTATGATCTCCATGCCCTTATGGCTCATATGACCGAGCCTATAGTGCCACAATGTTGTATCTACTTTTAAAGCCATAAGATTACAAACATTAGTGCTATAAGTGGTTAAAAACAAGGTTCCAACCTTCTTACCTCTTACCACCACAAGAGCACCCTTGGTAACCTTCCTATTAGGAAATTAAGGGACAAAATATGTAGAATAATCCCTCACAGAATCACAACAATAGAAACTAATATGCAGAAATTATTACAGATCTCAAATAAAAGTGCAGAATAAAATAACACAACACAAAGAGACAGTATTTAACGTGGTTCACCCAATTTGGGCTACGTCCACCAAGAATCACTTGCTCAGATTTTATTACAAGCCACCGCTCTCTCAATACAATACCCAGATCTGTTTGGAGCTATGCTCAACAAACTCTACATAATTCACAGCCGAATTCAAAGCACATCTGCAATGTTCTTCATACCTCTATCATATGCATAAAACCATATAAATAGACAACTGCTTAAGCAATTTTACAAAACCGTGGGTATCGAAACCATGGGCAAAACCTGACCCATAAACCTATGGGTCAAAAAATCTCGCCCATATGAGAAGAGCACATTTCCCGATCTGTCGGGTGCATTTTTTCGAGGCCAAAAAAATTTACGCCTAAAAAAAAAATTTCGGGGGCTACGCCCCCGAACCCCACCGAGGATACATGAAAAGTGTACAGTACTCTTAGTGTACAGTCTTCAACACTTTCACACATGAAAATATTCTCCACAATCTAACACTTCCAAGAGTCTGCTATAAATATCATAGTACAACCATCACTTCCCAACTGCCCTACCGATATCAAATTTCATCTTAATGTAGGCACATGTCTGACATCCTTCAATAGCCAAGTATTCCCATTATGCATATTAACCTGAACATAACCTTTTCCAACTATGTTGCAAGACTCATCATCACCAAGATAAAACATTCCCAAAATCTCCTTGAACATAATCAACAAAATAATGCCTATGTGGAGAAGCATGGAAAGAAGCCCCCGAATCTAAAACCCAGGATTCAGTAATATTGTGCAATGAAATAATCAAAGCATCCTGACATACATTACCTTTTGCAACATGTTGCCTCATTGTTTTCTTCCAAGTTGTTTCTTCTTGTCCCGAAGCTCCCAACAGTCCTTCTTTGCATGCCCAAACTTTCCACAGTGCTAGCATACTATCTTGCTTTTGGATTTTGACCTTGCCCAATCCTTTGATTTTCCATGGCTTCCTCTATTCTTCTGTCTCCCTCTAGTTTCCACTGTCAAATCATTCCCTTGAAGTAGAAGATTCACCAAAGAGCTTTTTCTTCACATTTCCTCACTTAGAATCACGCCTACAACATCCTCAAACTTCAACTTTGAGTTAGCTGGAACCGAGTTGCTTACCACCATTACCAAGCTATTCCAACTCTCAGGTAAAGAGCACAGAACTAATAAAGCCCTAACTTCTTCATCAAATTCTATTGTAATCGAAGCTAGCATATTTACAGCCATATTAAAATCATTTAGATGATTCTTCTACTGAACTATTCTCAGACATCTTCATATTAAACAACTTTTTCATTAAAAAATATCTTATTAGAGGTATAGGGTTTTTCATACAACTTCCCTAATACATCCATCAGTTCTTTTTGTAGTCTTTTCCTTTGAAAAATTAAATAATACCGAAGATGCAAGACACAGCCAGATTGTCCCAAGTGCCTTCCTATCTAGCAAATCCTATTTCTGCATATGTCATGCTCGAGGGTTTGTTCACCTTCTCAGACAGCGGAGTGTCTAAAGATCCTTTTGATAAAGGTACTCTTCCATCTGTATCTTCCAAAGACTGAAATTCTGCCCGTTGAATTTATCAACCCTAGATCTCCCATTATCTGCCATAGCTCCCACTCAAGATAAAACTTTCCCTACTAATTCAACACTTCAACAAACCAAACCAGGCTTTGATACCAATTGTTAGGAAATAAGTGATAAAATATGCAAAATAATCCCTCACAGAATCGCAACAGTAGAAACTAATATGCAGAAATTATTACAGATCTCAAATAAAATTGCAGAATAAAATAACACAACACAAAGAGACAGTATTTAATGTGGTTCACCCAATTTGGGCTACGTCCACCAAGAATCACTTGCTCAGATTTTATTACAAGCCACCGCTCTCTCAATATAATACCCAGATCCATTTGGAGCTATGCTCAACAAACTCTACAGAATTCACAGCTGAATTCAAAGCACATCTACAATTTTTTTTATTATCCCTACCATATGCATAAAACCATATAAGTAGGCAATTACTTAAGCAGTTTTACAATACCGTGGGGATCAAAACCATGGGCCAAAACCAGCCCAAAAACCTATTGGTCAAAAATCTCACCCATACGAGAAGAGCACATTTCCCAATATGTCGGGTGCATTTTTTTAAGGCAAAAAAAAATTACACCCAAAAAAAAAAATCGGGGGCTGTGCCCCCAAACCCCCCGAACCCCAGCGAGGATACATGATAAGTGTATAGTACTCTTAGTGTACAGTCTTTAACACTTTCACACATGAAAACAAGCTCCACAACCTAACAGATATAATATGTATGTCTTCTTAAAATGAATTTTAAATGCTCCTAAAACAGCACAAGCAAGTTCTTGATTCTCTAAACAATTTTTCTGATTCAACCGACTGTACAGCGGATGATAATATGGCCCGTGAAGCCATTGAAAATCTACTAAAAGATGGTGATACACAACTAAATGTGCATAAGCTCTTAATGGTAACCAACAGAGTTGAGGGCCATGAAGAAAATGTGGGTGTGGAAGATTGTGAACCACGGGATTCAAAGGATTAGGGTGCATAAACAATCTATTCAGTGTCATCTACTCAGTGTTGTGAACTGTAACGCCCACAAATTTGACACACAGGTACAACATTAAAAATAACAGAATAATTTATTTTTTGACTTTAAATGCTCACTACACAACACCACATGGGATCCAATAGATCAACTTAACATCACATAAGAAAATTACACAAAACATCGACCCACATAGACAACATGATAACACCATATACATGTCGATGCCACACTTTCCCTAATGAAGGAATACTAGCAATAACCCAGCCAAAAAGGGGACCCAAGGATTGGCAACTCCATAACACATCATTACCATGGTTACATCTTAGTTTCGATTAAAATTCCAAGAGCATTTGTCATGCAAGGATAAATTCTCCTTTTCCACCTACATATTCTTAAATTCATTTAACATTCAAATTACAATACGGACACTTAATTTGGACGTTTATCCCTTACAATAACCTCCATAACTTAAATAATTATTTTCCATATTTCAAAATGTACACAAAATTCCTAACTCTCTCGTTCTTATGTTAAGGTTCTTCTTCTCAAATTTTTATTTGATGTTTAAAATTTACCCTTATTACACAAGGGAAACTAATGTGAAGTCAAGGAAGAAATATTAGGATTCAAGGGATATTTAGATTCAAGATATCTCTTCCCATAAATATTATTCCATCACAGTATATTTATTTTTTTGTTATAGTTGCTATAGTTCAATAACTCGTTTGAATCCATTCAACATTTTCACATCAAGAAATTTTATTTAGATTTATACATATCTTTTGTCTGCTTGAAAGTTTGATCTCACCAAGAGCAATTCATATTTATTTTTAACAACATGAAAATGTCTAGTTAAGTTATAAGGACTTCAAGTATGACATTATTCCTAACCCAAAATATCATTTACTCTTATACTCTTTACACTTACATTGCACTTTGGTCTCACTATTGGCATTGTTTTAGAACAATTCTAATTCAAATGATACATAATATACACTTAGGGATTCATGACTACAAGGAGTGATGACCTTGCACAAAACAACTCATTTCATTTCTCTAAAACACTCAAGTATTAAATTCCTAATACAAGACAACCCAACAACTATATGCTTCTCAAATTTCTTCCAAGAAACTATTTAAATCATTTAGTAAATAGGCATCAACGTTTCTTTCACCAATACCCGTAAGAGAGGCTCCACAACCTGTTCACTTCAAAAGAATTTATGGATGGGGGAAAAAATTACACCATATGAGAAGCACATGGTAACCCATTACTACATGCTAAGGGACACATTTATCTAAGAGGGGGAAAGGGGTTCAAATGCAAAATTTATAAAATTTTACGTGTTCAAAATCCTTCTGAAGCAATATTTACAATATTTGATAATCATGTGTCATATGTCCTTTACTTAATCACTAAGATCCTAAGGAGTATGATTTCACACTCAACCAAGTTTGGATTCCTGGGAAATTAAGTATTAGATGCATGTTACAAGGAGACATGCAATTATAAATTTTACACACCTTACTAAGGTCACAACTAGAGTGATTGAACACCATTATCTCCAACAATCATCATGTAACTCTAGGTAAATTTGATACTTCTTGTCAAGATGACACTCTTGTTTGAGAGGGGTTAAAGGGGATTCACACTCAATATTCTCATGGGTAGGTAATTAAAACATAGGATCCACTCAAATCATTTACATTCATCTTAGAATAATTTCACTTAACCTTATTTAAATAGCGTGTAGAATTAGTTATGTAACCCATTAGTTAATAAGGAACATTTGCATACTCATGAGACTACCGACTCTCGTCCTAGGGAATTTCCTCAAGAACATGATTACCTAGTTTCACATCATACATTCATTTCACAATGGGACAAGTGGGAGAACAAGAGGGAGTAACTCTTCATTTAAAGATTAAGGTTACCTTTAAAGTTTACACATCATGGATTTCGTTTCTCTCAACATGATGATTTAAATATGTTACAAAAAAGATCTAAATTTTGATTTTCTCCTAGTATACCATCTCATGGTTACCCTTTCACAAACAAATAATAAACTAAAATGTTTTTAAGTTCCACAATTAACTCTTAACATTGTACCATAGAATCCCAAACGATATACAAAATTGGGTGTCAAGTTCATTTATAATCTAAAGGTGAATTTCAAGAGTAGTTGGCGATCTTTACTACCGAGCATCCTTCACTCTACACATGTGTCAGGCCAAGAGGGTTTTACATTATGTTAAAGGTTGGTTTCTCATGGAGTACTACCTTAAGAGAACACATTCTCCTTACTACACACATGACTACCAATCCTAGGAGGGAACCCCATACCCAAAACAAAGTTTAACCCTGTCGTTCCTAATTGTCGGGTTCACAAGAATGTTGCTACGCATACAGGCTAAGATGATAACCTCAAACTTGGGATTTTATTACCTTAAGCTATAATTTTTTATCGAGTTTAATGATTTAGGTTCACCCTATGGTTTTATTTTTCTGGTGTTAAGAAGGATCACACGAGAAGGTAGTTATGCAAGAGTTTTATACCAGGGTTGACTGTTTTATTTAGATTTTGTTTCTACGTTATAAAGGAAAATAACACAACACACCAGAGATTTAGTCATCAATTCCACGCTGAAAAGGCACTATAAGATGTCAAAATAAATTACATCTAACATATATATCCAACTTTTACAATACATAATTTTGAATCAAAATAACAATCATGGTTAGATACACATTTCCCAAACAACCCTAAACACTTGCGACTCATAAATATTACAAAATTTCAATAATAAGCCTTTTGATATATTTAACATTATTGTTGCTACAACTTGTATAATTACATTTTTCTAAATAACAAGTTATGAATTCACTAGTACACTTTGCTTTCTCCGTGTCTCGGTACCTGCAACCACCGCATGGTCAACACAAGTCATGGCATGACATCCACCTAAAACTAACATAATTAACGTTTTTAGTTTTCCATTTACATAATCAGAATAATTCACATGCAATAGAAGAGGGTTAGAGACATATATTCATTTTATTTCATTTCATTTCTTATCTAAGAGAGGACAGAGAAAGAGATAGAGAAGAGAGAGAAACACTATTTTTCCAAAAGTCACATTTCACACAACAAGCCACGTGAGAGAGTTTCTTACAGTTACTTATACGTTGAACAATAGTTTTCACAATGGTTTATTGTCTTGACTAGGGTCCTATGACCTTATTTTTACATTTTTCTAATAGCTGCGAAAACGTCTATATTTGGCTTGGAGGCTAAGGAACCATGTTCAAAAAATGTCTTCTGATGGGATAATGTATAACGGTTAAGTTCCTTCACGTACTCCTATATACAAATAATTTGCAGGAACTTACAGGATATAGAAATGGCAAACGTTTTACCAATGGCGATGGGTTTTTCGGAGTCACCAGTCGTAGTTGGTCCAGTTTGACCTAGTCAAATAGTGGCCTGAGGCCTACAAAAACCCTTTGTAAAACTTGTTAGAAATGTTTTTTTTCCCAAACTAAGGTTTACAAGTAATTGTCTAGTAGAAATACTAGAGGTTTGTGAAAGCGGAAAAGCGTTCCTTCGCTCAGGGTCCAAATGGTGAGATGAAACGAAAACCAACTTTCCACTTTTAACATCTCCCTAAACTGCAAAATGGGATAATAGGGCTACTAGAGGGGTGAAGGAGAGAGAACAAATGATCAATCAGGGGTCAATCTAAATCTTGATGTAACTCCCCACATAACAAGGGACACAGAAGAAACTTTCCATCCTTTTTTGGGGCCTAGAACTTGGTTTTGCGAGTCTTCAAAAATCGTAATTTACCTACTTTTACCAAGGAATGTTAGCTAGGTTTAACAGTGAAATCAAAATCAACTAGACCACTTGAGTGTCTACAAATATCTAGTTCAATTACAAAGTTTCCAAAACATATGAGAAAGTGGGTTTAAGTATAAGGTTTACACCCAGGGTTTATTTACGACGTGAAAGTTAGAAGGTGATATGTTATTATTTTGCGATACAAGTCTTTTTAAAATAACCAATTATTAAAGTATATAATGGTTGACATTTCTATTATATTGCAAATGAAGAAAAAAATTATATGAAAATTATATAAGATGAAGGTAAGGAGACCATGCTTGGTAAATGTTAGCATCCGCAGTGCACGAGGTTCTCCAGGAGGGTTCACCCGCATTCTACAAGGCTCCAACTCTCTTTTAACATTCCGTCAAATAGTTCACAAGAATTCAGAAACTCCCCCATTTGTACTTTGTTTGAAAGTCTCTAAACCCGCTTCAACAAAACAATTTGTGCATATCCCGAAAAACGAAGCATTCCCTGAGGCTACATTGTCTGGGGAATTTTGACAAACACTTCATGTATCAAGTGCAAGATTCTACATTTTACATTCCTGTTTGCCCAACAATATTAGTTATAAACACTGACAAAAGACCATCCATGCTCCTATCATTGCACTTCAAGAATTTATATTTCCATTATATACTTTCATAAATAGATTGCATGTACGTTTTTTTATATATTGCTGCAGAGCTCCCATCTCGGTGCATGCACTAAGTACCCTGGTCAATGTAGTGTCATCCAACATAATACACACCTCTTGCAGTTTCACAAAGAGATTAAAGGTATCCACTGCATAATTATTATAAGAAAACACCATCCCCCCTTACAAATCAAAACCCACAACACCTTATATTGCACACACATTCCAACATAAATAGGAAATGCATCCCATATACTGCCACATTTTGCATAAATTTCCACAAGGGGCATTTTTTCAAATAGTTCACGTGCCATGTGTGTGCCCCCACATTTTGAATACAGGTCAACTAGTGCACTTGTAATTTACAACATCTGACAAACCAAAAAAAACCCTTTCCATTATGTTGCGATGGATATCCACGCCCTGTTCCAAAGCTCTTTTTTTGGTGCAAGTGCGGAGTATAATGGAAAAGTTGAAATGGTACCATTGGCACCTCTTGGTTATATTTGGGGAAGTGACAGCCCTACTTTGTGAGGATACCAGTGTCTTCAACAATCCTACTCCATTGGGGAATGTCCAAAACAGTTTTCAAGCTCCCACTTGGCGTAGGGAAAGGTGAAAGAGACAAAAATTGCATAGACATGTGTGGGATAACAAGAAAAGGTGCTTTATGTGCCTTAATTAATACAACAACATCTCAAAATAAAAGATAAGGAGCAAGAAAAATGATCTAGTGGCTGACATCTACCTGAGAATGGTGTTGCAAAGGCTACAGTGCATGTAGCACAGGTGCACAAAAGTAGAAGAAGAAAAAAAACCCATGTAATTAGATAATGCGCCTGAATGCAGCCCCTCAAATTCTTCAAACTTATTCTTATTCCTTTGCATACAAAAAACAAAAAAATGACATGCAGTAGCTACTTCCTCTCAGATACATTAAATTGGCTTCATAAGTAGATACATATTCAGACCAATCAATTTGTGTATAGTAAAATGAGGAGATATTAGGTTTAGATTTATTTTTGCATTCAGGAGTAATTTAACCCATGATGGTATTGTTTTTTTTTTTTGTGGCTAGAGTTCAGTTTAGCACAGTTCCCATAATGTTCTGTTTATTTACTTATTAGTTTTTTT
Source organism: Taxus chinensis (assembly GCA_019776745.2). NCBI lineage: Eukaryota > Viridiplantae > Streptophyta > Pinopsida > Cupressales > Taxaceae > Taxus > Taxus chinensis. The sequence continues at coordinate 38,514,839 of CM034150.1, forward strand.
ACACTCACTGTCATTATCCAAATACTGCTAATTCAACAATGTTTATTTGGGTTCCATGTATTAATGCCTCTAGACCTCAAATAGTGTGCTTGGATTATTATGCAAGGAAAATGAAAGGGCTGAAAAGGTTCTTAGGACGTGTCACTCTCCATAGATGCCCACCCATTCTGACAAAGCTGCAAATAAATAATGAGAAGGGGCGCTGACAATGGCAGAGGAGTCTAGCTTAACACCTGTCAATTGCAATGCATGAAATATGGGGGAAATACATGAATATATTTGGCAATCATCCCTTTAGCGTGTGCTTTCCTACCCATCCCTCTTGTGGTCCCTGTCAGATTGGCACTAGAAAACAACTTAACGTGTAAATTTAACAGTAATTGGATAATTGCAACAAGTGCAAAGTTTTTCCCTCACACAATTAAATAAATAGGACGTTACAAGAATTGTGCTAAATGGATATCTCGCTAATATCCGTCCCAAAACTAATGCAATTATGGGTTAAATCGGCCATGCACATGGAGATAAATATGTGGCCCTAATATTAACTAAAGTTTCAAACCTTATATTTCTTTCTCCCCACGTATTTTACAACAAAATAAAATTTGAGTCAGAAAATAGACCCATGTCAAAAAACCCACCAATCGGATTAAGCGCTTTTCAAAACCCAAAGCATAGTATGGAGAGGACACATCCCATGCAACCTTATAGACCTACCATTTTCCTTGGATAATAATATTGGGACAAGGATTCTGCAGCCATATTGCTAGATGAGATTTAAGCTACCATGTGGGAAGCACTATCCTTGTCAACAAATTTAACCAATGCACTTGTCACAAACCTACAGTTTGATTGCATCTGTGCTTCGTTGCATGTACCGATAAAATAATTCAAACTTCCGATTTACTACAAAGGTGTGACAAGTCAGCACTTCACTATAAAAGGGAATGCCTATCGGCATAATAAGTATTTTACTTCCCAACATAACTTTAAAGTTATAATTCCTATTAAAAACCAGAGCTCCTTTGAAGCTACTAAGGTGACCGTGCTATTGAATACTAATGGGTAGATTCATCTGTAAAACAACCTCCACCCATAAGGTTATAAGTTATGTTGGTGTAGGTTATTTTCCATGTATTTATTTTAAATACATGGAATACCTCCACATAGGTGATTCACCATGCTTAGGTGTCCTAGGGTTTCAATATGGCTCTTACACACGTCATAGAGCATCATTGGAGTCACATTTGACCGGATATTCCGGGAATGTAACTCCCACTTCTCAACGGCTACATTTGTGGGGGAGTTACACACCCCACTACTATTTGTACACCCTTTCATCTTGAGCAACACATGGGGAATGGAATAGAGTTTATTTTTTCAGCCTTTTTCCCTCAATGCATGCACATTGCTCTCATGGATGATTTCTTGCTTTGATCTTGAAGCTACATCATTTTGCGGTTGAGTGCAACGTTTTGATGCTCATGGATTCCCTCCAGATCTTCGTCATTCCTCCGACAGGGTTGACCATAAGTTACCGATACGTTCTGTGCCAACAACTTTAAAATGATTTGTACTCGTAACCTACCGAACCATAACCTATCAAATCCTAGTCAATAGTTTTAACCGATTGCACCAATGCATGTGAAAATGCTAAGAATTATTCTATATTTAATATATTTCAAATTTCTTGGAAATTCAAGAAAGCCAAAACATGCCAGCAAGAAAGGGGCTTTCATAAGTTAGACTTCCTATCATAGGTCTGAGAAGATGGTGGATGAAAATTACTTTCATTTTTAAAATAAGTGAGCTTCCCACATATCTTCCACTAATCTCATAGCTAATCCACTTACCCATCTCCGTTGCTAACATCCCCACCAAAAGAAAAGCCAAGGTGCCAATATTTTATTATTATAAGAAACGTAAAGCGGAACATCTTCTGAAGCTTAGCTTAATTTTTTGTGCTACTGAAAGAAGGAAACCATTGGCAAATCAAATATTTGTAGTTAATATATCCAATCTTACAAATATCTTTATCGACTATTGCACAATACATTTCCTACATGAAAAAATAACTAGTATCCATAAAAAAGCTCTGCATTAGAGTGCTTCTGTCTGATTATTCCTTATGTTGTCTTTAAGTTTACAGTGCATCACAATGTAGGGAAATTATATTAAAGGGAGTTCCACACTTATTTTTCTTCTATTATCGAACATCATTTATTAGGTTTTGTGCTGATGCTAAGAGCGGGAGGCAACTTTTTGTTTACAAAGATATGAAGAAAAAGAACCTCCAAGATGTGGTGTTTGATAATATGTAACCCATACAATTTGACTAGAGTGACAAGGTTAGGATTATAATTGATGTGGAAAATTCCTTGATATTCCTTCTTACACATCACCTGTGATTTGCCCATAATTCACATCGATAACAAGCCTAGTAATATTGTGTTAAACAATAGCTTCTCCACTACAATTGAGGATTTTGGGCTCAATAGATTCAAGATTGATGATACCACTTTTGAGAATTTGGATGCATATGTGGCCTCATTGTAGAGGTGTCATAAGAAAATGGACTGGAAAAATTATAATTAGTTGATTGTAGTAGACCTTGTAGAGGAACTAATAAGAAATAAATTTAAAATACTAGATATACAGATATATTAAAAGAAAATCCAATGAAACCAATCATTTAAATAACATCTAAAGTGCTTCCTTCGGTCCTTCAGACTTAATTCTTTCCCCATCATCTCCTACAAACCAGAATTGTAAATTCCCTTTGAAATTCAATGAAGAGCGGTCTGCATATCTAAATGGTATAGAGGCAGTTTAGATTTATGTTAGGATTAGAAAAACAACTATCATTTATTTATGTGATGTGACTTGACTATTTTTGTAGTGCATCATAGCACAGATTCCTGACCATTGAGAAAATTCTTATGAGAGTGACTTGGACTATGTTATTACATCGTCTAAAGTCATCTAATTGATTTATATATGCCCTCTCATATTCTATATAGGATTTTCAAGAGTCTGTACCCATTCTTTTGCACCAAAATTGTTGTGTGTAAAGAAGAGGTTCTTACTTATTCCCTTTCGAAGACCTCAATATCATATACAAAAATAAATGTAGTGAACAAAGTTAAGAAAGTTGGATATGAGTTTCCTTATTACATTGGAAATCAAAACCACATTCATGAAATTCCACAAATTTAGTACACCCAAAGCCATCCACAACCCATTTATGAATTTCCCCACCTAATTATAGCCAATGTGTAGAAATTAGGCACATAAAATAACAAATAACAAAAATAAAATAAAGAATTGAAAATAAAACAGATTATTGCAAACTCAGATCAACACTTATGTGCATATATTTCTTCTTCCTTGTCAGAGCTTCGACTCAATACAATCTCTGAATGTGTTATATCAAAACACTTACAATTGTCTCTAATAAATAGATGGCTTTCATCTAACAATAAAACACTCCACTCTCCTAAAATCAGCACATGATTTTGTGCAATACAAATATTTTGATTTATTTGCTTTATTAGCTTTTCCTAAAACTAGGAACATCTATTTAAAAATAACCTATGCATGAAAAGTGACTTACTTTTTTTTGTTTTAACAACTTTTCCAAAAAATAAAGTGAGGATTAAATTAAAGTATTTTTTTAACAATCCCCCTTAATTTTGACCTTCCAAATTTTATTATTCTGGAGCTGAGTGTGCACTTCCAAATTTGACATATTCCTGATCACAAAATCCCAAACAACTTCTCAAATACTCAAAAATTTCATTTCCCAAAGCTTTCATAAAAATATTAGCAAACTGATCTTTGGATCTGTAAAATTCAAGACAAAGTTTCTTGTTATTAACCAACTCCCTAATGAAGTGATACCTCGTGTCTATGTGCTTGCTCCTCTTGTGAAAAACATGGATTTTGGATAATGCTATTACTAAATTATTGTCACAAAAAGTCTGTGTAGCATCCTCTTGATTCTACCTTAGATCTTTCAACACTCTTCTCATCCAAACAACATGACATGTTTCTCATGTTGTTGCTACATACTCTACTTCTGTTGAGGATAGTGTGACTATGGGTTGCTTCTTCAATGCCCATGAAACTACACCTCTTCCAAAGTGAAAAGCATAACCGGATGTACTATTTTTGTCATCAATACTTCCAGCACTGTCACTGTCTATGTAACCTATGAGTTTGAACTCATCTGATGTTGAATAGAAAATTGCAAGATTCTTAGTTCCACATACATACCTCAAAATCCTTTTTCCATCTTGCCAATGTGAATATTTTGGAGATTCTATGAACCTTGAGATGAGGCTCACACTATACATAATATATGGCCTTGTGTCCATCAAATACATGAGACTTCCAACTAGCCTTTTGAAAAATTTTAAATCTACAAATGATTTTTTTGCATATTTTCTTAACTTCAAACCTACTACAACAGGTGTTGGCATTGGCTTGCAGTTCAACATGTTAAATCTCTTCAAAAAAATATTAGCATACCTTGCTTGTGAAATAAAAACTCCAACTTCTAATTCTTGAACTTCGATGCCCAAAAAATAGTGCATGAGGCCTAGGTCTATCATCTCAAATTATTTCTTCATAGCTGATTTGAATGAATTTGTAGATAGATTTCCAGTGATGATTAAATCATCCAAATATAAAAAAACAATCAAAATTTTACCTTTCTCATTGATATTGATGTATAAGGTAGGCTCACTAATGCTCCTACTGAAACCATTCTGTATCAAATAAGAATCAATCCTGCTATACCAAGTTCTAGGTGCTTGTTTGAGACCATAGAGCACTTTTTTCAACCTGTATACATTTCCTTCATGACCTTCAATCTCATAACCTTATGGCTGACTCACATAAACTTCTTCTTCAAGAAAACCATTCAAGAATGCTGATTTTACATCCATATGATAAATAGGCCATTTGTTTTGAGCTACAATTGCTAAAACCATTCTTACCATGTACAAACGTGCTACAGGTACAAATGTCTCGTTGTAATCTACTCCATATTGCTGTGAAAAACCTCTAGAAACCAACCTTGCTTTATGTTTTTGTACTTTACCACTAGCAATATATTTGGTCTTATATACCCACTTCACTCATATCACGTCCTTTCCTTCTGTCAGAACTACCAATTCTCATGTCTGATTCTTCTTTATAGCATCTATCTCATCATCCATGGCTTGAACCCAAACTTCCCTTTTTATAGCCTCTTCAAAGTATACTAGATCTGTAGCTTGAGAAAACAATGCAAAAACTAAAAAAGCATTAGTTGTATCAACATTATAAATCTCACTAAGACTCCTCATTTTCTGCTACAAAGGGATATTTGATGATGGACTATTTTGTACTGAAGGAGTTGCTTCTGGTGTTCTTTGTGGTGTATTTTGGATGATTAAAGATGACTGAAATCTTGGAGATATCCTAGATGTAGATGGAGATGTAGCTTATGCTACAACTTGTGTTGCATGTCCAAGATTTGAAGAAGATATAATACCTTGCTACTCTACGCTTTCATCTTCCATATCATCATGAGGAATAGTTGTTGCTACACTGACCGTTTTTTTAATACTTCCATCTTGTGCCTCATTTTTGTAACATTCCCATTTTAAATCTTTAGAAATAAGCGAAAAAAAAATTTAATAGCATTCTCTGTTCTAAATTATCATAATTTAGAACACACATTTCAAGTTTTTAAATAATGTTCTCTATTCTAAATGATCATGATTTAGAACACATATTCCATGCCAATCAATCTCATAACAGATAACCATATGTAGCTGTAATGACTTGATGAACTGCCAATCTCTCATTTCATGACTCGGTTTCTTACCGATCCTTCATGTTAATTCAATATATTGTATACTAAGTATACTTGGTTCTTTTACCCTTTTCAGGGTATTGAAGTGTTTCGTTTAAGAGGCCTATCTGAATATTTATTACCAATATTCATCTAAAATCTTACTTCTTAAACTAGGTGATATAGGACAACGCAACCAACAGCTTGCAATACTTTGGCCAAATATTTTCACATGCTCTGCATGATCATATTCCTAGATGGAATACTCGTCGACATAATACGTCCTTCACCCCCACTTCATCTGTTATCTAGAATGGTCTTTACTGACTCCTGTCAGTCCTCTTTTTCAAGGCTTTACCATAACCCAGATTAGTAACATAGATTGGTATAGAGGACCACTCATGGTGATTAGGGGTACATAGACATACTCAATCGACCTAGGTCGATTGCATGTGTCTAGTTACCTTTAGTCATTGGGAGTCCTTCCCTATACAAATTCATGTTCCTAAACTGACCTAGAGTGCAACCAAGTCAATTCCGAGTTTATGTATACCTAGATGATCTGATTTGGAAGGGTGTTGCGACATGTCATCTGCAACATTTTGTCCTCATGAAGGCCCATCTTCATGATGACACATTATTGCAGTTGGCATGTGCCAACATCCCATGGAACCACCTCATCTAGAAGTACATATCTGACTAAGAGGTTAAATACTTTCTTATCCTTTTAATTTTAGATTTAGTTTCAACAACCCTGCAGAATTTCTAACCTCTTCGATCATTACGGTTGCTAACCATTAATGACTTATAATTGCCATGTAGATTAATATGCAACCAATCCCTCTTCTTGGAGGTTTGTGTTTCATTCATTGGTCTATTAACTTAAGTTTCAGGCTTACAATCCAAATCAGCTTAACAACAAAAAGGCTAACTTACTTAACTTGACCAAGTTTACGCTTGACTGAATTTAGATTCTAATTCCTTGGGCTTCATTAAAATGAAGTCTAATTCTTATATATATTCATCCATTTTCCATTACCTTAATTCAATTTAAGGTTTATTAAGAAGAGGTATAATTTCCTCTTACCGAATATCCCTGGGGTATTATACCCAAAAAGGGTAGTAACGAATATTTAATTTCGAAGACTAATTGTCTTTCCGTTAACATATATTCGTTAGGGTCCATTGCAACAATTACTTATACAAAAACCATATGTAATTTACTTATCTATTATTGTCAATGAATAAACCATATTGACCTAGTTGAGTGTTCATCTATGCATGCCAACTTAAAAGTTGCAATTAAGAGTAGAATAGAGTATCAATACTCTTTTTCTCTATTTCATTTGAGTCTAACTGAAATAATCCAAAACATATATGTTTACAAGAGAATAAGAATAAGTTTACAATCCCCTTGCAATAAGCCCAAAAGATAATGGCACATCAAAGATCAATAACACTCAATCACTTTTCCATTTATCAAACAAATACATATTTTAGAGATCTAAACATTTCAGGCATCTTTCATGTCAATCAACATTGATAAGATTAAGTAAAATTTAAAACTTTTCCCTTTTTCAATTACATCTCAAACAGAATAATAATTCCTCATTAAAGACGCAACCTTTAAGTAAACACATGAATCATCATACTAGAACTTGTCTTCTTTTATCATTTACGGAATCCATCTGCAAAAATTACTAGCAAGGGTCAGTTCATCGAATTGAGCATGATAAACACTAAACATTAAAACGATGTGCTTTTGACTAACTGTCTCATAAAAAAAACTCTGCTTTTATGAAACATTTAAGCAATTCAGATAGATATCACATAAGAAATAAGGATAAAAAAGGGAGATCACATGAACAATCCACATTACTTCAAGTAAGGATCATGATCAATCAACATTCTTAAGTCAAACAATTTCATAAGAAAATATACAACATATAAGCAATATTACATCCTAGTTTACTTATCTATTTCATACTATAATGTCTATAGTTCATTCTTGATTTAAAAAAAGGTTCAAGAAGAATAATAACTCTAACAGTTCTCAGAAGAGAATGATTTTAAAGGAACAATGAATAACAATACTTATATTTTAACATAATTCTCATTTAATATAAAAGGTCAAATTAATTTTACCTTTAAAGAATGGAATTTAGAATGAACCAACAACATCCTAAAACAAGAATTCCCATCTTTCCAACACTTAATCCAATTTTCAATTCAATTTCAATTTATCAAATCAATAGGAATAAGAAATGTAGGTTTTCCATCCTATTACCCATTTAGCCTCAACAGAGTTAGTAAAGATGAGAAACAACAAATAGCTGAAAGGAAATCAACTTAATTCAGTCTTTGGTGTTCAACAAAGACAACATTAGATTCAACAATTTAGAGAAGAGAAATAATAGAAAGAAAATCCTTTCACATTTTGAAGAAAAACAACGATCAAATCCTATTACATTTCAAATAAATCCTTTCACATTTCCAATAATCCATCCTATTAAAAGGTTAAAAACAACTGATGTTCCAAGAAGACTGAACGACTCCTTACCGAATATCATCAAAATTCAACAACCACCGCCACACAAAACAACAAGGTTGAAATTGAATCAATATGAGAATAATAACTGAAACTAGCAAGACATAGCCAAAGAGAGGGTTTCTCATCAAATAAAGAGAACAATCACTGCCACACAAAACTGATGCAAGTTTTTAAAGCAACAAACTCAACAACAAAATTATTTAATTCTTTTCAACACAAAAAGCATCAATAAAGAAGCTTTCTCCTTTTCCAATCAGAGAGTGGAAAAGAACAATGACGAATTAGAACGTCCAAGAGAGATCTTGATTTCTTTTCAAAGACAATACATACAAACGAAATAACAAAAACAATTCTGCCTTCCCAAACCCATCTTCAAGTCACTCAGACCCCTTAATTTTTTTCACAGAAATCAAGGAGTAGCATACAAGTTGGGAAAATTTTTCAATCTCCGAACCAATCACAGAGAAAAACAACCAAAATGACAAGACTCCAACCAGACACTCGAAGTCGAGTTCAACAAAGAAGAGAAGACTATAATGCCCCTTCCCCAATTTATGACAGTAGGACAACTATCAACCCTGTCATCAAATCGTTAAAGCAAAAGAATCATCTAGATCCAAAACAAGTAGGCTTTAACAATCTTCACCCACTTTACAAATATGAGCAACTAGATTAACATTATGCATGTTTAGACAGGTGCTACCATGCATAAAGAAATTTCAAAATTAGAGAACCAAAACTCAGGTTATCTCCCCTCATAGCAGTGACTCAAGCTTCTGCACAGTCAATAGAGGTCCCATAAATCACAACGTATAAGATCTAAGTGAAATAACTTAGCTATTATTACTCTCAAAAAGTTGAATCCACAAGAAAACAACAATCCAAACACCCATTTCATCATGATTGTAACATCAGTGATAAAATTTACACCCACTTCCAGTTTTAACTAAAAGCATCGATTTTCTTACCTTCTCTTAGAAAGGGAAGATAACCCTGATCAAATCTTAAAACAATCATTTTTTTTCATTACATCCATTTTAGCATAGGAGATCAAAAGTCCACGCGACTTAAGCAACATTCTAGTTTCAAATAAGATAAACACGATTGACTCACATATGCATCAAGAAAATACCCATATTGAATCTTTTCCAAACAACAAACTCAAGCAGAAGATCATGAAAAAATACACCAAGGAATTTACACAAAACCATTTGTTTCAATGAGAGCAGATTTCTTTTAATGAAGACGTTTAATAAAAAGCATAACTATTTAATAAGAAGAGCCTATCATGTCTGATAAATTTTCTTGTTGATTTGCAGAAGATCTCTAGTCGAGCTTCTCAAGAATATCTTCTTTTCAAACAACGTCAACAACCAATTCTCCCAGCTGCCTCCATGTTTCCATAGGTTCAGAAACAGTTCGGGGATGCTCAAGATCGCAATGGATCGATAACAGACTTGCTGGTTCGAAGAACCAAAACCACATGCAGAGCAAAAACCAGAAGGACCAGAATGACCAAAAACTTTGCCAATTCCATCTGCCCAACTCCTAGGTGGTTTCCTTCACTAATCCCAAGGCTATTGAATGCATTGAATGCAAATTCCCTCTCTTTCCTTACGCCACTGCCACTTCGAATTTGGCGAAGTTTATTTCAAAAACTAACATGCATTTTTAAATTTAGCAAAGATTCCAGCTAGGCATCCCACCTACTTTCCTTGCCTCCACCAAACTTGGCAGATTAGGATGTAAGGAATGAGATTTAATTCTCATTAATACCTTAAAAACCACCGCCACCAACCTTTTATTTTCCACATAACCCATATGTCCCCTTTTATCTTAGTAATATTTAGGTTTCCATCTTAGATCTTAGGTCTTTAAAATTTATCTTAGGTTAGTTCAAACCCCATAACTATATCACATACCATATTAGGTTAGGTAATAACCCCTTAGGTTAGAATCCATATAGGGTAAGGCACTGCAACATAGTTTTAGGCGTCAACCCAAAATAGTTCAGTAATAGATCTTAGAAAATTATTATCACCTTAGGTCAAAAATCCAATAGGGTAAACATTAGAGTTTGCAACATGGTGCCAAGTAGGGACACCTAAACCTGGTTCCTTCACAATTTACGCAAAAACACTACTCGGTTCCATAACCTGTTTCATTCAGCATGTCAATTATCAAGATGACAACAAAGAAGAACAAAATAATACCTTAGATCAATGAAATTGATTCAAGGTGTGTTGTTATCATATAGAATTGTCAAAAAAACAGTACAAATTTATGACTTATTATTCCCAAAATAGAATGGCCTTGCTTTCAAGTAAACAAAATTACAGAAAGCACAAATTCCGAGTAGTAATAACTCATTCATTGCAAACATGATTTTCAACGTCAAAAGAATACACCTTCCTAAGAAAAATCACATGTCAACGTTTGCAATGTCAAAAGTGGAATTCATCATAGTAATAGTCATGACCAAGATGTTACAATTTTAAACAAACTGTACATCTCTGTTGATTATGACCTTTCTGGTAACTGGATTAAACAACTTGTAAGATTTTGTATTCTTTGAATATCCAACAAATATGAACTTTTCTCCTTTGTTTTCTAACTTCTTCCTTAGCTCATCAGGCACGTGTGTATGCCACAAAATTGAAAATTCTAAAATGAGGAACATTGTGTTTCCTCTTAGTCCAAGCTTGTTGAGGAACCATGTTTCGAACAATTTTTGTTGGACACCTATTTATGATGTAAACAATAGTTGATACTGCTTCTGCCGATACTAATTTGAAATATGCTTTGGATTCATCATACTTCTTGCCATCTCCATGATGGTTATATTATTTCTCTCTGCCACACCATTCTGTTGTGGTGAACACCTAGAAGTAAACTGCTTGTGTATACCACGATATTTGCAAAAATTCAATAAAAACATTAGAAATATACTCACCTCCTATGTTTGTACTCAGAAATTTGTAGTACCCACTTTTCTTTTCCACTAAAGCCTTGAACTGCTGAAATATATCAAAAGCATTTGATTTTTGTCTGAAAACGTACACCCATGTCTTCTTTATATAGTCATTAATAAATGTCATAAAATATGAGCAACCTCCAATAGAATTTGTTTGCATCAGTCAACATAAATTTGAGTGAACAATTTCAACTGGTGCACTTGTTCTTTTTGTTTTTCTAACTGGGAAGGACTCTCTGTGTTGCTTCCAAAAAATACAACCTTCACAAGCTCTATCTAGTTTCTGAATCAAAGGAAAACCTTTCACCATATTTTTTTTGTGCAATAAATTAAAACCAACAAAGTTTAAATGACCAAACCTGAGATGTCATAGCCACAATTCATCTTTTTCAACTGACTGAAAAGATAATTCAATCTCCTTAGCTCCGTACCGATCTGTGGTATGAATTTTGGATGTTGCTGGTATAATCTTCAAAGGAAACATTCTGTTTCTTGGCATATTCACTTTAACAATCATCTTGGTACTTGGAGCTTTATCCATGATCACACATTTGTTGTCTTCAATGTAAACTTTGTATCCCTTTTGTACCAATTGACCAATTCTCATAAGATTATGCTTCAAACCTGCAACATAATAAACATCCTGCATAATTTTTTGCAGCCCCTTTTTAGTTAGAATGTTGATTGTTCCTTTTCCTTTTACAGTCACTGTAAAATTATTCCTGAGGGTAAATTCTATCTTTACTGACTCATCTAAATTAGAAAATAAATCTAAGTTACCTGACATGTGATTCCTACAACCAAAATCCAAATACCACACATCACCAAGACTCTCTTGTGATAGAGTACACTCAATAGACGATGCTTTGTCAATCTTTGTGGATGCAATAAACATGGAACTTGAAGTAGAGTTCCCAACCTGACTTTGATCATACTACTTTTTCCTGCATTCATGAGAATAGTCTCCATATCTCTTGAAATAGTGACACTACATATGTGATTTATCCTATCTCAGACCTAAAAAATGATTATGATTGTACTCTTGACTATGTCCTCTTCCACTTGAGTTTGATGGACCGTTGTTGCGTCCTCTAGATGAACTTCTTCCTCTACCTCTAGGGCTGAAATTTCCTCTTCCTCTTCCACGATTTCCTGATATCTATGATGAAAAATCTTGATCTAAAAATGCATGTGATGTATTCAACCTTTGTTCATGATTTATTAGTGATGCATGCAACTCATCAATTGAAAACTGACTTAGATCCTTAGTTTATTCAATAACAACTACCAAAGGATCAAATTTTGCAGGCAAACTTCTAAGCAATTTTTCAATAATCCTTTTGTCCTCAATAGTTTCACTATGAGATTTGATTTGAGTAACTAAACCAACTACAAAAGTAAAGAATGATTCTACGGAATCTGAATCTTTCATTGACATATTTTCAAAATCTCTACGAATGTTAACTGTAGCTTTGCGGTTTTTACTTTCTCTTTACCTTGATACTCAACTTGGAGAGTTTCCCACCACATTTGTGCTTTACTGGTTTCTGCCACTCTAGGTAGGATGTTTTCATGCATGGCTTGATGAATGAAGAAAATAGTTTTTCTGTCTTTCTTTCTTAATTCCTTTAAAGTGTCTTTCTCTTCCTGTGAGAGTGTGTTATATGATGTTGAATTTGCGGGATCTATGTACCCATTCTCTATGATTTTCCACACATCCTGGGATCTAAATAGTTCCTTCATGGTTAATGACCAATACTCATAATTCTTTGCTATAAATTTCGGTGTCTATAGACCAGATATAGAAGCCATAACCTGTTGTCAATTAAAAACCTTCTGAAAAAATCTACGCTCTGATACCAATTTGTAGAAATTAGGCACATAAAATAACAACTAACAGAAATAAAATAAATAATTGCAAATAAAATAGATTATTGCGAACTCATATCAGCACTTATGTGCATATATTTCTTCTTCCTTGTCAGATCTTCGGCTTAATACAATCTCTGAATGTGTTATATCAAAACACTTACAATTGCCTCTAATAAATAGACCTCCGCGTTGTTTATATTTTGCAATTATAATGGTGATGGTTGCTGCCAAGCGAATCAGCGATAGCACTGTCACTGTCACCGTCACCTGCACCTTTTCGATTTCCAGGCTCCAACTGGCACAAGCTTGAAGCAACCACGCGCTTTCCATTTTCTCTTCTAACTGACCAAACACAAAATTTTGTTGTCGGTTTGGTTATCAACATGAAGTAGCTGTATTACTGTATTGATTATTAGTTTATATAGTTTTAGCTTAACTAATGAAATGGAAAATATGAGAGAAACTTATGGAGAGGCAATCAATAATACAATCAGAGTAATGGTTGTGGTGCGTTCCTTGTAGTGGTTGCCAGAACAACACTATTATTCTCAAGATAATAAAAATTTGATAAACTAAAACTATGTGATTTTGTACATGTAAACAAATAGTGTACATAATCTTAAACATCCTTTACTTTTTGTTATTCTCAAATCTAGATTCCTAATATATTACATTACAATAAGTTTCTATAGAATGTTCCATCAATTAATTTATACGAGGTATCATTTTTTTATTTTCGAAAATGTTTTTCATACCAGATATCATTTTATTATTTTTGAAAATATTTGTCATTCGAGGTATTACTTTATTATTTTTGAAAATATTTGTCAGTTTTTATAAGTGGATTTTAAATATGTTAGTTATTTTTATTTATCATTTATTTTAAGAAGAAAAGATGAACACAAAAATCAAACACAAATGATATTAACCCATTTTGATATACACGCAACATGCTAACCTCATGATCGCTCTCATATAAATTATCAACCTCATGCTCACCTATTTAAAGAGGCATTGAAAAGTTGTTTGACTGCCACATATTGCCAATATTGCCATCAAATTCAAAGCATGCATCTACCAATAAACATCAAAATAATTAGTTTTTCTACATACGACATTGCTTAATAGCTCCATTACCTTCTCGTAATTGATGGTATAAGGCAACAATATAGTTGCGCCATTATGTAAAGGGTCAAAAAACATTGTCTAATTAATAGGCTCCTTACTCCACCATAGATGGAAGATATTCTAAAATTTTGATTGTACTCTATAAGAAGAAGGATATCCTCTAAATGATTGTTGATGCACCAAAATTAGCAGGAACTTGACAAGGTCATAACTTGAGCTCCTGGTGTCCGTTTGAGTCCGTTTTTTTTTAAACCACATGTTTTGATGAGACAAACGCACCGACAACTAGACCTGCCATTTGGGGAAACTTTCGGCACATTTTCTGCCCCTAAATCCGCCATCTTGAGGCTGAAAATTAGGATTTAAGTTGTAGTTTAGTTTTTTCCTATTTTTGGGCATTAGTTAATTTTTGTCTATTAGTTGCATTATGAGTTAGAAAGTTGGAAATTCCTCTAATTTAGGAATGTAGAAGATGCATGGAAATTTCTGTGCCCGTACAAATAAGCATGCGAACTTACTAAGAATAGCAGGTTCTAGTAAACTGCTAAAAATAGTAAATTCCACCACCTACAGTAGATTTAGTCAAAGTTAGTTAGGATTTGCTTGGCAACTTGATTTGGGAGTTGTTTTCCTATTTAGGAAACACTGTAATTGATTATTCAATAACGAAGAAGGAGATCTATTTTCTTTTGGAGTTCATATTATTTGTAGTATATCAAGTTTGTTTAAAATTTGGCTACATTAATTGTCAAATACATGTAAAATTTTAAACTAAACCTTACTTGTTAACAATGTGATAGATTACACTCCCACAACACCACATTATAGAATGCATATCTACGTAATAAATTAAGCTATAACCAATACACATATCTTAAATTTATCCATCTAAAATGTCAATAAATATTCTTATCTAGGTTCCCATTTAGGATTTTTCATGGATTCTTCAAACCTTTTTGGTACGAACACTTTAGCTTCAAAAGCACAAACTTTTTGGGGATTGACCTATGTTAACTTCAAGCTAGACACATATTTGGCATACTTTCCTAATCAAAATACCATTTTCATCTAGAAATAAATAAATTCAAATGCTAATTCTTATGTATATATTTTATTTTTGAAACTTACAACAAGGTGTAGACACCAAAATCACCACAAAATCATTACTACATCATGCTTTTGGAAAGCTTTATATATGTAGGGCTTGAATAATGAAACTAGATCTTATTGGTATAAGTCTTTGTTGTTTTACTCTTACATTTATTGATCATATTTTGGATTTTAGCTTGTTTTAATCTTTCATATGTTTTTGTGTTGTGTAAAAAAGATCTCTATCTTTTACAATTTATTGTTTGACTTTGGTGCATAGCTACACAACTCGGCCAAGATTATAATATGGTCTTGACCAACGTCATATGGTCTTGACCCCTTTTAATTTTAGGTTTCTTTTACCCGTTGGGTCCTTTCATTACTCATTTTACTTTCATACCTTATGTTCTGGGTCCATATTGTGTCCCACTAGGTTTCAAGTTTCAAAGTAAAGGATCCCTATATATACAAGTGAACTCTAGGCATTTGCCATCTAGCAAGCACCTATCTATATAATTTTAATAAGATAGGAAAAGAGAGAATCAATACAACATATTGCATAACACAACATAAGGGGGGAAAATTTTGATTTCTACATCTGCATACAAGAGCTTCAATTGAGGAAAAGTAGATAACATACTATTGGTGTAAAAATATAAGGGAACAACTAGATCAATGGTTTAGTTGCATGCACACGTGCACAAAGCACTAGGAGAACTGTATTGAGTCTAAAATGTAGTTCAATGCTTAGTGAATCACAAATGGGGTGACCATCGAGGTTAGTGTGACTCAAACACTTTATATTTTATTCATCTATTTAATGTGTGATTAATGTTCTTTGGTGGTTCTTTACAGGAAGCTATGGTTATTTGCATGTACAAGCGCAAATGAAAGGGTTACAACAAAAATGAAGATATCAAAGTGTTACATAGGTGAAGGTGAAGCGACATAGGAACACCTGAATTTGCACTAGTCGCAGGTCTAAAACAATACAAATTAGGTTTGTAGTGGAGTACATTCTTGCCCTAATTTTTATGGTCCTAGCTCTTCACATTCCAACAGGAAGTCCATTATTTAGACACATTGCAAGCTCAACACTCATTATAAATTTATTAATGACATAACTATAAGTCAACATGAATAAGGAAAGTCATCTCTCAAACCCTAATTGTACTTCTAATTTCTTTATCAATTTATTATGCTCGCTTGATTCTATAGTTTCCATTATGCAAATGTAATTTTATGTAATCAAAATTAATCTATTTCCTATAACATTCTTTAAATTAATTTATATTACTTAGATGGTTTTGTAAACAAGGACTAATAATGATGTTATTGATATTTAAAATAATTAGGTTATAATCAATGCATAAGCTTGCAATGTATATAAGAATTGATACAAAATGGTTGATACAGAATGATGTTTTGATATTTAAAATAACAAAATGGTTGATACAGGTTTAATAAGCCCAACAAAAAACAAAAAATACAAGCCGCAATAATTACTATTTCCAATGTAATACAAATTTTAGCGACCTCTCAATTAGATACCGAAAAATCAAACTTTTTTTTATGATTTTTAGATAACATGATTGGGAAATTGGTTTACCGTCGATTTCTCATCCCTAACTCTAACTAAAAATTTAAAACCAAATGTTACAATAATTGTAATGCACTAGTAGTAAACACTATTTATTTAATTTCATTGCAAAGAGTAAAATAATAATTCAATGCTCATTTTACTCCAATTTATTATTCTAACAAAATATACTCATTTGAAATTCTATACTCAGTTCATAATTACAATTCACTTAATGATTAAAAAAATCATAGTTACTTTCAAAACATTGTTCCATAATTATCACTTTCTCATTCATTGCTACTAGTATTTCATTCATACAAGTCGTTGACTCCTTTATGGTTATAGATCAATTTGTAACTGTATTTTGCAATTGGTTTTACAATAAAAATATGATCCATTCCAAATGTATACAACAACCTCAGGTTATAATGTAGCCAAAATCTGAACACACTCAATATACTGCAAATAATTTGAACTCCAAAAGAAAATAGATCTCCTTCATTATTGAATCATGAATTACAATATTTCCTAAATAGGAAAACAACTCCCAACTCAAGTTGCCAAGAAAACTCTAACTAACTTTGATTGCATCTACTCTAGGTGGCAGAAATCACTATTTTTAGTAGTTTACTAGAACCTGTTATTCTTAGTAAGTTCACATGCTTATTCGTACGGGCATAGAAATTGCCACACATATTCTACATGCCTAAATTAGAGGAATTTCCAACTTTCCAACTCACAATGCATCTAAGATACTAACATTAACTAATGCCCTAAAATAGGAAAAAACTGAATTACAAATTAAATCCTAATTTTTGTCCCTCAGATGGTGGAATTCGGGCCCGAAACTGTTCTGAAATGTGTTCCACCTAGCAAGACAATTTGACCAATGTGTTCATCTTATAGAAACGGGTGGTTTAAAAAAAATGGACCCAATCGAACACCCGGAGCACAAGTTATGACCTTTTCAAGTTTCTACTAATTTTAGTGCATCATTCTCCCTTGCTTGAAAATGCCATAGCTCCTGCAAGTTGTCTTCTTCAAATTTCTTCCATTTATCTACATCCATCTTCTTAATCTCCCACTCTGTGACCCATTTATTTTCCTCTTGTTCCAATCCTTTCCAATGTACCAAATATTTTGTTGTATTTCCCATGTCGTGTGTGCACTATTTTCTTGTCTAGATTTTGATCCACTTCTTCTTTCTTCTTCACTGGAACCTGTTGCCTCCAATCTACTACTTCATCAATAACATCCCCTTCTGTACCATCCCCATGAAAATAATATAAGTCTGAAATATTAAACACTGGAGAAATATAAAAATTCCCTGGAAATTTTACCTCATAAGAATTATAGTTTATTTTTTTCACGATTTTGCAGGGACCGATCTTTTTGTACTTCAGCGTGTTATAGGTTCCTTTTGGAAACCTTTCCTTCCATAGGTATACCATAATCAACTCACCCACTGCACATCTAATATTTCCTTATACTTCTCATTACTATTATACAACTTCTTCCGCACTTATTCCTACAATTATTGTATATATTCAGAAAATGCTTCTAAATCATCATTGACTCTGTCATAAACTGGAAGTTGTACCAAATCTAACACCTCATTTGGATTACTTCCATACACAATAGAAAATGGATACTTTCATGTGGATCAATTTATGGAGCTATTATAAGCAAATTCAGTTTGTGGTAATGCTAACTCTCATTGTTTTGGCTTTTCCCCAACTATGCACCTTAACAGGTTTCCCAAACTCCTATTTACCACCTATGTTTTCCCATCGGTCTGAGGATGATAGGCACTGTTGAACTGTATTTTAGTTCCCAACTTCTTCCATAAAGTCCTCTAGAAGTGACTTAAGAACCTTGTGTCCCTATCTGAAGTAATGGTTTTTGGAACACCATGCAAACGAACAACTTCTCTGAAAAACAAATCTTCTACTCATGTCGCATCACTAGTTTTCTTGCAGGAAATAAAATGAACCATCTTAGAAAACCTATCAACAACCACAAAAATTGAGTCATTACCTCATTTTTTTTGGTAATCCCAAAACGAAATCCATACTCAAATCTGTCCATGGCCCTTTGGGAACAGGCAACGACATATACAACCCTGTATTTTGTTCATGTCCTTTTGAGACTTGGAAAATTTGACACCTCTCCACATATCTTATCACATCTCTTTTCATATTTGGCCAATAATATTTCTCTGCTACCAAGACTATCGTCTTATCCTTACCAAAATGCTCATCCAATCCTCCGCTCACCAACTCTTTCACAATATTATCTCTCATAGACCCAACTGGAATACATAGTTGGTGTCCCTTGAATAGATAGTCATCCTGTAAAAGGTACTCATCGTAGAAATCACCTGCATTGTCTGAAAATGAATGAATTAACCTTTCAACAATATTATTGAAATCAGGATCAGAAGAATACAAATCCTTTATTGCTTCAAAACCAACCACCTCATTTTCCATAGTTGTAAATAGAGTCACACGCCTCCTCAATGCATCCGCAACTTGATTCTATTTTCCTGATTTATATTTTAGAGAAAATGTATAACCCTGCAAAAATGATACCCACTTTGCATGCCTACTATTCAACTTCTTTTTTCTATTCACATATTTCAGGGCTATGTGGTCTGTAAATAACACAAACTATTTAGGCACTAAGTAATGCCTCCAATGCCTCAATTCTTGTACAATTGCATAAAATGCCACATCATGAGTAAAGTAGTTATTTCTTACCTCTTTCAGTTTATCACTAAAGAAAGCTACTGGAGTTCCACCTTGACTTAGGAAAACCCCAATACCCGCATGTGAGGCGTCACAATCAACCTCAAACACTTTATCAAAATCTGGTAGTGCCAAAATAGGTGCCTCTGTCACCTTCTTCTTCAAGAACTGAAAGTTATCCTCAGTTGCATTTGTCCACAAAAACTCCCTTCCTTTTGTGCAATCTGTTATAGGTGCTACAATACTGCTGAAATTTTTAATAAAATTTCTGTAAAATGTTGCTAAACCATGAAAACTTCTTACCTATGTTATACTCCGTGAAGTAGGCCATTCAATAATTACTTTTATCTTCTTGAAATCCATCTGTACCCCATCTGGTGAAATAATAAAACCCAAAAATACCAAACTCTCTTGCATAAACATGCACTTATTCATATTTGCATAGAGATTCTCTTTCCTTAACACTTCAAATATCACCCTCAGATGCCTCAAATGCTCTTCTTTAGTTTTACTGAAAATCAAGATATCATCAAAATAAACCACAACAAACTTACCATTGTACTCCTGCAGTATAGTGTTCATCAACCTCATAAAAGTGCTAGGTGCATTGGATAACCTGAATGGAATCACCATCCACTCATATAATCCAATCCATGTCTTGAATGTTGTTTTCCACTCATCTCCCTGTCTGCTATGAATCTGATGGTAACCACTTCGAAGATAAATCTTTGTGAAATACCTAGATCCAGCAAGCACATCCATCATATCCATCCTTCTTTGGAGTTAATAAATCCAGGGTTGCACATAGACTCATGCTTTCCCTTACTACCCCCTTTCTCACGAGCTCTGCCACTTGGTTATTCAATTCTGCATGCAATTTCAGGCTCATCCTATAAGCCACTTGATTTGGGAGTGAAGAACTTGGGATAAAATCAATATGGTGTTGAATATCTCTTTTGGGTGGTAATCCATCTAGTAGCTCATCAGGAATAACATCAGAAAATTCTTATATTAATTTTTTTGCTTCTACTGGTATTCGTGCACTTGCAGGTTCATCCTTATTTGTGACCAGTGCATAAAAAACCCAGTTACCTTTGCCTCCTTCACAAACTATTTCACAGAAATCATTTTTTCATCCTTCCCCTCTTCCTTAAGAGGTGGGAAAACTATTTTTGTGTCGTCCTTCCAAAAAGTATAAGTATTCATTCCCCCGTCATGAATAACTTTCCTATCAAACTGGCATGGTATTCCTAGCAGCATATGACATGCATCCATAGGAATAACATCACACCAAATTTCATCCTTATAAATTTTCCCAATAGAAACACTTATTAAACATCTCTTATCGACAGTAACTTCATTACCCTTCTTAAACCATGCAATACGGTAAGGGTTAGGATTCTTCTCACAATGCAGACCTAGTTTCTCAACCATCTCATTTAAAACCATGTTCTCAAAACTACCACCATAAATAATAACATTACATACCTTTTCTCCTGAAGTGCATCTCGTTTTGAAGATATTTGTACGCAACCATGCATCCCCCTTAATATCCTTTCTTGGAGCAATAATCATCCTTTTGATCATCAGATTTTCTCCCACATCTGGTGGAATTTCTAGGTCCTGACTGTCTTCTTCTTGTTCAGCTTTAACAAGATTTACCCTTGGAGAGTCTGATTGTCTCTTGTCATTTGTATAATAATGCGGGCATTCAAAATCCCTATGCCCCTCTTCACCACATCTGTAACAAACAAATGGTCTTTGTGGAGCCTCCCATCCTCTACCGCCAACATATCCTTTTCCCCTAGGAAATCCTCTACCGTTTACTAATTTGGGGAATCTTGTCTTGTATCTTCTTGCTTTTCCACTCCACAAGGTGGTTCTCCCCTACCTTGACTGAAACTAACTCATCCCCGAAAGGAGGATGAGGCTCCCCTATTCATCCCAGGTGATTTCCTAAAACTTTGATGACTTTGTTTTTCCTCGGCCTTTAAGGCTCACTAATAGGCATCCTCCATGCTCTTAATCTAGTGCATGCTTATTTCATCTTGAATAGAAAATTTTAATCCATTTACATACCTTACATCCATTTGTTCGTCAGTTTATTCATGCTCTACACAAATGGATAACTTGTAGAACTCATTTGTGTATTCTTGCATGGTTTGTAAGTACTGTCTGAGATTCTGAAACCTCCTGAAAATGTTTGGTGCATAATCCAAAGGGAGAAATTTGTCTTTTATCTTCTTTTCCATCTTACTCCAGGTCTTAATCCTTTCTTTCCCCTTTCTTGACTACTCTTTTTGTAGGTGATTCCACCATAACATAGCATGACCTTTTAATTTCGTGCATGCAAATTTTACCTTCTTTTCTTCTGACATATCCTTCCACTCAAAAACATTTCCCATGCTAGTCAACCAATCTATCAGCTCCTCTGGTTTTAGACTACCTCCATACTCTGAAAAATCAACTCTTATTCTGTCATTCTTTCCTTCTAATGCTCGAAGCATCCTTTCTTCAAAAGCTAAGGGTGGCACTTGCATCTCCTCCTCTTCACAAACTTCTTCTTCAACAGTGTCATCTCCACCTTGATTTCCTCTATGGGTTATCATTGCAGCAAACACAACAAGTTGCCTCTGTAGATACTGCATGTTTCTATTCATCTGGGCAATACCGCCTCCTCTTCCTCTTCCTCTTCCTGCCATTTTTTTTCCAAGATTCAAACTTGCTCTGATACAAGATAATGTAGCCAAAATCTAAACACACTCAATATACTACAAATAATTTGAACTCCAAAATAAAATAGATCTCCTTCTTCGTTATTGAATCATGAATTACAATATTTCCTAAATAGGAAAACAACTCCTAACTTGAGTTGCCAATCAAACTCTAACTAACTTTGAATACATCTACTCTAGGTGGCGGAAATTACTATTTTTAGTAGTTTACTAGAACATGTTATTCTTAGTAAGTTCACATGTTTATTCATATGGGCACAAAAATTTCCACGCATCTTCTACATGCCTAAATTATAGTAATTTCCAACTTTCCAATTCACAATGCATCTAAGAGACTAACATTAACTAATGCCCTAAAATAGGAAAAATCTGAATTACAAATTGAATCCTAATTTTCGGCCCTCAGATGGTGGAATTTGGGCCCAAAAATGTGTCGAAACGTGCTCCAACTGTCAGAGTGGGTTGAATAGTATGTTTGTCTCATCGAAACATGTGGTTTAAAAACAAACGGACCCAATAGGACACCCGGAGCACAAGTTATGACCTTGTCAAGTTCCTGCTAATTTTAGCGCATCAGTTTAGTACATAATATATAATACATAATTATTACTAAAATATTTTAAGAGCTTGTAGAGTATATCTGGATATGAGTACAAGAACAAACATTCAATACATGGTACTAAAAATCAACTAGAGATCATCTGAAGCTGCATAACCAATACAAGAGGTAAGAGAGCATCATTGGAACACTTTTTCTCTAGCCACAGACGTGGCAGTCTCCCGCACATCCCCTGACTACAAGAGGAGTGGCCCTACCCTTCAACGAAGTCAGAAGATATGGAATTGATGTGGTAAGAGAGTGATTCATCTATGATATAATAACACAAACTTGTCCAGATAATCTCTGAAAACACTGTTTATTAGATTCATGAATGTCACAAGAGCATTTGTAAGGCCAAAGGGAAGTACAATGAACTCGTAATGCCCATAATGATTCCTGAATGTTGTTTTATGAATATATTCCCCTTTGATTCTAAGTTGATGATAACTTGACCTCAAATCAATTTTTGATTTTTTGTTAATCCTCGCATTTGATCAAAAAGATCATCTATGCATGGCAAGGGGTACCTATTTTTCATCATAGCTTTGTTTAACTTCCTTTAATCAATGCAAAGCCTAAGATTTTCATCCTTCTTCTTTACAAAAATTACTGGCTCACCCCAAGGAGATACACTAGGATGGATTAATCCCTTAGCTAACAATTCTTATAATTGGGATTTTAACTCGAACAACTCAGTTGTAGTTATTCGGTAAGGTGCTTTAGACTGTGGCTCAGATCCAGGAAGGATGTCAATAGAAAAATAAAATTCTCTACGAGGTGGGAGTCCTGGTAGTTCATCAGGAAAAATATCATGGAACTCTTAGAGAAAAGGATAATCCTCAATGGATGGTTCCTTCTTTTCTTCCATATCTTGGATATGCACTGCATACATGATGCACCCGTTTATTTTTACAATTTTTAGATGCATTGCAGAAAGTTTCCTAAGGATTATTCCTCTTTTGATTCCTTGGATATATATAACCTTACCTTTGTCATCAAGGAATGAAACGATCTTGGCAAAGAATTTATTCCATCCTTCCAGGCTCCAGCCGGTACAAGCTTGAAGTAACTACGTGCTTTCCATTTTCTGTTCTTTTGTGAATTGTTGGAAGAGATTTATTTTTTTAATCTACTTTCATTTCCATCGCGGGAACCAAAACAGACCAAACACATAAGTGTATACGCTTGATTTTGTTGCCAGATCAGTTATCAACATGCAAGTAGTTGTATTAGTGTATTGATTATTAGTTTATATTAGGTTTCTTTTTGTATGCATTTATTTTATTTATGTAATATGTAACTTTTTTTTTGGGTTTATTTTTTCGACATATTTTTTATATTTTGTTGGGACACTTATATTGCATTGGATTATCTACTAGATAATATTATATTTCATATGTTGTTTGACAAGCTATTTAAAATCCTACATGGATGGTATTAATAGGGTGGGTGTGAAGCCCTCATTAACTACCTCCAATATTTATGGTTTCCATAGTGTTAAATAATTGTAGGATTTCAAAAGAGGGAGAACAATATCTCAATGATTCAAAAGAATTTTGAAAAGTAAGTGGGCTTTTCATAATCTGCAAGTAAATGAACATAGTTGTCAAATCTTCTATTTTTTGTAAACCTGAATTTTATTAAATACCCAATATTAAGGTTTCATCTGTGGGTGAACCTATTTTACTTGTGGGCCTTTATGGTATGCTCTTCCCACTTTGGCAATATATTTGATTACCCTAGGTATTTTTTCTTTTAGTTATTCCAAATATTCTAGCCATGACTATTGTGTGCTATATTGATTATATATTATTCCCTACATATTCTATATTTTATGTAATTTAAATTGATTACCCAAGGTTCTAATTAGAATCAATTCTCAAATGAATCTTAATCATATTGTTGTTTATTCACTTTTTGTCAAAATTCCTATTATTAAGCCTAAAAAAACTATTCACTAAGCGTACATATTGTTACTCTTTTTCTCCTAATGAAAAGGAAACCTAGTTTGTACGACTAGTTGTACTTATGATATTTCACAAAATGAGTCACTGGTAGGATTATATAGTTTTAGCTTGTGTTTGTAGTTGTAACCAAGGAAATGGGAAACACGAGAGAAACCCATGGAGAGGCAAACAATAATACAATCAAAGTAATGGTTGTGGTGTACAACTCATCTACACATTCCCTGTAGTGGTTGCTACAACAACACTATTATCGAAATCTCCACCTTTTCGACTTCTAACTTCCTTAAGCCTAACCATAGATATGGGAAACATCTAACAAACCCTACATTAAGTATGAGTAGATAAATGATAAAATTAGTTTATTTTATCTTGGTAAATGTAATGGTAGTTGATGCATTCACCTTTTCGATTCCCACATCCTCCCAACTAGCACCAATAAACCCATGTTGTGAGTTTTGTAACTCTTTTCCCCATACCTATATTAAACAATCCAAACCCTTCCTCCTAGCGGTTTTTTCACAACTATTTTTTTTAACAAAGTGAGGATAGTTTTAAATTACTTTATCATCCGTGGTGAAGAAGATAATAAGGTTTTGATAAATTAAAACTATGTTATTTTGTACATTTAAACAAATATTGTATGTAATCCTAAATGTTATTTCCTTTTTGTTATTCTCATATATAGATTCCTAATATATTAAATTACAATAAGTTTCTAAATAATGTTTCATCAATTAATTCATATGAGGTATCCTTTTATTACTTTCGAAAATATTTTCGGTTTTTATAGCTAGATTTTAAATATGTTACTTATTGTTATTTATCATTTATTTTAGGAAGAAATGATGAACACAAAAATCAAATACAAAATGATATTAACATATTTTCAAAAATATGTGTGTAATTTTAAGACATCAAAAAAGTTTCTTTGTAATATTTATTTTATGTTATATGAAAGAATTGATAATAATAGTTAAAATGAGATAAAATAGTAAAAAATGAGATTTATATCAAACTTGGTCCATCCAAGGGTTGCAATCGTGACCACAACTGAGGGAACTAATTCAATTCTTAAGTTTTCATAGAAGTTTATCACTACCACTCTACCAAACTAAAATTCAATACCCAAAACATACCAAAAATGTTATATGAAACTGATTAACTAAAATAAGAGCTATTATGCTAAGAAGTAATAACACTAGTTAATCTAATTAGGAGGACTAGAATGTTGTAGTAAACATGCTAAAACAGTATGGAATAAATGTAAGTAAATTGTTCTAAGTGAAATTAAACCCTCATATGCAAGAGAAGGGAGAGAAGCGACTTAGCTAATTCGAAGTGACTATCGTAGGTTGTCACAAATCTAGAAGTGCAGACGAACACTCAAGGACCCTGTGAAGGGTAGATCTAGAAGATCTGAAATGATTAGGGCACCTGGGAGTGTACTAGGGCACCCCGGGGTGACTTGGTCTGCAATCTGGGTGTTGTAATCTCTGTAAATGCTCAAAACCTGAATCTAATATGGTCACAAGGTGTCTTCGAGTGCTTCATGTCTATTGTGTTGGATTTTTTGGATGAGCTAGAATATGACCTGCAATGCAAAAGGAAGTATCAAATCCTAGAAAAATAAAATATGCATATGAATGGGCCGGAATGACCTCGGCCACCAAACTAGTGGTCTTATCACTGAGCGCCACACTATATTTCAGACTTGGATCTAGTTTTGGTTTGTGTGTGTGTGCACGCGCTCATGTCGTGGCCTAGGTGATATCATGAAAGTCACACTTTGTGAAGTAGCGAGCAATACTAACTATAAAAAATGTAGATAACATGTATGCATGGAATAGAATAGAATCGCTCCTCCTATGTAGTGTGTGTGATGAAAATCTCCTAGCCTTGATGCATGGCACTATGTGGATGTAATTGATAAAGTGTATGGAAATATAGATGGATTGATAGTATTAGGTGATGTTATGACCTAGGACCCTCATTATGATCTTTTAACTTTATATTTATAGGGCTCTCAAGATTCATTTCATAATTAATCTCGACAAGGCTGACTGGGAAAAAGATAAAGACAATAAATGATTAGAGAGGCCCCAAAAAGAAGAAGGAAATGATGTTCATAGACTGGGGTGCCCAAAGTGGGACCAGGGCAACCTGAAGCACCCTAGTATAGGCTAGGGCACCCTGATTTTGGGCTATAATAATGAGGCACTTGCGAGATGGGAGAATAAGTGCAATAAAATATGTGGGAATGATGAAATAAAATATAAAATAAATATGGCCAAAAGGTGGGATTAATTAGTACTTTATCCACTTGAGAACCTTCTAAATAGTAGTATAAGACAAGGCTAAATAATGTCTAATGTGCATAATTTTGTGTCTACATTTGCCCCCACTTTATGTTGGTGAGCGGAAAGCTTTGTAACATAAAGTAGATAGAGATGCATACCTTATATCAATGTAGAGTGTAGAAGAAGATGTGTCGATGGTTTAGACTCAAGCGTGGAATGAAAAAAAGAAAAAATGTGGAGGAGTGTGGATTCTAAAGATGAAAAATATGTATAAAAAGTGATGAGAGTGAACTCAAGGTGGAACGCGTGTGTAGTTGTTGTGTGTAGTGTACTTGTATGGTTAGTAAAGGCAAATGACTTTAACGTTGTTTTGTTGTCATTTTCCCTCTTGTTTTTATTGTTTCCCCCTATTTTACTACTTTTTTCTCATACAACAGACTTGCAAGGAGAAAACAATGAAGTATTCAAATATGCATGTATGTAAAAAAAACATTGTGTAAAATATGCATGTGTAAAGTACGCAAATGTAAAATATGCTAGAAAAAGTGTAAATGGAGCATGTGCACCTCATCCATGTCGAGGAAAAGGGTGTAGAAGGATATCTTATACTGTCATGAGTTTTTTGAGCGATCTCACGTCACCCTGGCTAAAGAAGTATAGGGAGGAAATGTGTTGTATCCTCCAAATTTAATTGCTTCTGCTAAAATGTGTGAAGAGATCTAAGTACTATCCTAGTTATTTGGTGATCTGACACCACTGGATGAAGAAAGTGTAGAGAGGCACACCCACTATAACCCCCAAGCTTGTAATTGCTTCACAGAATTGTCGAAGGAAACCATGTCTTGTTAAGGCTAATGTGTATGGAGTTTGTAGATTGGTCTGAACTCACTTGTTATGTTTGAACCAATATAAATATGGTGTGTTATTAGAAAACCATCAATGATTCCCCCCCTCTTTGGGGGTGCATGGGACAACCCTAGAAGGAGAATGTGGCCTTGAAAGAGGACCAACCACATTCTGATCTGTAGAACTCTGCCCTGCAGGGGGAAGGGAAAACACTTGGTAGATACCAAGGTGCACACGAAAGGGGATGGCTAGCCAAAATAAGTGTTAGTTTGAAAAACACATGCATGTAATAAGACAAGTGTAAAATACTCAGACAATGTAGAAACTACCCAAAAAAGTAGTGTAAACACGTAAGAAAATAAGCAGAACGCATAAAGTTGGTTTTAAACGTGGGACATCACTCACGATGTCACAAGACACGTAAGGCCATCAGGGCCGCAAACAATAGACAAGTGTGCACACAAGAAAAGGGAAAATCATGCATACTGTGGCAAACAAAGCAGACAAGTAAATACAAACAAGTAGTTATGGAAACATGTAATCCTGCAAAACAAGTGTTGCACATGGAACACCCGTTATCATGTTAGAATGATATAAAATATGTCAAAATGTGTCTGAGTAAGTAGTATAAGATACTAAGTACAAAATGAAACAATAACACCTAGATAAGACGAATGTGGATGCCCCCAATGACCAGTTTAGTAATGGTAGAAGGCGAGCATCCATGCTGTGTGTATATTCATGTATCTGCGATCACAATAAACAAAGACGTGAACGTGCATGCATATATGATGATGACATATAATAAAGTAGTCTAACATGTATAGTAAAGTGAGCATGTAAAACACTAGTAAGTAAGAGTAAATGCTACCAAGACAATGTAGTATGTTGTGGATGGATGGAATGGAATGAAAGATGAAATGATAGGAGTAACGTGCCCCCCGAGTGGATGGAATGTGTATGTAGTGAGGTTCATTTTTTCCCCCCTCATCAGTCAAGAATGAACTGTAAATGAGAGTACGTCATCGGGAAATGGTCAAGTAGTTTTGGTTATATCTAGTGCAATGTTGTGAGTATGAATGTGTAGTGGCGAGGAGATGCGACGGGGGGAGAAGATGTTCATGAACCCTATAGCCGAAGCATATATCACAAATTTTTTGAATGAAGGAGTGATGATTCAACCCTAAGCATATATCACTATAGGACGAGTGTATGGGGATGAGACATATGGAAAGATGCGCGTGGAACCTATAACGTAAGCGTATACCATGACTTATTGAATGGATGAGTGATTATTTATCCCTAAGCATATATCACTATATAATTATTGGTTGGTGAGGAGACAGATGGAAAGATATGCATGGACCCTATAGCCTAAGTGTATACCACGACTTATGAGATGTGTGAGTGATGATTTAGCCCTAAGCGTATATCACTATAAGATGAAAGGATAAAGATGGGTGATGATTTAGCCTAAATAATATGTCAATATAAGATGGATAAGAAGGGAGTGGTGATGTACCCTAAGGTGTATGCCACTACAAGAATGATAAAAGGAGTGTGGTGATTTATCCTAAAGTGTATACCACTACAAGATGAGAATAAGGGGTGACAATTTAACCAAAGGGGTATATCACTAATGTGAGAAATGGTGGATGAGGAAAATTTTGCATTGGTGAATGTAAGGTCCATTTGATTGGTAAACCCTTAGCAGTAAAGTATATACCAAGGAACTAGAGTGCATCATATGGTGATGAGTGCAGCGCATAGAAGAAAATGTGGTAGAAACGACCAAGGTATGTGAATGCATGGTGTAAGCAATGCAGTGTAGAATTTGTAGAGGATATGTAATGTTTAATGTAATAAGTTTGTAGAGATAAATGCAATATGCAATGATGATAGGTAAAACTAGACCAATGTATAAGGAAATATAGTGTAGCATGTAGGATAGTTAGGATGCAATGTGGGTGTGTAGGATGCATGTGTAATGTGTAAGATACAATGATATGTATCAGTAGAAATAGGAGATGTAGTAGAAGAATGCAAAGATAGATCCATATATGTTGTAACCTAGCGTAGTATA
>CM034150.1:38545652-38638152 GCA_019776745.2 Taxus chinensis
CTCATACTAATATTCTCTCGCTGTTGGTTTCAACTTATTGCCACCCCCTCACTATGGACACTGCGCCACAAGTGAAAAGGCATGCCAAACAAAATTTGAGACAATTTTTTTTAAATAAAAATTTCAAAATGGATAAAATATTATTTTTTTATCTCAGGCAGCAAAAATAATAGGGGATTCAATGCGTAGACTTGAAAAAATACATCATTTAAAAAGAATTGATACCTCAATTCCGAGTTATCAGCTGAAGCTATTGTGTTTACAAGTTCTAAATATCAACTTGCTTTTCTGAACCCTTTCCAAAAATGGGAAAAACAAAATTATGCTTGCATTTTTTTTAATATGTCCAAAAATGGCAAAAAATAAAAAAACACAAACAAGCCGATCTAAATTACTACAATGGCGATGTCGATTTGAGTTTCCAGAATGGTTATGCAATACACAGGTCGATCGATAGAATGCGCAGGTAGAAGGATGCCACAATATGTATGAACAACTATGCAATGCATAGGAAAAACAATTCAATTCATGGGCTGAAAGCGTCCGTATGCATTGACGATGCAATCAGTTATCCACCTTACTAGCCGTGGACATTTGCGATTGGAGAATGTTTAATTCAAAGACTCTCATTCATGGAATCCCTGCTTTGGACTTGCCACTGTTACACACTGCACAATATATTCAATTTAAAAATAATTCAGGATATTATCTTTCATATAGAATATTACAATAATAGATTGATAGTCTCCTCAAAGGAGGAGTTCAATCATTGATCTCCTACGTCTCCGTTATCTCACACAAATCTTTCTAAATTTCCTAGTTCTCTCAACCTTATCTAGGAGTTGTAATATGAACAATCATCTATTACACACAATAGATCGTTATCATAATGTTAAAAAGTAACTATACTTTTCTAACATTCACCCCCTTAGTGTGAAACATGGGGAAAAAACATACCCACTCTTATTCTGATAGTATGCTCTCCTCTATGGAGCATGTCAACTCTGTGACTCATGACCTTGATTACAATGAAGGGAGTAATGCTCAACCTTTCTATGGTTTTACAAGTTTACCACAAACCTTGACGATGGTAAACAGATTCATCACCTGTCCACCTTTTAAGGTTTCAAGATCCTCCCACAAACCTTTTCCAAAAGATCCATGAACTGTCTTACTGTGGTGCTTTTGTTTTCACCTTATTTCATTACTGCAGGAGTTACTTCAGGAATTTTGAATAGCATTACCAAATTAAGAACAATAATTTGTTCTTATTCTCACAAATGTACGCTGAAAGAAAACACACAGCTTAAAAACTTGCGCGCAAGTTCAAGTTTCGCAGCCTCGATTGATGGTGCTAATACGAGGTCGCTAATTTAAACCTCCTTCCTTCATGTGCCTCGCACATCCATTCACTTTGCTACTTAGTTGGAAAATATATCTTTTAGGCTCATACTATAATTCTCTCGCATGTTGGTTTCAACTTATAATGCACCCCCTCACTATGGACGTCGCGCACAAGTGAAAGTGCATCCAAACAAAAGTGAGACAAATTTTTTTAAATAAAATTTCCAAAAATGGAAAACAATATTATTTTTTTATCTAGCAGCAAAAAATAATAGGATCAATGCGTCTAGGACTTGAAAAAATACACATTTAAAAAAAATGATACCTCAATCCGAGTATCAGCTGAAAGCTATGTGTTTACAAGTTCTAAATCAACTTCGTTTTGAACCCTTTCCAAAAAACTGGGAAAAAAAATTTATGCTTGCATCTTTTTTTAATTATGTCCAAAAATGGCAAAAAAATAAAAAAACACAACACCGATCTAAATTGTACTACAATGGCCGATGTCGATTTGAGTTTTCCGATTGTTTATTTCCAATCCGATCCGATCGATAATGCGCAGGTAGAGGATGCCACAATATGTCTGAACAACTTGCAATGCATAGGAAAAACAATTCAATTTCATCATGGGCTGAAATCTCCAGTATTCATGACGATGCCACTCATACTCTCACCTTCTAGGCCGTGGACATTGCTATGAGAATTTTATTCAAAGACTCTCATCATGGGAATCCCTGCTTTGATGCCACTGTTTAAACCTGCACATTTAATTCAATTTAGAAATCATTCAGGATATTATTTCAATATATATAATTACAATATATCGATTGATAGTCTTCCTGCTTAAAGGAGACATGTCGTCACTCATGTCCCTACAGTCTCTCTATTCACCAAATCTCTCTAAATTTTCCTATTAAAAAATCTCTCACAACCTTATCTATGAGTTTGTATAGGACAACTCATTATTACATACACACACATAGATTTATCTAATGTAAAAATAACTATACTTTCCTAACATCACCCCCTTATGTGAACTGTAAAAACATACACACCTCTTACTGTAGTATGCTCCCTCTATGTAGCAGTCAAACGCTGTGACTCATTACCTGATCTATGACGGGAGTAATGCTCAACTTCATATGGTTTTACAAGTTTACCACAACTGATGTCTACAGATCCATCACCTGTCCACCTCTTATGGTTTCCCTAGATCTCCCCACAAACCTTTTCAATACTCCATGAACTGTCTTACGAATGGGTGCTTTGTTCCCCTATTTCAGACATCTGATTTACATGCAGGAATTTTAAACATTACAATGCCAAAATTTGTTCTCTTATTCTCACAAATGTACACTGAAAGCAAACACACAACTTAAAACTTGGCCACCCAGTTCAGTTTGCAAGCCTCATTGATGGTGCCTGATGAGAGAAGTCGCTGTCACCTCCTTTCCCCATTGTGCCTCCAACGCTCCTCACTTTGCCTACTTTGTTAGCAAATCTATTTTTTAGCTCATATTATAATTCTCTTCAGGTGTTGGTTTTAACTTATAAGGCACCCCCCTCAGCTATGGATGTTGCGCACAGTGAAAGTTCATCCAAAAAAAAAGTGAGACAATTTTTTTAACATAAAAATTTTCCAAAAAATGAAAAATATTCATTTTTTGTTTTTTTTTTTTTTTTTTTTTTTTTTTTATTTAGCAGTAAAAATAATGATCAATGCGTAGAACTTGAAAAAATATACACATTTAAAAAAAATGATACCTCAATCTGAGTTATCAGCTGAAGTTATTGTGTTTACAAGTTCTAAATTCAACTTTCTTTTCTAACCCTTTCCAAAATGTAAAAAACAAATTAATGCTTGCGTTTTTAGTATGTCCAAAATGGCAAAAATAAAAAAAACGTAGACAAGCCGACTGACTTACGACAATGGTGATTCCGTTTGAGTTTCCAGAATGGTGATGTAATACACAGGTCGATCGATAAGATGCGCAGGTAGAAGGATGCCCCAATACGTATGAACAACTATTAATGCGCAGGCAGAACAATTCAATTCATGGGCTGAATGCTCCAGTATGCAGACGATGCAATCAGTATATCCACCTTACCAGGCCATGGACATTGCAATGAAAAGTTTTATTCAAAGACTCCATCCTGGACTCCCTGATCTGATGCCATGTTAAACACACTGCCACAATATATTCAATTTAGAAATCATTCAGGATATTAGTTCATTAAAATATTACATTATATAGATTGATAGTCTCTACAAAGGAGGAGTGGGGTCAATCATGATCTCCTAGAGTCTCTCTATCTCACACAAATCTCTCTAAAAATTCCTATTACTCTCTCAACCTTATCTATGAGTTGTATATGACAACTCATTATTGCACACACATAGATTTATCTAATGTTAACAATAACTAACTATTCCTAACATTCACCCCCTTAGTGTGAACATGGGAAAAAAACATACACACTCTTATCTTTAGTATGCTCTCCTCTATGGAGCATGTCAAACTCTATGACTCATGACCTTGATACTAATGAAGGGAGCAATGCTCAACCTTCTATGTTTTTACAAGTTTACCACAACCTTGACGTGTAACAGATCCATCGCCTGTCCACCTTTATGGTTTTCTAGATCTCCCACAAACCTTTTCAAGATCCATGAACTGTCTTACTGTGGTGCTTTTGTTCACCTATTTCATTACATCAGGAGTTACATTCAGGAATGTTATACATTACAATAGAACAATAATTTGTTCTTATCCTCACAAATGTATGCTGAAAGAAAACACACAACTTAAAAACTTGGCCACCAGTTTCAGTTTTGCGGCCTCATTGATGGTGCCTGATGAGAGGGTCACTAATTAACCTCCTTCCTCCATTGCCTCCAACCTCCATCACTTTTCTATTTAGTTAGCAAATATATCTTTTAGGCTCATATTATAATTCTCCTCGCATGTGGTTTCAACTGATAATGCACCCCCTCCACTAGGGACGTGTTTTTCACAGAATGCTTCCGTTCCTGAAATAGATTTGCTTCTATCCTTTCATTCCTTTGAGAAATAGATAAGGGTTAGGGCTAGGAGGAATACCTGTTGAATGTTGAGAGGGCGTGCGCATACCGTAGAGAGAGATCATATCGATTGCAAAGAACTCCTTTTTGTCTGGGAAGGACTACCTGCAAGTAAGAATACAAGACCACCAGATTCTAATTAGACAATAAATGAGGGATCTTCCTTGGCCCCAAGAAGTATTAAACTTCCTTTCGAAGGTGTTCAGTTCCCCTGCTAATATGAATTAACACAAATTATTGTAAATTACAATTTAATTACCTTGTTAAAACAATAGAGGAAAGGGCTAGTTTTGGTTTTGAATCACAGTGACAGATGCCGGTCACTGTCACCAATACTGGTTTCTGCTAACCGATATCGGTAGGGGGCAGTGGTTTAGGGGGCTTTTAGTGAAGGTTGGCTATAAGGTGGCTATGGTGTTATAAGGCTAGTAAATGATTGGGGATAGGTTATGGGGGTGATGGAGAAGGCTCAGAGGGTATGGGAGCTATCCTTGGGGTAGTGTAGGGGTAGAGGAATGATAGTTAGATGGAGGGTGTTACCGGGTGTAATTACTGTGATTCAGAAATCCAAGAAATGTTATTAAAAAAATGTATAAGACACTACTTACTAGTTCCTGATGAAGATACAGGTCCAAGGACTGGATGATGAAGGCAGGATTCAGGTAGGATGATCTGACAATCCAGATGAGCTATCTTCACTCCCAATGCTTGGATGAGTGTCACTGGGCTCTGGTTACTCAGTTGCAGTCTTGGGCTTGATGTCCTTTTCTGCAAACTCCTCTCTTTCCTTCACTTGTCTATGCTCGGCCAAGTGAATTCCTGATCCTTCCAATGAATTCCCAAGTTCCATATCCTTTGTTTTTGGTTGGGGGAGGTCATTTACAGGGAACCGATGGCGGTTACGTAACTGACGGCGGGGCGAGTAGGAAACCGATATCGGTTAAGTCAAAGTGAGCTATTTTTAGTAAAATAGCCAACTTTCCCTCCTTTCTCCTGAGGAATTAGTTGTGGCTTGGTCATGTCATTATTAGGTTGATTTTGGTGTGAGTGAGGATTAAATTAGTCGTGGGGTGTGGATATAGACCAAGTTATAGGTCTTAATTAGGTTAGTTTAGGGTTAGGACTAGGTCATGATGAGGTGGCAAAAATGAGGTGGTAGGTTTGGAGATGTGGATTTATTAATTATAAGGTAATTAATAAAGAAATGTGTAAGGTTTAGGTGATGAGGCTAGGTTGTGAAATGAGATGCGGGTCACGGGTGGGTCGTAAGACACAAATGTGGTGTCTACATTAGCCCCTTGTTGTCGTGTAGCTTGTCTTGTAAAGCTGCACTGACATAATACAGAAGTGGTTATTCCTGTTAAGGGTATGGGTAATCCCCCTCAAATCTATCACAGATTGAGGCAACGTGAAATCAGGGATAGAGTTGATAAAGGGTAAATGGTGTTGAGATGATGGTGAGGTGGTGGGGTAGGTCCAAAGAATCAGATGCACGTTGAGATGCAGTAGTGCGACCAGGTACATGATTTGAAGAGCAAACAAGTAATTCCTAGGCAAAGGTCGATAGTTTATCCAAACAAGGGTGATATAATCCTGGTATCCAAGGCATAGGAAGTAGCTCCAGGGGATATAACGGGTAAGGTACAGGAACGTTTAGGCATGTTCGGCAGTACCAAATGGTTGGTTTGGTTGAGATAAACGTCATGGTCTAGGTCTAGGAAAAGTTGGTTGACTGATCAAGTCAAGTACCCTAATCATGCTAAAACACGAAAAAGTGAGCTCGATTGAACAAAAAGCCATAGGATGGGTGGATAAAATTGTATTTGTTGGTTTGGGGCGAGGTATTTAAGTGGTGCGGCCTTGGGTCGGGCCTGATTGTTGAGTGGCAGCCTTGGGTCGGGCCAAGTGGTTGGGTGTGGCCTTGGGTCGGGCCAAATGGTTGGGGTGAGGCCTTGGGTCGGGCCGAGTGGTTGGGTTACGGCCTTGGGTCGGGCCAAATGGGTGGGGTGAGGCCTTGGGTCGGGCCAAATGGTTGGGTTGCGGCCTTGGGTCGGGCCAAATGGTTGGGGTGCGGCCTTGGGTCGGGCCAAATTGGGTGGGGTGCGGCCTTGGGTCGGGCCAAATGGTTGTTGCGGTTGGGTCAGGCCTTAGGGGCGGCCTTGGGTAAGGCCAAATGGTTGGGGGCCTTGTCAGGCCTTGGGTTGGGCCAATGAAGTCAAAAAAGGCTAGTTAGCAATGGCCTTGGGTCGGGCCAATGAAGTCAAAAAAGGCTAATGTGGTGAATAGGAAAGGTGAGATGTGGTGAGAAAGAGAGATTGGTGAATAAGGGCAGAAGTTGGGTGAAGTTAGGTATTAAACCGATATCGGCTAGATATGACCGGTATTGGTTAAGTGACCGATACCAGTTCCTTAGGGCACAATATGATCGATATTGGTCATAGGTCAAAAACCTATAAAAAGAAAAATACGGCCTGTCATTGTCACATTGTCAATTTGAAAACCAATTTGAGTTGTTTGAGGTGTATTGTTGAGATTGGTGCATTTGTCGGCTGAGGTGGCGCTATTTGAGTGGAGAAGTGAGTGGTTGGTAGGCCCTAGTGAGTAGGAGGCAGCAGTTGATTGGTGGAGGACCCAGCAGAGGAGAGTTAGAGCCATGGCACAGCCAGGAGGAGCAGGAGGTGCTGGACCAGCTGGACCACCACCACCCATCCCACCACGACGACGTGTCGTCGTACCGGTAGGTTCGAAACCCTTCATTGTGTGAATTTGATGTTGTTAAGCTATATTTGGGGGTTTGGGTAGGAATCCATGTTTTGATAAAATAATGAATAATTTGAAGTTATTTGAAAAATGAAGAGGATAGATGGGTTAAAGAGGTCAAGGCGGCAGGGTGGGTAGGTTTTTAGGATGTTTGGGTGGGTAAATACAGAGAAATAGGAAAAATGGATTGGGGGGGCACGTCGGGTTCGGCTCGATAATTTTATAGTGACCGATGTCGGTCGCTAAGTGACCGGCATCGGTCACGAATTTCTTTGTTGGAGGTGATTTGCTGGTTGACCGGCGTCGGTCGTATGGCGACCGGCGTCGGTGGAGACATGCTGGAGGGAGGACCGGTGGCGGTCATGGTGACCGGTACCGGTCCTTAGTAAGGTTTAGGATTATTTAGTGGGTTTGGTTTTGTTGTTGTGTTGGTTTTGTGGTTATTAGGTTTGGGTTGTTGTTGTGGGTATTTTGGTATTGTTGTTGTTTGATATTGTTTGGTTGTTTGATTGTGTTTATTGTTGGGCTTTGTGTTTTTGGGGGTGAAGAGGGAAGGGGTAGAGGTTGAGAGGAAGGGTGATTAGGTGGGTGTAGGTGTGTTATAGAGTCGGGGTGTGGTTGGGTGGATAAAAAGGGGGTATAGAGGGTTAAAGTAGTTGTTATTATAAAGAGTAGGGCTAATGCAGTGGGTTGGTTTTGCAGGCACGTCAGCAGCTGACAATGCGGGATAGGATGCCCCCGCTGTTGAGACGGATGCGGCCACACGTGTCCGCAGCGCAGTGGGGCATTATGCGCGAGGTGGGACTCGGCAGAGTCCAGCGGTATAGGGCGATCGATAGGGATCACATTCTGATGGTTTCCCTCATCGAGAGATGGGATCCGGCGACCAATATGTTCCATCTCCCGACTGGAGAGATGACGATTACACTGGAGGATGTGTATCGCATCCTTAGACTACCGATCGATGGAGAGGCAGTCTTCCAGGTGGATGCAGAGACAGCCATGGACAGTATTTTACAGGTATTCGGGGATGCAGCTGCGCTATTGACTTATCACAGCGCGAGCATCACCTATGGGGACATGTATCGTGCCCACCGACATGAGACACGGCTTGCCGTGTTGATGATGATCGGCATCACATGCTTAACCCTCCCGGACTCAGAGGGAGGCCGCTTTCCACGGGCGCTGATGGGGGTACTACACGAGATGGTTGAGGAGCATACATGTTATGCTTGGGCACCAGTATACCTGGTGCAGTTATACCGAGAGCTGTGGGGCTACCGCCGGATGAGGCGATTCAGGATTTGCTCTACATTTTTGTTACACTGCTGGGCATATGAGCATATCATATGCATTCGACCAGTAGGGCTGCCCCAGCAGCCAGGGCCACAGGTGATTTATAGATATGGCTTTCAGAGGTGGTTGGGGGTCGTGGGCCAGCCACGAGCAGTTCTCGCCGGACGGGATGTAGCATATTACCGGCATTTATTAGAGGGCTTGACGGCTTTGGATATTGTATGGAGGCCTTACAGAGGTCATCACCCTCGCGGAGGAGCCCGATCACAGTTGCGGTGGATCCAGTATACATTCTGGATAGCGGGACGGAGGCCGGGAGAGCATGAGCGGATACCCCTGGAGAGGGTACGACGGCAGATGGGGCTACGACAGGATGAGCCACCTCCCTTCCCTCAGTACCAGAGGGATGATGTAGAGGCCCCACTACCTGCACCACAGCCCGTGGACCCAGATTGGGTAGCCGAGAGGCCTGCAGATGATACCGTGGATGACGCCGGCTGCACGGGATCATTTTTGGTATGGTGGGCAGGGGAGAGAGCCGCGAGGAGAGCACAGCCCGCACAGCCAGACTTGGCGGCTGTGATAGCAGAGAGGGACCAGCTCAGGGGCCAGGTACAGTTGTTACAGGGGCAGCTTGCTGCTGCACAGGCACAGATAGGTGTCTTACAGGGGCAGCTAGCCCAGGCACAGGTACAGGCGCAGCCACAGGTACAGCCACAGGCCCCACCACAGGCACCACCAGCGGCACCAGCACAGGCACCCGTACAGCCACAGGCACCGGCACAGGGGGCACTATTATTAGGAGTCGGGGGACCAGCCCCAGCAGCGATGGTGGCACGGGCCCGCTATATGGAGGTGAGAGCGGAGGCCCGGTATTATCAGGATGTTCTTGATGGTACCGGGGCTGACTATCAGCCATATGCGGCGCACAGAGCTGAGACCTCGCGGAGTCAGAGATCCCAGGGGGGTGCAGCTACAGCCGGGTGGGTCGGTGACAGGGAGGAGGCGGGAGCCAGGGCCAGGACCCGCAGGGAGAGGTGCTGAGGGCGGTGGGGAGAGTTGAGACATCCCTGGGTTGGAGATAGATTTTTGTGTTTGTACATTGGATATGGGCACCGGTCTGCGAACCGGTTATGTTTATAGAGGCCTGCGTGCCTACATATGATGTATTCATTCATTTATTCATTTATTGTATATACCGGCCTGCGAGCCGAGTACGGGTTGTACAGTTGATACCGGCCTGCGAGCCGAGTATATTTTTGATATGAGAGACCGGCCTGCGAGCCGAGTCGAGATTATTGACAGTTATTGCGGCCTGCGTGCCGGCTTTGTATTATTATGAGATCACAGAGGCCCCTATGCAGGGCACATTGTATATTTGAAACTTTTGATATATATATATATATGATGATTTTGACCCACATGCTGTGTTTAAAATGTTTTAAGTGTTTTGTCGATGGTTTGTGATATTTAATGTATGATGAGTTTGATCCACATGGTTTATATATTGATGGTGTTGATGTCTTTTGTTGATGGCTTTTGAAATGGAATGTATGTATATATAGATGATGAGTTTAATTGACATGTTGTGTTATGAAATGTTGTATGTGTTTTGTCGCTGGTTTGTGAAATTGAATGTATGTAGCTACTGAGTTGGATCCAAATGGTGTATAGATTGATGGTTTTTGATATCGTTTGTTGATGGCTTGTTTGTTTTTGTAATATAGATAGATGATGTTGATGAAATTGTGATGAGATATGGATTTGATGAAAAATATGGATAATGGTGTTGTTATGCAGGAAAAAGAGGCGGGCGCCACAAAAATTAGGTAAAAAATAAAGAAAAGAACTATGTGTAAAAAAAAGGTATGTATGTGACCGATATCGGTTAGATAACCGATGTCGGTAGACAATAGACCGATATCGGTTAGCTAACCGATACCGGTTATTCAAATATGAGCTTTTCTAAAAATAGAAAAGCTTGGGTGGCAACTTAAGTTCTTATTTTGAGAGCCATGCAAGAAGTTAAATACGCGAATGCGACGCTGTTTGACGACTGGGACAGGTAATTGCATGAGAGAATTGAGTGATAAGGAGGAAAGAGACAGGGAAAGTGAATGTGGGCTGAGATTCAGAAGGCAAAAGGCAAGTTATATTTGAAGAGGGCGGTGAACATGGCTAAATGAGGAGAAGCATCCAGCATGCAGGGACGAGAGGGAAGACAAGTTCCACCTCAAGCTGCTGCAGCCCAAGAGGTAAATGGTTTGGTTGTAATTTGATTCTTGCATGTTTTGTGAATAGGATGAGAGAAGTGTAAGTGGGTAGATATGAGAAAGAAAATGTGATAGCAAGGGTTATGGATGAGGTGAATGTTATGGGGTAGGTAATCAGGGGTTTCGGGTATGTTTGTATGTACCGAGAGGGGTAAACGATCAAATTATTGTCGTAGGTGGTGTTTTTAGGCAGGGTGTATAAAATTGACAGTGACCGATATCGGCTAAAGATAACCGGTATCGGTTATTGAACCGGTACCGGTTATCTATAACCGATACCGGTTACTGTAGGAATTTCCAGAATGTGAGAAAAACCCTTGGGGATTTGATTTATTGAATGGCTGTGTGTCGTTTTGATGTGTGCAGGCGGAGGCAGGGTTAAGGATGAACGATACTGTGCCAGCGTTGTTGTCACGAATCCGAGCGGATGTAACACCAGCTGAATGGGCATTGATAAATCATTTGGGGTTAAGTGGAATCCGCTATTATTCACGAATCACACGTAACCATGCTATGTTGCAGGCGTTGATTGAGAGATGGAATCTAGAAAAGAATACCTTCTATTTGCCAACAGGGGAGATGACAGTGACATTAGAAGATGTGTTCCGTATTTTGAGACTCCCAATTACA
This sequence comes from Taxus chinensis, assembly GCA_019776745.2. Lineage (NCBI taxonomy): Eukaryota > Viridiplantae > Streptophyta > Pinopsida > Cupressales > Taxaceae > Taxus > Taxus chinensis. The sequence goes on from CM034150.1 coordinate 38,557,038, forward strand.
GGAAGACCAGTATATCAGGCATTACCTAGCGCGGCGCGGGGAGCGATAACAGCAGTATTTGGTCCATACGCACGAGATTTGACACAGCAAGGTTTGACATTCACGTATGGTATAATGTATGCAGCACACCCTGAGGCAACAAGGTTGGCAGTGGTATTAATGATAGCGGTAGGATATTATGCATTACCGAGGGCGGATGGGGGAAGATTTCCAAAAGCATTGATGTGTGTTATTTGGGAAATGATAGAAAGGAACGTGACTTTTGCATGGGCACCTGCATATTTGGCGGAGCTATACAGGGGTTTATGGGCTTGTAGACGAAATCACAGGACGACACTGGATTGTTCATTTTTATTACATTGTTGGGCCTATGAGCACATTGTTTGTGTGCGACCAATAGGCCGACCCATCCAGTCAGGAGAGACAGGAGTGCAGAGGTTGGGATTCAGACGATGGGTCCAGACAGAACAAGAGGCAAGATCCCAGGCCGTGACGGGTGACACTGAGTATTATAGGCAGGTATGGGAGATGGTGACGATTGCGGATATCTGTTGGAGGCCTTACGGGAACTATATGGTAACAGAGAACATAGCTGAGGAGTTGAGGGGTGTAGAGCGATTGAGGTGGATCGCGGGGCACAGGCCAGGTGAGTATGAGAGGATTCCTCTAGATCACGTGCGGCGACAATTTGGATTTGTGCAGGATATACCCCTGGCTTATAGACCATATATGAGGATCGACGCGGAGGCATCATTCTCACCTCCCCGGCCAACACCTCCAGAAGGACCAGAGGAGATAGCAGCCGATCGCAGGGTAATGGATGCAGGAACGACAGAGGCCTATAGATTATGGTGGGTAGCAGAGCTGCGAGGTGTACGTGATCGTCCTGACATAGCTATGATTACAGCGGAGAGAGATCGTCTGCAGAGTTTAGTTCATCAGCTCCAAACGCAGGTGAATGAGACAAGAGGATTGTTAGCGGTTGCGGAGTCACGAGCGGAGGGACTAGAGGCGAGATTCCTCCATGCGAGAGAGCGTATTCATATGTTACAGGAGAGATTGGCAGATCAGTGGGTGGTACCAATAGCCGTGGTGCCTTTGAGGATGGAGAGGCCCGGCGAGAGGCGTCGACGATCACGATCATCACCTGTTCGGGATGAAGCGTGAGGGTCTAAGTGAATGTTATAGAGGTATAAGAATAAATAAGGATGCCGACCTGCGCGTCGATGATAGAGAAGATGTATTTGTTGAACATCTAAATAAAACTGAATATGTATGTTGATTTGAGTTATAATAATGAGAAGGGTTGTGTTTTGAATGTTTGTTTTGAAAAATGATAAAGATGAATGTTGGCGAAAAGAAATACACAAAAATATGTATATTTACAACACATGCTAAGTTATGGTAGGGGATGGTCGAGCTAACCTTGGGAGACACCATGTCTCCTAAGTGCTGCCTACATAGCCCATTGCACAAAGCAAGGAGGGGCCTCAGACCGATGTAGTTCTCCCTTAGGACCAGGGAGAGGTGAATTCAGGCAATTCAGGTATGGTTAGGCAATTTGTTGGTTGGTAAAAATATTGATATTGGTAGGGTAATGTTGTTGGTGTTGGTAATGAATTGGCGATGTTGGAATAGGTATAGGTGAAGCGAAAGTTAGCCTACCCAAGTGGTAGGGAACCATGTCCTGATTAAGATCAACACATAATCCTAGATTCGAGTCAAAGAGGAAAAAGTGCTCCGTAGGTGAAAAGAGCTAAACAAACCACATAATAACGTAGAATGAGCTTGAACCCCTAGGTACCGTGCATAGACGAGAAGTCAATAGGTGAAAAGAGTTGTATAATCACAATATATCGGGTGTACGTCACGTCCCTTGAGTTTTGTTGTTTAAACAAATGGTGAGGTGAGGTGGATGGTGTAGCTGAGGCACAGAGAACTTGTTATAAAGTGAGTATTCTGACGAAAGAGAACCTAACCTAAATAGACAAGTCCATGACTCAAAAGTTCTTTTGAATGTGGCTTTTATTTTGCTGAATATAGACTGATCGATGCGGGAAGTCTACAAGGGATATGTATTTTATTATTCTTGAGGTCTTCACGAAGCTGATCAATGCGAGAAGCTTCTGATAAAGGCTGACTGTGTATAGCTGTCCTTCAAGGGAGCAGTCTATTTATAGTAGCAGATGCGGCGTTTGTGTATAGCTGTCCTTCGGGGGAGCAGTCTATATATAATAGCAGCAATAGTTTGGCATATAGTTGTCCTTCGAGGGAGCAGTCTATATATAATTTAGAGATCTAGATGTCCGTTTGGCATAAAGCATCTAGTTTTGTAGGAAGTTTGACTCAAGAAAATCCCATAAGTGTAGAATTAAGAATGTGTCATTTGAATACTTTGAAGTCATGGACTAGACTAAAAAGGGGAAGGCATCTTTAAAGGGAGGTGATAATCAAACTATGTGAGCTTGATTTTATTTTGAGATGTAGGAAACAAAGTGTATGTGGTGGTAAATGAGCTCAAGGGACGAGCGGTAGGTAGATAAGAAGTGATATAACACTAAATTCAACAGTAGAATGGTCGAAGATGCAAGGCATTAAGGGGTTCAGGCTCAGGTTTACCATTAAGCGAAGCTAAACGATAAGTGCCTGATCCATAAGTGTGAGTGATTATGTAAGGCCCAATCCAATTGGGAGCAAATTTTCCACGTTTGCTCTTTTCTAGTTTGGTTACATGTTGATTCTCTTTGAGGACAAGATCACCAACCTTAAAGGTACGCTCATGAAGTCGCTTATCATAAGCACGCTTGATGCGTTTTTGATAGATTTGAAGGTGATCAAGAGCTGTAAGACGACGCTCGTCAAGAAGCTCCAATTGGGCTAACCGCTCTTGGCGGAAATCATCGTTGGTGAGAATATCCTGAAGAGATATTCTGAGGGAGGGTATTTGTATTTCGAGAGGCAAGACAGCCTCGGTACCATATACCAAAGAAAAAGGTGTGGCATTAGTGGAGGTACGAATGCTAGTACGATAAGCCCAAAGGGCAAAGGGGATGTGATCATGCCAATTTCTTCCGGACTCATTAACAACTTTCATAAGGATTTTGGTTAGTGTTTTATTAGAAGATTCGGCTTGTCCATTCGCTTGTGGATAGTAGGGTGATGAGAAGCTAAGTTTGATACCAAAGTTGTCACAAAGGTCTTGCAACAACTTATTTTTGAAAGATTTTCCATTATCTGTTATCAGGCGATGAGGAACACCAAAACGACAGATAATGTGATGGTTAATGAACTCTACAATTTTTTCTTTTTTGGTTGAAATGAGTGGAATAGCCTCCACCCATTTTGTGTAATATTCGGTTGCTGTGATTATCCATCGGTGACGTTGTGAAGAGGGCGGATGAATCTCACCAATAAGGTCTAAACCCCATTGTGAGAAAGGCCAAAGATCTCGTGCGACCTGTAGCGGATGGCTAGGAGTATGTTGAAGGTTGGCATGTTGTTGACACATAACACAACGCTTAACATATTTGTAGCAGTCGTTATTAAGAGTAGGCCAATAATAACCTAGGTGAAGGATTCGTTTGGCCACGGCAAGGCCGCTAAAATGTCCACCACAAATACCGTCATGGACCTGTTGGATGGTATAGGTGACCTCCGCGCCGGTTAGACATCGAAGGAGGATGCCATCAAAGCCACGTTTATAAAGGAGTCCCCCCATGATGACATAACGAGAAACACGTTTAAGAAAAGCACGTTTTCCGGTACTAGTAAGGTCAGGTGGGAGAACAGAGGTTGTAAGGTAGTCGTGAAATTGGTGATACCAGGTATCCTGCGAATTAGCAGACACATTATTTATCATACAAACAACCGGGGCTGAGTAAGATGGGGCAAAGAGTTGTTGGACCAAGACGAAAATGTCAGAGTCAGTTGATGAAGCAGGAATTTGCGAGGCTAAGCAAGCCATAGTATCCGCAAATTTGTTAGTGGAGCGGGGAATGGTTTGGATAGAATAATGAGTAAATAAGGTTAGAAGTGAATCCACGTAGTGTTTGTACTTTTGAAGTTCCTCATTTTTACATTGGTAGATGCCCATAACTTGATTGACTACCAATTGAGAGTCGCCGAAAATATTGATAGATTTGACACCTAAGTGTAATGCAACCTGGAGACCCAAAACAAGGGCCTCGTATTCCGCTGTATTATTAGTGCAGGGGAAATCGAGTCGGAATGAAAGAGGCATAGGCTCAGCGTCAAGAGGAATGAGAACAACGCCGGCTCCTCCGCCGCGCTGGCATTTGGATCCATCGAAGAAGAGGGTCATTGGATACGACTCCTCCCTGAGTGAAAGAGTGGCGATGAGTTCGTCGGGGAAATTAAAATTGGTAAATTGCGCCCCAGGTACAGGGGCTTCCGCGAGTTGGTCGGCAATGGTTTGTCCTTTGATTGACTTCTGGTGTATAAATTCAAGGTCGAGGTCAGCAAGGAGCATAAGCCATCGGGCGATGCGTTGGTTTAGATGAGGTTTGGCATACATATAATGGATGGGGTCCGTGTTGGTGATGACGAAAGTTTTGTGATTCAGGAGGTAGTGTCGGAGTTTGGTGGCCACGAATGATAGGGCTAGGCACAACTTTTCTACATGTGTATACCTAGTCTCATAATCCACCAGAGTACGACTTATATAATAAACGGCTTGTTCTCGATACTCGGAGTCACGATGTGCAAGCATGGCCCCTACAGCGTGGTCGGTGGCGGAAAGGTAAAGGTAGAAAGGGCGATCGTCCTGAGGTGGGATAAGCACGGGTGGCTGCAAGAGATAAGCTTTGAGAGCCTCAAAGGCTTGGTGGCACTCTTCGCTCCATTGAAAGGCAATATCCTTTTTAAGGAGGTGATGGAAAGGTTGACATCGATCCGAGAGTTGGGAGATGAAACGCCGGATAGATTGGAGTTTACCTTGTAAACTACGCAATTGTTTGAGGTTAGTAGGTGGGGGCATTTCTAGGATAGCTTTGACTTTAGATGGATCGACCTCAATGCCACGCAAAGAGATGATAAAACCAAGAAGTTTTCCCGAAAGGACACCAAAGACACATTTCTTTGGTTGAAGACGGACAGAATATTGTAACAGGCGATCAAAAATAATGGTTAAAACATCGAGATGTTCACTGCGATGTTTAGATTTGCCAAGAAGATCATCGACGTAATCCTCAAGGATAGTGTGCATAATGTCATGAAAAATGTAAGTCATAGCCCGCTGATAGGTCGCACCAGCATTCTTAAGGCCAAACGGCATGACACGATAACAGAAGGTTCCCTAAGGAGTTATGAAGGTAGTTTTATGTTGATCGGCAGGGGCAGCCAAAATTTGGTTGTATCCCGAAAAGCCCTCCATGAGAGAGAGCATCTCATGGCCTGCAGTGAGATCAACAAGTTGATCAATACTTGGGAGGGGGAAGTCATCCTTAGGGCAAGCGAGGTTAAGATCTCAGAAATCCGTGCATATCCGAAGTCCCCCCGTCGCTTTAGTGATAGGTACGATGTTAGAAATCCATTGAGGATAGTCAATAGGCAGGATGAAGGAAACAGAAAGGAGTCGTTGAAGCTCTTCTTTGACCAAGAGGGCAATGCGTGGATGCATTTTTCTCAGTTTCTGTTTAATTGGCTTGGAATCGGGTTTCAGGGTAATGTTATGGACAGCAATGTCAGGATCAATTCCTGGCATGTCAGCGTAGGACCAAGCGAAAGCTTGGTTGCGAGTACGGAGAAAGGTAGTAAAGGTGACTTGTTCTGATGCGTTAAGGGATTGTCCGATCTTCACAATGTGAGGATCCTCCTCTGTGTGGATGTTGATTTCTATAGTTGACTCGTTCAACATGGTTTGAGTTTCAGACGGTAAGGCGCGTTGAATATAAGAGTCATCCGCGCCAAGGTAAGTGAGGATGGAGTCATCATCCTGGCACTCAACAACATTAATTGAAGGTGAGTCCTCTTCAATCATGTCTGGATACAGAAGGGGGATAGAAGAGGGGTCCTCATTATCGCGTTGATAAGTGAGAGGACCTAGGAAGATAGCATTTATGAAAAAAAAAAGTTAGGAGGGATAGATTCAGGATCTATCGACTCTGTGGGTGACGATGGCAAAATGGGTGATGATGGTTCGGTAGCGGTGACGTCGTCATCTTCCAGGAGACAACTGACACGAGGTTCCTTCGGTGTAAGTGTTCCAGGAAATCCGAGACCACTACGATCATTGTGCTTGCGTGTAGTTACGGGAATGATTGTATGTCAGCCTTGTTCATAAAGACCAAAACCAAAGCCTTTCCAAGCACAGTGAGTCAAGAAGGTGAGGGCGAAACGACGATTTGTCAGGTATTGAAAATCGGATTGGAAAGGAACCACACCAAGAGGAGGTTCAGGGGTAATGGAGGATGCGTCGACACCCCCATACGTTAGGTTGGTGCGGCAATGAGGTGGTCCGTAGGGGATTACTTCCCCCACACGACGGTCATAGGTAGGATGTGCATGTAACTGTCCGTACTCCTGTGGGGTATGGAAAGAACTAACGTTATATAGGTGATACTCCCCCAGCGTAAGGCGTTGAAAAACATCTACTAAGGGGTCTGAGGTTGGGATGTTAGCTGCGGGAAAGGAAGTGGTATTTGCGACGGCGGTTTCATTGGTTGAAGGTGTAGGTGCTGTTGAAGTGGATGGTAGAGGTGTGGTTGAAGTGGATGGTTGGGTTGGATGAATGGGTGTCTTGACTGGTACAAGCACATCATTAGGGCGATATAACATATTGCAGGTTTTGAAGGGGGGAGGATCAGCTTTTACGGTGTAGGACTTCCCCTCGTACTCAAATTTTATGCATCTATGTAAGGTGGAGGGAACGCATCCCATAGCCCGGATCCAAGGGCGGCCTAACAACATATTGTATTGGAACTCTCCCTCAAGGACATAGAAGAGTTCGGGTAAAGTACGTGGTCCTACACGAATGTTAAGGATCACGGTGCCTAAGGTAGAGGTAATAGCATCATTGAATGACCGCAACATGATGGGGTTGGCACACATGCAGCTAGAAGGGATATTCATTTGTTGGAAGGATTTTGAAGAGATGATGTTTAGGCTAGCGCCCCCGTCAATCATAACACGACGTACCCGAATGTCCCGGACGTAAGCTGAGATGAAAAGAGCAGGGTCAGGATCTTCTGCACCAAAGTCAACAATTTCGTCTTCGGAGAAACTGACAGCAGCGGCTTGTTGTACAGAGACAGAAGTGGTTGGGGCGGTAGGTTGTTTGGTGAGGGAAGCAACGTGATTGGGTGTTAAAATGGAGGTAACAGGAAAGGTTTCATTAGGTAAGACCTCTATCCCTTGAAGGATTTCAACGAGAGCTTGTCGATGAGATTCAGAAGTCTGAATGAGATCATACAGTGTCATTTTTACAGGTGATTGGTGAAGCTGTTTGATCATGGTTCGGTGGGAAACTCCATTAGAGACGGGGTAAGGCGGGTCCACGAATAACCACTTTAGGTGGTGGTGCGATCGGGATGGTGGACGGAGAAAGAGAGGACGCAGGTGTGCTTTCTTTCGCTTTCTCATTGTTTTTCTGCCCTCGAGTAGCAACACTAATCATGTTGATCTCGTGAACATGAGAGGAGGAAGATGGTCGGGATAAATCATGGTCTTCGAGAGGTGGGGTTGTAATAATGATAGATCTTGGTGAGGCGGGGACAGGTGGTATAGGAGAGGGAATTGAAGCTAAAGGTCTCTCCCTTCGTAAGTTGTCTTTCTTAACCTTTCTATCTGAGAGAGGTGACTGACGAAGGATGGCTTTCAAAGCTTTGCATCCCTCTACATCATGTCCTGGTGTGCGGTGGTAAGCGCAGATTTTAGACTCATCATAACCTATTGGTCGAGGTTTAGATGGGTCATAAGGTCTAAGTGGGGGTAGGGAAATGGTCGCATTCTCCACCAACATAGCAAGGATTTTGGCGTAAGATCCTTTGAGTGGGTCAAAATCAGAGGAAGATGAGGGTATTGATTGGGTGGGTTTTGGTAATGTTTGGGTATGGTTGGTTCGTACGGGTGGTGGTTTAGCCAAGGGGTATTGATACGTGGTTTTAACTAAACGTGGCTTCTTTGGCGCAGGAGCTACGTTTAGCTGGTTAGATGATGAGGCTCCAGATAACGTGGTATCAGGAAACAACGGCGGAAAAAGAGGAGTGACAGCAAACAAATCCTTTGATGATGAAATTTGTTTAGGGTTGATGGGTGGACAGGATACGTGGGGTGACGATGTTGATATACCCTTGGATCTCTGTATGGGTGCAGAAGGCGTAGGTCGTTTTAGAGAAAACGCAGGAGGTATGATATATTGATGCAAGGTGGAGGGATGAGGTCCCAATATGGAAGGTAGGTGTGACGATGATGGTTTTAGTTGTGATAGAGGCATAGGTTGAGGAGATTGAGTTTGTCTCCTAAGTGGATGGACGGCTTTATTTTTGGATAAATCTAGCCGCTTAGGTGGGTGTGTTAGACTGGGTATTGGTGAGGTCCCAAGTGTAGGGGAAGATTTGGTTAGGCTAATAGAGGTGGATGAGATACTTGGTAGAGATGAGGGGGGTGAAGATGAGGACATAGGCATTTTAAGCTTCTGTAAACACTTCGGGTATATGGTAGAGGCGTCTGGATCGGTCATCTGCATTTGAGTAGAATAGGGGGTACTCAAACGTTCCCATAGGACTCGTCTATCTTCTGGGGAATGACAGTCTTCAGGTGTGAATTGGAACTTTTGTATGGAAGAAAGGTGGGTTGTGATTCCGGTCCACTGTGGGTGTGATACAGGGGGTAGATGAGGCACTGTATCAATGGGTGTTAAGAGGTCAACCGGTCGCTGAAAAGATTTAGGCGATGAAGAACTAATAGGTAGGAGGGCATGTTTGAGAGGATCCGTCATGATTAAAGAATTTGGTGATGTCGGTGCAAGAGGTTTCTCGTCTAAGGATGACAAAAGGAGTGGCGAGCCCTCCTCTTGTGCAGCAAGAGTGGTAGAAGGAGACGTTTGGGAAATAGATAAGTTAGATAACATCCGCTCACAGTCTTGCAAGGATGTGGTGTAAGAAGGCTTATCAGTGAGAAGAGAACTCTGGGCGGTTAATTCCTTTATGGGTAACGGAACGGAAGGATTTCGTCTTGTCTTGATGGTGATGAAGGGGGTTCGGGTTCCTGCGTTAGTGAAGAGGCTTGATTCAGAATTTTTCGATAGAGGCTTTTGGCTGGGAGTCGAAGACTGCATGGATCTCATGAACACTCTCCTCGGCTAAGATATCTTGGTTTATGTTACTGTTAGAAGAGTGATTCGGGAATGGTTTGTTGAAGATTTTCAAATTTCGGTTAGCAGGGGCATTAGGATTATCGAGGGTTATATCCCCTGCATCAACCATTTCCTGCACTATGTTTTTCAACATCTTGCAGTTTTCGTGACTGTGTCCCTTTACGCGGTGAAAGTTACAGAAGTCATTTTCTTTGTACCAAGAAGGTATAGCGCGGGTGGAGTCAAACCCGGAGTGAGGTTTAACAGGAGGCAAGGTGATAGCTCCGGCTTTGAGCAATTTTTCCAAGATGACACCATAAGTTTCTCCCAAGGGAGTGTAATTGATGGGCTCGGCTTTATACTTATAGGTGGTTTTTGGTGGGGTATTAGACGGTGCTTGAGATTTGACCATCACCGCGTGGACAGCTCCTTTTGATTTCGAAGAAGTGGATGTGTGAGGAGTGGTGGTGTTAGGTTTATTGGTGGAATCTTGAGTTCGGAAATTGGGGTTTTTGTTGCGCAACCGCAATTTCTCTTCTTCTAAGGCTCGAATCTCTAGTTTTCGAGCCATAGTAAAGGCCTCGTCAAATGTGCGGAAAGTTTGAATTTGGAGGGTAGGAGAGATGTGCTTAGCGCAGGCCCGCGTAAAAAGTTCGATAAGTTCGGCCTGAGGCAAGGCATATGTAAGTTGGTTGATAAGGCCCCGCCATCGTCCAACGAAATCTGCGATAGATTCGTCTTCAAATTGTCGGATGGCATAGAGGTCGGTGATAGATACTTTCTTGGCAATGTTAATGGAGAAATGATCCAAGAAAGATTGGGCTAGTTGGTTAAAAGAGAAGATTGAGTGCTGGGTTAAAGCACTGTACCACTCCAAGGCGGGTCCTGATAAGGACATGGGAAAGGTGCGGAGTAGCAAGGCATCATCATGAGCAATCAAATAACAAGCATGTCTAAATGATCGCAAGTGTTGTTGAGGATCCTCTTTACTATTAAAACGAGTAAATTTCGGTAATTCCCATTGAGGAGGATATGAATGAAGGGGGACAGAAGGGTGAATAGGCTCCCGACAAACTTGCTCGTATGTCAAGGCGCTACGACTTCCCGAAACAGAAGCCTCCAGATTTTGCATTTTGTCCATCATTTGTTTGATGAAATCCGTGGTTGGATGAGATGATGGTGCGGTTGTGGTAAACGGAGGCAAATTGGGCCAAGGGCCTCCACTAGACAATGGTGGGGTTAAATGTTGATAAGGTATGGAGGATGAATATGTTGAGGCGACCGAATAGGGATGTCCTATATAAGATGTTGAGGTCACTGGATACGTGTGTGGGAAATGAAAAGGTGGGCGGAGCTTGAGAAGGAAAGCTCGTGTGGATAGGTGGCAGAGAGCAAGTCATGAACGGAGCAGTCTGCAAGAGAGACGAGGTAGGAGCAGTCGGCGGTAATGATATGTGGGGCCCAAGATTAACCAAAGGAAAGCCAATCTGTGTCGTATGAACCCCTGAAGCCGCTGGATTGGGAGACGGGGCTAAGGATGCAGAAGGCAAAGTGGAGTTATCAGGCGGAGAAGGAGCTAAATGAGCAGCTATACTAATAGGCATGCCAACAAGGAGTTGACCATCGGGTGTACGGTCAGGGGCATGAGACAAATAGTATTGTACAGCGCTAGGATTAGCATCCAAAAATTTGGCAAATTCCTTATCTCCTACAGGAATTTTGGGAATCTCACTGGTGTCCGTAGGGTTCCCTATAGAATGTGAAGGGGGTGATTCAGGCAAAGGCACAGAGCAGGCATGTGAAACCATGGCGGCGGCTTGCTTCCGAGTGATAACAACCATGGACAAGAGTACACAGTAGGGTTTCAATCTATCAGGAACAGAAACAGCCTCAGAATGGTGAAATTGGTAGGTTGCTGGTTTGTCAGGGACTGTAAAAGACAGTAACCGATATCGGTCTGCTAACCGATGTCGGTTAGACTATAGCCGGCGTCGGTCAGTTAACCGATGTCGGTATAATAGGACTGGTATAAGAAACTGTAAGAAGCTGCTGATTTGAGTTTTTAACAATGCTTAGTACATCTATCAAACTGTTCTGAAATGATCACAGAAAACAGTGTATGACAGAGAAATAGAACTGAAAACAAGCCAGATGCACACGCAAATCCAGAGACTAACCCTAGGATTAGTTTTAATTATTGTGGGCTTATGCCTTTAGACGTAGAATGATGTCAGAATCCTAAACAAAATACTTAGGGGAAATGTTAAGTTTGTTTTGGCTTATAAGGTTACCTCAATCGGGCGGAGGAATACCGCAGAAAAGGGGGGATGTTTTGAGCTGTTGTGTTAATTATGAAGTGATTCGGTATGTGTTGTGCAGTGAAAGTAAGATTAATTTCTTGTCAATACCGTGGATATCACCCCCACGTGTACGACCTGTTACTTAATCTATGTTCACTAGAATTGACAACAGCAAGCAAGAATGTGATGCACGTGTTTTAAACCCAAATCGAAAATGATATTCGATGAAGCAAAAGAGATGACTTTCACTAATGCAAAGATGTAAAAGCAAAGCAAATTCTTTTACCAAAATAACAAAATACCTTGTGAATATCTTTAGAAGAAGAAAACAACAAGTATGCTCCCTATATGAAAGCAAGCAAGAAAGAAAGAAACCCGAAATGGGTCCCACCGGGCGTGCCAAAATGTTTCGCACGGAATGTTTCAGCTTTTGGGAATAGAGTTGCTTCTATCCTTTCATTCCTTTGAGAAACAGATAAGGGTTAGGGCTAGGAGGAATACCTATTGAATGTCGAGAGGGTGTGCGCGTACCGTAGAGAGAGATCAGATCGACTGCGAAGAACTCCTTTTTGTCTTGGAAGGACTACCTGCAAGTAAGAATACAAGACCACCAGATTTTAATTAGACAATAAATGAGGGAACTTCCTTGGGCCCAGGAAATATAAAACTTCCTTTCGAAGGTGGTCAGTTCCCCTGCTAATATGAATTAACACAAATGATTGTAAAATCACAATTCAATTGCCTCGTTGAAACAAGTGGAGGAAAGGCTGTTTTTTTTTGTTTTGAATCACAGTGACCGATGCCGGTCACTGTCACCGGTACCGGTTACTATTAACCGATATCGGTAGGGGCAATGTTTTAGGGGATTTTGGTGAAGGTTGGTTGTAGGGTGGTTGTGTTGTTTATAAGGCTGGTAAATGAGTGGGGTTAGGTAACATGGTGATGAGAGGGACTCAGAGAGTACGGGGAGGGTGTTCTTGGGGTAACGTAAGGGTAGAGGAATGACAGTTAGATATAGTGTGTTGCTGGGTAGTAGATCTAGGAATAGACTTATGATGGTTGTGATTCAGAAGTTCAAGAAATGTTATTAAAAAGACATACAAGATACTACTTACTGGTTATTGATGAGGATGCAGGTCCAAGGACTGTGATGACAAAGGCAGACCTCGGGTAGGATGACCTGACAATCAGAAGATGAGATATCTTCCCTCCCGATGATCAGATGAGTGTCGCAGGGCTCTGGTTACTCAGTGGAAGCCTCGGGCTTGATGTCCTCCTCTGCAAACTCTTCTTGTTTCTTCACTTGTCTCTACTTGGCCAAGTAAAATCCGGATCCTTTCGATGACTTCTGATGATCCCGATTAATCAAAAATCCTTCGACCTTTGTTTCTGGCTGGAGGAGGTCATTTATAGGGAACCGATGGTAGTTACTTAACCGATGGCGGTCGAGTAGAATCAGATTTCTCTTGTGGAGTACTTACTTTGCCAATTTGCAATGTCTTGCCTTCATCTACTAAAATAGGTTCTGAATCTTCACCCTTTACTTGAATGTTCGCTTTCTCTTTCCAGAACTGATCATTCAGGTTGAAGATTGACTCCAAGGTTATGAGGCCTTTTGGTAATTTACAGAAGGTCGTGAATTACTTGGGGCCGATGGTTGTTCTTCACCCAAATTTCTCCTCTTTGACCTTGTGTTGGCTGTAACACTTTGAGAGGGTATTTGATTCATGCCACAAAAATCCTCAGCTTGCCAATTGACAAGAGTAGTTTCGTTCAGAGATGTTCCTTGTTGAGGTGCTTCTTGCTACTGATCCTCTTCGTGGCTGGACTCTTGCGACCCACCAATGGTTTACACCATAAGAGCCTGATTTAATGCACCATTAAAGCACATTGATTGGTTATGTGGCTGACTGCATGGGAAACACCAATCATATTCTTGGGCCATGTTATTTTGGACTGGCACCAATGCTTTAGAAGAAGATATGACATTGGGGTTATAGGGCTGAAATGGTCTATCAGCGGGAGGCCTTACTTGGCTTTGATTTTGATTTGCAGACTGAGTTGGTGACCTATTTTGTTGGTATGGGGGCCTAGCCTAGTACTGCACTTGAGGCTGATACGGTCTAGCACTTTGAGCTTGCTGTATTTTGATAGTAACCAGCTCATTTCCTAAATTTTGCAATTGTTTCATGACCTCTTGGAGTTCATTTCAAGCACTAGAGGATGAAGTAGAAGTCTCATTTGAACTTTGATTTCTAGGAGTGGGAATAGGAGCCAAAGTGGGTGCTTGACTAGTGCTTGGATTTTCTAAGTTTGGATACAAGGGCATGGGAGGTCTAGGAGCCAGTTTACCAGCTTGAATAAGACAGTTTTCAGCTCTAATGGCAATGCTATAAGCAGCAGGTAAGGTTGTGCCTCCCATATATTGAATTAACATAGAAATATCAGAATTCAAAGCCTTAAGATAGTATAGAAAAGCACCTTCTACTGCTGGCCTTACTGCCACTGGAATCCTCTCCCAAGACCTTTGAAATCTGAAGTTGAAGTCAGTCAGCTACTCATTGGGAGCTCTCTTGATAGTCGTCAATTGTTCTAGTAGAGACAAATTGTCTCCCTTTTCCCCAAACTGCCCATGGAGAACTATGCATAACTGATTCCAATTTGTGATAGAACCAGCTCCAAGGCTCCTAAACCATTGCAATGCCTTCCCTTTGAACGAAGATCCAAGCAATTTGACAGCCACATCCATTTCATTTATCTCATATATTACACAGACGTTAGCAATGTCTTTGACATGATCACCAGGAGTGGTATGATTTTCTCCGGTGAAAAATGGAATGTTCTTCAACGCTGTGATTGGAACTGGATTTTGTGCATTGAGGGCAAGTGGGCTGCTGCCAGTGAAGTTGACAAAGGGATTCGGTGGCTGCGCCATTCTGATCGGCCTGAGAACCCTTGTTGATTGGACGAAAGGTCTACCAGGTGGAGGTGTCGAGAGAGTTTTGTTAGGTGGAGATGGAGATCTTTGAGCTCTTCTTCCTCTTCTTTCTCTGCCTGGACTCTAGAGATAGATGTAGATAAACAAACAATCCTTCTTCCCTAGTTCTTGACCTGGTCTGTATTCTTCTCATAAATTTGCCAGGCTTGGATTCCTGAAACCAGCGGATTATGCCTCTTTTAGATTCGCCAGATGTGCACTTTTAAAGCTCCTTCAAAGCTGGAACTTAGAACAAGCGCACATCGATCTTGTTGTAATGAAAGTGAAGACCTATAAGGTCCCACCGGGCGTGCTAGAACTGTTATCAAAATTACCTTGAGGGGTGAATTTTGGATAACAATTAGCACCCGTAGGAGATGAGTAGCTAACTTGAGTGGGCTGAATTTGAGAGAATGATGAACAACAAAAATTTCTTTGTTGTTGATAACCAGGGATTTTTTCAACACTCCACTCAATGAATCAAATCAAGGAAATGATCAGGAAGCACCTTCACAATGGGGATGGCTTTACCCTGTTACTTTTGGCTCTGCCTAGACCAAGGTAAGAGGACCTAGTTAGGGGATATGAATAAAGGAAAAGCTTTCATGGCTTGGTTTCCTTTATGGTTGGTGCAACTTAATTTGAAGAAAGTGCAGTCACAGATACAATACTTCTCTCAAAAGAGTTGTCCCTTGATTCATTGTAAGCACTTGACAGTCAAATACATATCAAAAAGGAAGATAATGAACAATCTTAAGATATTGTATTTTCATAACATTGTTTGGCCAAGGCTGCTTTAAATGATATCGAATCATAGACATAGAGGGATTCTTGGCAAAGATTACTGGTAAGGGATAAATTTTAAATCTCAACTTTGCATAATAAGCTTATGTATGGTTTGCAGGTATGATATGCTTAGTAGGTATGTAGATAACTGGATGTTTTTATCTGAGATTTTAAGGGGGGGTGGAAGCTACTTTTATGACCTTGATAGAGTAGTGTTCCCATGGAATGAATCCATCCTTAGTTGTGATTCTTGAAAAAAACAATCAATTTAACATGATCTATGAAATAACAATTTCATTCATTGATACTCAATTAGCAAAAATGTTGCCTACAAACTTCCCACTCCTAAATAAAAATTATGGAGTTAGAGCTGAGATAAAGCACTTGCTAGATTTGTCTTATACACCTGAAAGACCTTTAAGGGATAACAAAAACTCTTCAAAAGTGATTCTTCCTATAGGATTTTACAACTGAACTGAGCTATTGCAAAGTATACAATATTTTGTAATAATCCTACAGTAACCAGAAGAATACAGTAACTAAGAAAAACTCTTGTGTAATCAAAAAAGTAAAACCAGTGCAAGATAGTAATAGAAACAATATTTCCTCTTTCATTCCTTTAAAACATGAGAAAAGGGAAAGTATAGCTTGATCAATCATAGAGAGGTATATTCATGTAAGTTCTGGATAGGGGACACAAACAAATGCCATCAAAACCTGCTAATCATTGTACAAGACAACCACCTTAGCTCTTCCTTACAAACTGGATACCAACAACTACTTTCTAGAAACTAGAAATTGGAACAAAAAAATGAACTTAATATAAAAAAACTTCTACAACTACCCCCAATCCTCCCTCATCACACAAATGGAAGACTGTTACATTATTTAGAAGATAAGAAGGAGAAAGAAAGAAGAAAATTTGATTTCCTTCTACAACCACAAAAAAATCATTAAAATCCTACAAAGGAGCATGGGTTTCCTGCCAAAATCATTCATTCATTTTGTCTTGCATGCATAGAGAAAAAACACACCATACTTCATCAATCCGAGTGGTTGAATAATAATGCAACCAGAAACTATCATCAATTTATGAATCTAATGATGCCAAAGTAAAGGTCTTGAAGAGATCTTTCCAATGATATAATTTTATAAGATTTGGAGCTCTGGATCGAAAGATATGGCCCTCTGAAGTTTTGCATGTTGGGATGCATAATATTGTGACACATGATAGTTTTTTATTATCTCGGGGACTAACTCCTTCTAACATGCGCATTGCTTCTCCTTTGCCACTTGTTCTCCTTTCATTGGGTTGTGGGGTTGGGATTTACTTCTTTTACTTTCATTTCCCTTTTGTGGCCTTCATTAACCATCCGAACCCAAAACCGTTTTGTCAAATTCTGCTTATTCTTTAGACTTAAGGTCTGTCAGAGTTAATCTCCTTGAATAATACTAGAATGTCACCATGTACCATGCTTTGACCATTGATCTTGTGTCATGCAGTGTCATTTGATTAGTTGTGGGTTGGCCCATTGAATCCTTCATTGTCCAATGTGAATTTTAAACCAGTAATAAAGCTCCACACTTATCTCGTTGTTAGTATTTTATTGCTTTTAACTGACAAGTGTGAATCATGAGCTAATGAGAAAGATCCATGCTCCTTACAAAGGTCATACCTTCTTGAACCTGGATTGACTATTACAAAGCATGAGCCAATAAGAAATATCCACGGTACTTCATGTGTCAGTCTGTTTGATAGCCCCTTCTAACTACTGTGAAACATTGACCAATGAGGAAACCTCACGTACAGAAAGTGTTCACCTATGATTGGCTGTTGCCTTGCGTCACAACTTCTAGCTTTGGGGACTTAGAAAATTTTGGCTGCAAAAATGTTTCCGCTTAGCCCTGTTGACCTTGCTGACTTGCGCCCTTTCCATGGACCCAAAATGTTATGGAATACAATCAATTCCGCTTAATTGAATTCCTCTAGGCCTAAAACCTTTTAGGAGAGCCAGAATACCGCCACGTGGCCTGCTGTTAGATACTTGGCGTTGAATTTGAAATCCAAATGAACGTCACACTGCTGTGTTAAAATGGCTAAGTCCATTTTAACTGAGTTTTTTCAACCATTTATGTTGCTTGTTACTTCGTGGTGGAGTTGCATGTTTTTGAGCCTTTGAAGCTTCATATTTTAGGAGTAGTTTGGATCATTTTGTACTGATTATGGGTTCTTTGTGAAAAGTTTAGACACAGTCCCGATCACCAGTGAGCTCGAAGATTTCATAATCTGATAAACTAGACCATTAAACAAGTCCTCCAACTTTTTTGTTGAATCTTCTCTTTTATTTGGCCAAGGCATAAAATTTATCAAAAATTGACACTTCTTCTTGAATTAGATTGATCTTCAAAGTACAAGGAACAATATAAAACACAAAAAACTAGTTAAATACATTGATTCATTGAAAAAGACCAGCTCAATCCAAGGAATTGGATTGAGCTCCAACAACGGCTCCTACTCAGGGATGGACACCCCCTGTGAGTGCCACAAGAACAAAGACCATATGCCTGGTCCATTAGGAAAGGAGCCACGGGGAAAAACACACAGGGCTTTCAAAATAGATATATAATAGGCTAGGGGAAAAAAATAAAACTATAAAAACTTGTTCATTATAGACCAGAGAACAAAAAGGGAAACAACAACGTAAATAAAACACAAACAAGATAAAACAAAACAAAAGAAAGCAACAAGACTGTACATTGTACAAAATCATACGTGACCTTCCAACTTAGTCCAAGAAAGTTTTGAGATGCTTGTCATTAACATGACACTCTAGCAAATTTCATTCTAAGTCCTTTAGAAAGAAATTATGCTTGCCAATTATGATGTCAAGAGAGTATGGTCCCATCCATAGGGAATAAAATGTTCCGTGTTTTCCCTTGTCTTCATGTTTTTTGTCCTATAATAGGACCAAGTCTACAACATTGAAAACTCTTGGAGTGACCTTCTTGTCAAATATTTTCTTAAGTTTTTCTTTGAATTTTGCATGTCTTTGATGGGAATCTCTTCTTTCCTCATCCAGTTCCATAATCTGATTAATCCTTATCTCATAGGGACTTACTTCTTCTCCACCCTCCAATTGCTACATGATGTCAAGCCAAAATATGAGGTTCAACCACAATACATGGGATTAAATCCCTCCTCAAAGAAAAGTGAGGATGCCTGTTTATTACTAATCTAAAACAAAACAAAAATAATATATATAGTATTCACACTAATCTAACCATTGGGGTTGGGATAGAATCCCAAAATCCATATCCATAATAGGTGAAGATATTGTTGTTTTCATAAATGAAATGGTTCAGAAAGGAAATTACTATTATGAAAGAAACACAATGGAAAGGAAATGGGAGGAACGTATTTTCCTTTGAGTAAACACAGAGCACGAAATAATCATACGAGCTTTAGATAACAAATGTAATGTAATGTTTGAAACAATTAAAATAATCGAGAATGCTAAACAAAGAATAGCTTAAGATCCTGAACATAAGAACAATATCTTAAGAGAGATGAATCTCACAACACAAAGTTTGCAAAAATAGCATTGGTTTCTATTCCTCAAATGATTAAAAGAAAACACAAAGTTTTTCTTCTTCACAATAGTTCTCAATATTCCAAAAATCTCAACCCTTTGGAATGCATAAACATCCCTTATTTATAATAAAAGGAGTTGAGAGAAAATAGGATAAATCCTAGAAAATAGTCTTTTTAATGAGAGTCCTACTTTGCTTGACTCTCATGTAGGAGACCAAGTCAAAATTTTCTTCCTATGTGACGAAACAAAAATGAAAAAGACATGTCGATTTCAGGATTGAAATGACATGCAACATTGTGCCTATTCTGTTTCATCATCTTTGTCTTCCTCCAACAAAGCCTGCTTGTCCCAAAATTCTTGGAACTTTCAGATTATACCCTACATCTCATTTTCATCAAGCGTGGTGGAATGATCACTCAGAACTTCACATGTTTCCTGAGTATCGCTAGCATTTCCAGGAAGCTTTTTCAGTCTCTTGTTGAGTTTCCTCAGGGTTTCCAAAGAATGTTCAATTTTCACAAATATGTCAATGATTTATAGGTCGAATCCATAAGTTGGTTCATGCTAAATTGATTCTTGGATCTGTTTGTAAAGATCATCAATAGGCAGGATACCCAAACTTTCACTCAACACCTTAGCACAAGTCTTGACTAGCTCTTCTTCTAAGTCATTCGTGCCATCAACCAATTGATCTCTTGATTCCCTCAATTTTCTGCAAGCTTCATTGAGAATATTTATTCTGAATCTAATGGCTTTGGTTAGTTGAAAATGTTTATCCCCATGTGGAATGATGCCTTCTTCGACCAAGATGTGGGATGGAACCTGTTTCAGCGTTTGGAGAGCTTCAAAAGTTAACTCTAGGTTTCCGATCTCTACTGAAAATTCATCATCCATTTTCTCTCCATCCTTCTTTATATCCTCTAAGGATTTGTAGACTTCCACGGTGTCCTCGATGACTTATTTTCCTTGCAGGAGCAGCCTTTGGATCCATTCATCGACTGTTCTCCCCTTCTCATTAATCCTCTCGATCATGGGTACTGATGAGAAATCGAACCCGATAGGAGTAGAGGATGATGGTGTTGACTCAGGAGGCTTTGAGAGCTTGAGTAGCACTTCTGTCAGCTATTGTACTTTCTCTTTTAACTCATATCTGTTTTCCTTAGTTTCCTTTAGCTTCTGGCACAACACATTCATGGCATCTTGTGCATCCTGTTGTGCTCCCTCCGTTGTTACTTTCCCTAGAGCCACCCTTGTGATTTGATAATCTGTGACCATTATATCATCCTTAGTTTTATCAACCATG
This sequence comes from Taxus chinensis, assembly GCA_019776745.2. NCBI lineage: Eukaryota > Viridiplantae > Streptophyta > Pinopsida > Cupressales > Taxaceae > Taxus > Taxus chinensis. Next base: position 38,577,310 of record CM034150.1, read on the forward strand.
GGAGTAGCAATTTCTACAAATTTATGCCCTGAGGCATCCACTGAATTCCTTGAAACTATTTTGGGTTTCTTGGCCGACTTGGTAGGAGTGACCTTGAGGGAACTGAAATCAAAGGCTGGTAATGGAACAACCACCTTCCTCTTCCTTAGAGTCTGATCTACTAACTATTGAGGCATATTAGAAGAAGTTGCTCCCATTGTAGGTGTTATGGTCACATCCTTAGGTGAAGGAAGGTTACCTTGTGGAGTGGTGACCACTGCAAGTGTAGCGTCAGTGGTAATGGATTCAAGAAATGAAGGCCCAGAAGGAGGAGGCATGTCCATGGTTAACTGGGGTCTAGTGGGGAGAGGTGAGAGGCCAGAGAAGATACTAGCCATGGCTGAGGAACTTGGTGAAGAAATATGAGGCAAGGAAGGCTGAATGGGAGGAGGCAAGGATTCCAAAATTAGAGCTTGAGAGGTAAGAGGAAGACTTACCTCTGATGAACTGTCAACCAAAAGAGGAATGGAAGGTTGAACAATCTCTTCTCTTGAAGGAGGATTTCTTTGCTCTAGTTGTGGAGGTGAATAAGGAACCTCAACTGTTTGTGGGAGAGTGGCCACTGGTGTAGTTACTTGATCTTCTCCCTTTCTTACAAACTTAACCTTCATTGGCCTCTTGGAAGGGTTCTTATCCTTTTCCTTTTTTCCCTTGGAGGGTCCCACTTCCAAAGTATCTAGCTTTGCAAAACTCCCTTCTTTATAACTCATTCCCCAAGAAATGAGCCACGCCTTAGTACGGGTAAGAATTTGAGTAGCTCTTCCTGTGATAGAAGCTTTCTCAGCAATGGACCAATCAATGGTTGGGAATACATATTGGTCTTCAGTTCAACCCATCATACGAGGCATCAAGGACACTCTCATTGTCCTTAGTGCCTTTTGGGATGTCAGATAAATCCAGCATCTAGATTTCTTCAATTGTCAACCTACTATTGTCCTTTCTTCGGATGGCAACCTCATCCCGAAGATCAACCCAAATATCTTCTATGTTGGGAACATGTAGATATAAAGTCCCGTATGATTTAAGGACTCCTTGGAAATTGAATCCATCTCTGTGCTTCATGTGCTTCTTCAACTTGTCCTGAAGCTCATGTGCACCACATTCTTAGCTTTAACCACTGTCGAGCACGTGTACCTTCTGATGGAAATAGGGAAGGATACGATAGCCTTGTGTTTACTCTATTGGAATTTGTGGAAATCCAACAATTGTCTTACCAACTCCATTAGGATCAGCTTATCACCTGGGAATCTAGGAAATTGGAAAGGATCACCTGGGTACATGACCACCCAAAGGTATGTGAACTTCTTGAACTGCAAGAAGATACAACCCCATTTTGATACTTCGGCCCATGCCTCATCAGAGACTCTTCTTTTCCTTAGATCAGGGTTCATCCTACAGATATTTTCATAAAAGAAAGCATCGTTCACTCTTCTGAATTGATCCTGGAACCCTTCATTATTAGCTGAGGGAAGTACTAATATATGTTTTTTGTTACCCTATCTCCTTTTGCATCCAACCCTGGATAATTTCTCATGCCGGTTGCTGCATAGGTGACATATGATGACATATAGAATTTTCTAGTAGTCAAGACTGTCTTCATCTAGGAATCAATCTCATCACTTATAAGACTGCTCCAATCGATCCCTTGTTTTTTCTTCTTCATAATGACCATGAATTGATACATCCATCCTTGGAAGTCTCTTGACTCAGGGAGTCCAAATACTCAACTCAGCAAGGTGATGATGTCACTGATTTCAAGGATGAAATCACTCCTGGGGACAAACTTGGGAAACCTTGAGATAGCTGGCTTGGCCTTGATCAAGAACTTTTTATTCACATGCCTGATGTAGTCTTCTTGATCTTTGTCCCAGGATTTCTATGCTGACTTAAGATCTATGTCGACATATTCCTGAAAGTTGGGTAATCTTAAGAGGTCATCAAAGTAACCCCCGTCCAACTTCACTATGAATTCTCCTGCTTGATTTTTCACTGAGCGAGAGTCTGAGTCATAATTGGAAGCACAGGCTAAAATGAACTCAGGGCATTGAGCAGACATTGGGAATCCTACTGCAAGAGGGAGGCCACTGTTGGTTATTGACTTCATCCAGGGACTCTGAGAAGAATCCTTGGTTCTGTTCCAAAAGTCTTCCATGTCAATGTTACCAAGCTCTGTATCTCAGATGTCATAATTGCAATCTATGTAGGAGGGGGATTCCATTTTCCGGTACTTGTATTTCATCTTTCCTGACCTATCTGACTTATCCTTAGATGATCCAGGCTCTGACATGAGAAATCCTGAAGAAAGAATGCCTAGACAACTCCTGTTTGAACAGTCAGACTTGGAAGCTTGCTGAGCAACCCCACAGACCCGCCACACTATCGGACTTTAGAACTTGCAAAGCACCTGATGAAACCTGACACACTAGAAGGTATGTCAGAAATAAGGTCTTGTTGGACACTTCACAAAACCTGACAGACTACAGAGAGTGTCAGAACTTAGTAGATGTCAGACACTTTGTAAAACCTGATACACTGGCAGAAGTCAGAAGATGTTGAACACCCTGCAAGAATCGACACAAAGTGGAGATCGGAGGATGTCGAACACTCAGAAAAACCTGATACACTACAAAGTGTATGTCAGAGGTTGATAGATGTCCGACACTTGGAACAACCCGATAGAAGGGTGGAACTTGGAGATTGTTGAGCACTCGATGAAGTCTTGACAAACGACGGAAGCAAGAAGATGTTGAACACCCTGTAAAACCTGAAAATAAAGGAATCAGGTTTTTGAGGTGTCAGGACATGCAAAATTCCCGCCATTTCACTAGTTAGGATTTTTAGATTTTTTCAATAATTAAAAGGGTATATTCCATGGGATAAAACAAAGAAACACCCTAGGGGTGAATTCCAAACAAGAACTTTCATTGGAATACAACATAAAATGAAGAAAATAATCTAAAACCCTAAACCTAGGGGAAAAATAGGAAAGGAAGGAGAACACCAAAAGAATATCTCAAAAACAAATGCAAAAGACCTCAAATCGGCAAGAAAAGCAAAATACCTTCAGTAATCTGAAAAATAATCGAAAACGGAACACGAAATCGATCAAGAAGCTCGATTGGGTTTGGAGGTCGCAGGCACAAGTACGAAAAATCCACGCAGCAAAAGTACAATAGGTAAAAATGACATGTAAAATTGGGCTATTTATAAAACCCTAGCATTTATTACACTTCACCTGACATGTGTGCCAACTACCCGACAACTCGGCGTTAATGCCATGTCATCATGCTTGGAGTGCCCGAAAACCTGATACAAAGGATTAGCTATCAATTCGGGTTTCGGGTTTCGGGAAACAAGTGACATGAGGCATGAGATGTTTGGATGTTCCAAGGTCCTGAAAACCCGATACAAAGGAAAATATCAGGTTTCAGGTTTCGGAAATCAAGCTACATGTAGCATGCTTTTTGCAAATCATGTTCTGATGTTTGTGAGTTCTGAAAACCTGACAGACTGACTTGTTTTGGGTTTCAGGAAACAATTTGCATGTAGCATGTAAAAAATATGTTTTCATGTTGTTGAAACCTGAAAACCTGAAAAATCTCCTCAAAAGGGCATTTTAGGAGATTTTTCCAAAAAAATTCTATAGTTATCTTAATTTTAGCTGGAATCACTAAAATGAGATAACAACTGGCTCCAGTTGGGGACTTTCTTGGTGACATCAAAGGAAGAGAACTCAGAATCTCTGGTTTTATCCATTGGGCTACAGAGTCTGGAAAAATAAGAAAATAAAAAACAAACAAACAAACAAAGAAAGAAAAAAGAAAACACATGACAACAAAAATAAATTATGTACAATGCAAGAGAGCATCTTGCGTTATTGATGGAACAACTTCAAATGTTGACCACTGAAAGGTAGAGGGAGAAACTCTCCATCAAGGTATGATAGATAGAAGCTATTTTCACCATTCAGCTGATGTATTTTGAAAGGTCCTTTCCATAAAGAATCAAACTTTCCATGCATCCCTTTATGCTCCCTTCTCTTATCCCAGAGAAGTACTAGATCTCCAATTTGGAAGTCACGTTGCTTTGATTTCTTATCAAATATCTTTTTTACTTTGACTCTGATGATCTGTAATGTGATCTGACCACCTTGCTTCATTCCTCTTCTAACCTAGCTAGGTACATAACCCTCTTCTAGATAGAATTTTGAAAAGTTTCATCTTTAATTGCTTTGGCCAATTGTAAGGCAGGCAACTCTATGAAGATAGGGATCTCAGCATCAATTCCATACAACACTTGGAAGGGAGACATCCCAATAGCTCATTTCGGAGTAATCCAATCTGCCCATAACGCATCATATAATGCTTTGTGCCATGTCCTCTGGTTCTCATCCACCAAGCTTTCTGATTATAGTAACCAGGTTCTTGTTGCTTGATTCAGCCTGACCATTGCCTTGAGGGTAATAGTCAGATGAATGAGCCAACATGATCCCAAATCCATAAAAAAATTCTGTCAACTCATGTGATGAGAAATTGGAAGCGTTGTCAGCCACGATGTTATGAGGCATGCCAAATCTGACAATTATATTTTCCTTAAGGAAGTTACAGACAGCTTCAGAGGTTGCCTGCTTGATGGGTGCAGCTTCCACCCACTTGGTCAAATAGTCCATGGTAGTGAGCACGTAGTTATGTCCCACACTAGAGGTAGGATTTAATACTCCAATGAAATCAATTCCCCACTGGTGAAAAGGTTCTTCAATCACCACAGGCTTCAGGGGAAGAGCTGCTAACTTAGGGTGACCAACAAAATGTTGACAAGCTTCACATTTGGACACCCATTCTGCTGAGTCTCGAAAGAGAGTAGGCCAATAGTACCTGGCCCGTAGGATCTTATAAGCTATCACAGAGGAGGAGAAATGTCCTCTGCATGCTAGATTATGGAAGGACTCTAGCAACCTCACCTGCTGAGACTTATCAACACAGTGCAGGAATACACCATCAATACCTTTCTTGTATATTCCATTATCCCACAGAATGTATCTTGCAGATCTTAACTTAACTGTCCTCTTCTCCTTTTGGCTTAAATGCGGGGGGAATTCACCATAAGTCAAAAATAAAGCAATATCTGTGTACCATTCGTCGGTTGTGCTCACAAAAAGCACCATGGGCAATTCTGAAGAGGTATCCTTAGTTTTTTCGCATTCTGTCTCAGCATTATTTTCTGCAATCAATTGGCACAGGCCCCTTCCTCGTACCAACTTGGTAGGTCTGATGTCCAAGTCATACTCTTGGACTTTAGCTATCCAGTTACCCCATTGACTACCCAACTCTTGTTGAGTCAAGATGGATTTAACTGCAGTATCAGGAATGAGAACGAGGGTATGAGAACTCAACACGTAATACCTGAAATGTTTCACTGCTCTCACCACCACATAAGCATGCTTTTCAATTTGTGACATTTTCAATTCATGTTCTTTCAATGGGCTAGCTCATGAAAGTGATGGGAGCTTCAATTCCTTCTTCATTTTCCTGCATCAGGATGGTTGATACTGTATGAGTGGAAGCATAGCTGTACATGATGAAATCTTTCTTGAAGTCTAGACATACTAGAACAGGGCATGTGCAAATTACCTTTTTGACTTCTTTGAAAGCAAGCTTCCCTTCAGTGCTCCATCGAAATGGAGTTTTCCCTTTCATCATCCCAAGGATATCCTTGGTTTTATCAGCAAAATCAGGTACAAATATTCTTAGGAAATTAACCTTCCCAAAAAAGGAGTGCACCCCAGTTTTGCTTGTGGGTAGGGTAAGGCTTTGAATGGCCTTCACCCTCTCTGGGTTGATCTTGGTTCCTTCTCTAGTCACAATATGACCCAGCAACTTTCCTTCTGTCACTCCAAACATGGAATTTTTAGGATTTAATGAAATCCCATGACGCCTGCACCTTAAGAGTACCTGTTCCAGGTGATCATAATGATCACTTCATTTTTTAGAGAAGACCGTCAAGTCATCCAAATACACAACTATGACCTTGCCCATTAAATCTCTGAAAGCTAAGTCCATAGCCCTTTGAAACGTGGCTCCAGTGTTAATCAAACCAAAAGGCATTCTCCTGTAAGCAAAGGTTCCCCATGGAGTGGTGAACGTTGTTTTATGTTGATCTTCAGCAGCTACCTCAACCTGATTATACCCTGAAAATCCATCAAGCATGGATAACATTTCTACTCCAGTGACAGTCTGTAATACCTGGTCCATGATGGGCAACAGATAATTGTCCTTTAATGAAGACTGGTTGAGATTCTGGAAGTCAACACAAATCCAGATTTCACCATTCTTCTTTCTCACAGGGATAATGTTCGCAACCCAGGTGGAATGATGGATCGGAAAGATAATCCTTGCGTCTAACATTTTCTGAATTTCTGCAAGAATAGTCCCTGAGATCTTTGGGTTGTAATGTCTTTGCTTCTACCTGTGGGGTTTAACTTCAGGCTTCAAAGGAATGCTATGTTGCACATCCTTGGGCTTGAAAGACTTTAGATCCATGTATGACCACGCTAGGACATCCATATATCTCTTCAAGAGTGAAGAGAATATTTCTTTTTCCTTCAGTGAACAACATTTACTGATGTTTACCATCCGCGGTTGATCAACGGAACCCAGGTTAACTTGATCTACCTCTGACGAGGAAGCACCTTCAGCTTGCCTTTTACCCTGAATAAACCGGTCATGCTTGTCAAACAAACCTTCCAGAGAAACCAATCCCTTGGGAATCTTGTTGCCTTTTAGCTGAATGAACTCACCATCAATCTCTTGATATGAACTTGAAACAGATTCATGGAAAGCTGATTCTGATCCTTCAAAATATAGTTCACTAAAATTATCAGCTTTTTCAAGGAAAGACAATACCTGTTGATCATCATTGAATACTTACCAATGTGCTGAATTATTTGGAACACTGGGACGGTACACAATCTCAATGGTGTACGTGTCTTGTTTGAACTATGAATGAGGAAGGAGAAGAGATACAAACACGACCAATGAATCGGCTTTATCATTGTAATCCCTCAAAATTGCTTTGATAGAAAAAGCATCGAAGCATTCTATGTTGTCCCATACCTTGTTCCTGTAATGCTTTAGATGATCATTTTTCACTTGATAAACCCCTTTCACTTGATTTACAATGAGCTCCGCATCTCCCTGCACTTTGAGGTTTTGGATTCCTTTTTGTCTTGCCATTTCTAATCCTAATAACAAAGCTTCATATTCAGCTGTGTTATTAGTATTATCAAACTGCAACTTGAAAGCAAAGGGAAAGATCTCAAAATCCGGAGATATAAGAACTACGCCGGCACCTGATCCAGTAGTTGAACAACTCCCATCGAACTCAAGGGTCCAAATACCATTAGGATCCTCTTCCTTAACATTTACAGCTGGTACCTCTGATGTCATGAAATAATTCCCTAAGCCAGCATCTTCAAAAAGAATTTGAGCCTTGGGGTCATCTGATTTAGTGACTAAATACTTTGCTTGAGGCTCAGGATGGAGAATACGAGGAACTCCATTAACTGGAATTTTAGCCTTGGTCCAGTCCATATTGATCTCTCCTCTGACATCTTTACAAAAACCTCTTCCTAAGAGAATACCATAAGCAGCTGGGATATCAACAACCAGAATGGTCATTTTTACTCTCTTCTCTGGGAAGGCGACAAATGCAAATTGTGCATCTTTGATTTGACCAATCAAGGGAACTTGCTTGGTTTCCATGGAGTAACACTGTCCATATGATTTAGTCAAAGTAAGTCCAAGGGCATGAGCTACTTTTGTGGGCATCACGTTATCGGAAGCTCCTGAGTCAATTATGCAATTGCTGAGTTTGAACCCGTTTATGAGTAAAGACAAATAAAATGGTTTGATCTTTCCTGAAGAAGAAATAGAGGTCATATTGGTCTGAGGTGAAGGTTGAGTAGGACTTGAAAAAATGCCTTTTGAAGATGAAGGGACAATAGCCTTGCTTCTAATGAATTTGGCAAGCTTTTCAAATTGCTCAGGATTTGACTGAAGATATTCTGCTTCTGACATTTGGATCTTAGTTCTTTTTGCATGGTCAATAATGTCAAAAGTAGTATATGAAGGAATGATGGTAGGTTCAGTTCTGGTTATATTGGTTTGAGCTGAGGTACTGGTCTTGGGAGTAGGAGAAGGAGAATAAGAAGAAGTTGTTACCTTTTTAGTTGTCTCCTTTTCAATTTGTGCTGAGATAGGAGAGCCTCTCTTGGCCATGACCACGGGAGCTTCTTTATTCTTCTCCTTAGAGCCTTCAACGGTTTTCTAGGATTCTGAGATTGGGATCGAGTGAAGACCGCAAATGACTGACCATCATGTTCACATCCATCTTCCTCGTATTCCAAATACCCAATGCTGGAGTCGCCAGCTGAATCGTCATAGGACTCATCAGCATATCCCGAAGCTTCAAAAGCTTCATGAGAATCTTGTTCTTCTGGTTCTTCATCTTCTTCGACTATCTCTACTGTAGCATTAATAGGAGGAGCTTCAATAGCCAGCCTTGGTTGAGTAGCAGTCAACCACGGTCTATCTCTTGTGGGAGTGCCATTGGTATTATTGAAATTCCATCTAGGAATATCCTGATATGGAACGTTGCTCACCTGTTGAGACATTTGCTTTTTCAAAGTGATCAAGTCATTAGCCATCTTCTGAATCATTGGATCAGTAGTACTCTGAGAAGAACTCTGATTTTTAGGCTTGGATGATTCTTTTCTGATCTTTCCAGCCAGAATAAGATCGTCTTCTATTTCGGTGGCTGTAGCTTGAGCGGTGGCCAAATCGGGGATAACAGATCTTCTCAACAAGAAGCTCACATCAGGAGGTTGAGCGTTGATGAAGAAACACTTCTGATTTTCAAGAGTAGGAACAGTGAGGTCTGGAATCTTGTGGATCAGCTTGTTGAATTTGGCTATGAAGTCCCACATGGGTTCGTAAGACTCCTTCTTCATGTGTGTAAGTTGTGCTAACAAGGCATGAGAATCTTCAGCTGGTTTGAACCTTGCTTCAAATACAGATCTCATGGTAGCCCAGTTGGTAATGCATGCATTTGGGAGATGGTAAAACCATTCCGCTGCTATGCCATGCAATGTTTCGATGAAGATTCGAACAGAGACATCTTCATGAGCAACCCCAAGAACACCGCATGCAACAAAGAATGAGGCAATGTGTTCATCAGGATGCTGTTTTCCATCACCATTGAACTTAGGAATATTCTTCCATGATCCATGAGGTAGGTCATGTAATGGTGGAGTAAGGGAAAGAGGACCAATAGCTGCACCCCAAGGCACAGGTTGTGCTGCCATTCTTCTAAATGAAGTGCATACAGGAATATGAATATCCGACAAGAATAATGCACGACAAGTTGTAGAAACTTCTTGTTCTTGAGGAATCCAAGTCCTTCAGATGGGTGAAGAACTTCTTGCCCGGCTAGATGCAACATTGTTGGGTGAAAGCCTGAAATTATGTTGTTGAAGCAGATCAAAGAATGGATCAGTTTCACCCCTGGCTCGGCTTAACCGAGTGAAGATCTTCCTAGCCAGCTTGAACTAGAAAATGGATCTTCTTGAAAATAAGGAAAATACAGAGTCACCAGACACCAAAAGGATAAGCTTAGTCTTATCAATCCATATTCCCCAGCGGAGTCACCAAAAAAATGTTGGTTGGATATTTTGTCAATCCAAAATATGAGGTTCAACCACAGTACATGGGATTAAATCCCTCCTCAAAGACAGGTGAGGCTGCCTGTTTATTACTAATCTAAAACACAACAAAAATAATATGTACAATATTCACACTAATCTAACCATTGGGGTTGGGATAGAATCCCAAAATCCATATCCACAATAGGTGAAGATATTGTTGTTTTTCAAAGTGAAATGGATCAGAAAGGAAATTACTATTATGGAAGAAACACAATGGAAAGGAAATGAGAGGAACGTATTTTCTTTCGAGTAAACACAGAGCACGAAATAATCATACGAGCTTTAGATAACAAATGTAATGTTTGAAATGATTAGAATAATCAAGATGCTAAACAAAGAATAGCTTAAGATTATGAACATAAGAACAATATCTTAAGAAAGATACATCTCACAACACAAAGTTTGCAAAAATAGCATCAGTTTCTATTCCTCAAATGATTAAAAGAAAACACAAAGTCTTTCTTCTTCACAATAGATCTCAATATTCCAAAAATCTCAACCCTTTGGAATGCATAAGCATCCCTTATTTATAATAAAAGGAGTTGAGAGAAAATAGGATAAATCCTAGAAAATAGTCTTTTTAATGAGAGTCCTATTTTGCTTGACTCTCACGCAGGAGACCAAGTCAAAATTTTCTTCCTATGTGACGAAACAAAAATGAAAAAGACATGTCAATTTCAGGATTGAAATGACATGCAACATTGTGCCTATTCTGTTTCATCATCTTTGTCTTCCTCCAACAAAGCCTGCTTGTCCCGAAATTCTTGGAATTTTTGGATTATACCCTGCATCTCATTTTCATCAGGCGCGGTGGAATGATCACTCAGAACTTCACATGTTTCCTGAGTATCGCTAGCATTGCCAGGAAGCTTTTTCAGTCTCTTGTTGAGTTTCCTCAGGGTTTCCAAAGAATGTTCAATTTTCACAAACCTGTCAATGATTTCCAGGCTGAATCCATAAGTTGGTTCATGCTGAATTGATTCTTGGATCTGTTTGTAAAGATCATCAACAGGCAGGATACCCAAACTTTCACTCAACACCTTAGCATAGATCTTGACTAGCTCTTCTTCTAAGTCATTCGTGCCATCGACCAATTGATCTCTTGATTCCCTCAATTTGCTGCAAGCTTCATTGAGAATCTTTATTCTGAATCTAATGGCTTTGGTTAGTTGAAAATGTTTATCCCCATGTGGAACGATGCCTTCTTCGACCAAGATGTGGGATGGAACCTGTTTCAGCATTTGGAGAGCTTCAAAAGTTAACTCTAGGTTCCCGATCTCTGCTGAAAATTCATCATCCATTTTCTCTCCATCCTTCTTTATATCCTCTAAGGATTTGTAGACTTCCACGGTGTCCTTGATGACTTCTTTTCCTTGCAGGAGCAGCCTTTGGATCCATTCATCGACCGTTCTCCCCTTCTCATTAATCCTCTCGATCATGGGTACCGATGAGAAATCAAACCTGATAGGAGTAGAGGATGATGGTGTTGACTCAGGAGGCTTTGAGAGCTTGAGTAGCACTTCTGTCAGCTACTGTACTTTCTCTTTTAACTCATCTCTATTTGCCTTAGTTTCCTTTAGCTTCTGGCACAACACATTCATGGCATCTTGTGCATCCTACTGTGCTCCCTCCATTGTTACTTTCCCTAGAGCCACCCTTGTGATTTGATAATCTGTGACCATTATATCATCCTTAGTTTTATCAGCTGTGGGAGTAGCAATTTCTACAAATTTATGCCCTGAGGCATCCACTGAAATCCTTGAAACTGTTTTGGGTTTCTTGGCTGACTTGGTAGGAGTGACCTTGAGGGAACTGAAATCAAAGGCTGGTAATGGAACTACCACCTTCCTCTTCCTCAGAGTCTGATCTACTAACCATTGAGGCATATTGGAAGAAGTTTCTCCCATTGTAGGTGTTATGGTCACATCTTCAGGTGGAGGAAGGTTAGCTTGTGGAGTGGTGACCACTGCAAGTGTAGCATCCGTGGTAATGGATTCAGGGAATGAAGGTGCAGTAGGAGGAGGCATGTCCATGGTTAACTGGGGTCCAGTGGGGAGAGGTGAGAGGCTAGAGAAGATACTAGCCATGGCTGAGGAACTTGGTGAAGAAATCTGAGGCAAGGAAGGTTGAATGGGAGGAGGCAAGGATTCTGAAATTAGAGCTTGAGAGGTAAGAGGAAGACTTACCTCTGATGAACTGTCAACCAAAAGAGGAATGGAAGGTTGAACAATCTCTTCTCTTGAAGGAGGATTTCCTTGTTCTGGTTGTGGAGGTGAATCAGGAACCTCAACTATTTGTGGGAGAGTGGCCACTGGTGTAGTTACTTGATCTTCTCCCTTTCTTACAAACTTAACCTTCATTGGCCTCTTGGAAGGGTTCTTATCCTTTTCCTTTTTTCCCTTGGAGGGTCCCACTTCCAAAGTATCTAGCTTTGCAAAACTCCCTTCTTTATAACTCATTCCCCAAGAAATGAGCCACGCCTTAGTACGGGCAAGAATTTGAGTAGCTCTTCCCGTGATAGAAGCTTTCTCAGCAATGGACCAATCAATGGCCGGGAATACATATTGGTCTTCGTTCAACCCATCATACGAGGTGTCAAGGACACTCTCATTGTCCTTAGTGCCTTTTGGGATGTCAGATAAATCCAGCATCTGGATTTCTTCAATTGTCAACCTGCTATTGTCCTTTCTTCGGATGGCAACCTCATCCCGAAGATCAACCCAAATATCTTCTATGTTGGGAACATGTAGATATAAAGTCCCGTATGATTTAAGGACTCCTTGGAAATCAAATCCATCTTTGTGCTTCATGTGCTTCTTCAACTTGTCCTGAAGCTCATGCACCACATTCTTAGCTTTAACCACTTTCGAGCACATGTACCTTCTGATGGAAATAGGGAAGGATACGGTAGCCTTGTGTTTACTTTGTTGGAATTTGTGGAAATCCAACAATTGTCTTACCAACTCCATTAGGATCAGCTTATCACCTGGGAATCTGGGCAATCAGGAAAGGATCACCCAGGTACATGACCACCCGAAGGTATGTGAACTTCTTGAACTACAAGAAGATACAACCCCATTTTGATACTTCGGCCCATGCTTCATCAGAGACTCTTCTTTTCCTTAGATCAGGGTTCATCCTACAGATATTTTCATAAAAGAAAGCATCGTTCACTCTTCTGAATTGATCCTTGGAACCCTTCATTGTCAGCTGAGGGAAGTACCGATATATGTGTTCTGTTACCCTATCTCCTTTTGCATCCAACCCTGGATAATTTCTCATGCCGGCTGCTGCATAGGTGACATATGATGACATATAGAATTTTCCAGTAGTCAAGACTGTCTTCATCTAGGAATCAATCTCATCACTTATAAGACTGCTCCAATCGATCCCTTGTTCATTCTTCTTCATAATGACCATGAATTGATACATCCATCCTTGGAAGTCTCTTGACTCAGGGAGTTCAAATACTCGACTTAGCAAGGTGATGATGTCGCTGATTTCAAGGATGAAATCACTCCTGGGGACAAACTTGGGAAACCTTGAGACAGCTGGCTTGGCCTTGATCAAGAACTTTTTATTCACATGCCTGATGCAGTCTTCTTGATCTTTGTCCCAGGATTTCTGTGCTGACTTAAGATCTACGTCGACATATTCCTGAAAGTTGGGTAATCTTAAGAGGTCATCAAAGTAACCCCCGTCCAACTTCACTATGACTTCTCCTGCTTGATTTTTCACTGAGCGAGAGTCTGAGTCATAATTGGAATCACAGGCCAAAATGAACTCGGGGCATTAAGCAGACATTGGGAATCCTGCTGCAAGAGGGAGGCCACTGTTGGTTATTGACTTCATCCAGGGACTCTGAGAAGAATCCTTGGTTCTGTTCCAAAAGTCTTCCATGTCAATGTTACCAAGCTCCGTATCTCAGATGTCGTAATTGCAATCTATGTAGGAGGGGGATTCCATTTTTTGGTACTTGTATTTCATCTTCCTGACCTATCTGACTTATCCTTAGATGATCCAGGATCTGACATGAGAAATCCTGAAGAAAGAATGCCTAGACAACTCATGTTTGAACAATCAGACTTGGAAGCTTGCTGAGCAACCCCACAGACCCGCCACACTATCGGACTTTAGAACTTGCAAAGCACCTGATGAAACCCGACACACTAGAAGGTATGTCGAAAATAAGGTCTTGTTGGACACTTCACAAAACCTGACATACTGCAGAGAGTGTCGGAACTTAGTAGATGTCAGACACTTTGTAAAACCCGATACACTGGTCGAAGTCAGAAGATGTTGAACACCCTGCAAGACCCGACACAAAGCGGAGATAAGAGGATGTTGAACACTCGGAAAAACCTGATACACTGCAAAGTGTATGTCAGAGGTTGATAGATGTCTGACACTTAGAACAACCCAATAGAAGGGCAGAACTTGGATATTGTTGAGCACTCGATGAAGCCCAACAAAATATGGAAGCAAGAAGATGTTGAACACCCTGCAAAACCCGAAAATAAAGGAATCAGGTTTTTGAGGTGTCAGGACATGCAAAATTCCTGCCATTTCACTAGTTAGGAATTTTAGATTTTTTCAATAATCAACAGGGTATATTCCATGGGATAAAATAAAGAAACACCCTAGGGGTGAATTCCAAACAAGAACTTTCATTGGAATACAACATAAAATGAAGAAAACAATCTAAAACCCTAAACCTAGAGGAAAAATAGGAAAGGAAGGAGAACATCAAAAGAATATCTCAAAAACAAATGTAAAAGACCTCAAATCGGCAAGAAAAGCAAAATACCTCTAGTAATCTTGAAAAATAATAAAAAATAGAACACGAAAATGATCAAGAAGCTCGATCGGGTTTGGAGGTCGCAGGCACAAGTACGAAAAATCCACGCAGGAAAATTACAACAGGTAAAAATGACGTGTAAAATTGGGCTATTTATAAAACCCTAGCATTTATTACACTTCACCTGACACGTGTGCCAACTACCCGACAACTTGGCTTTAATGCCATGTCATCATGCTTGGAGTGCCTGAAAACCTGATACAAAGGATTAGCTATCAATTCGGGTTTCAGGTTTCGGGAAACAAGCGACATGAGGCATGAGATGTTTGGATGTTCCAAGGTCCCAAAAACCTGACACAAAGGAACATATCAGGTTTTGGGTTTTGGAAGTCAAGCGACATGTAGCATGCTTTTTGCAAATCATGTTCTGATGTTCATGTGTTTCGAAAACCTGATAGACTAACTTGTTTCAGGTTTCAGGTTTTGGGAAACAATTTGCATGTAGCATGTAAAAAATATGTTTTCATGTTGTTGAAACCCGAAAACCTGAAAATCTCCTCAAAAGGACATTTTAGGAGATTTTTCCAAAAAAAATCTATAGTTATCTTAATTTTAGTTGGAATCACTAAAATGATATAACACTACCCATAGTGCAAATTTCAATTTCTCTCCCCATTTCCTTTTGTTTATTTCCAATGTTCTTCTGAGGATCTTAAGAAATTTCTTATTGCTTGATTCTCCTTGGCCATTTCTTTGAGGATTATAATTTGTTGCATAAGCCAAGTTAATTCCATATAATTTGTAAATTTTTGCCAATGGCTTAGCTCTAAAGCTCATGACATTGTCAGAAACTATTTGTAGACACTCCAAATCTACAAATTCTATTATTAAGAATAAAGTCTATGATTACATGGTGAGTTTCCTTTCTGGTAGGAATGGATTCGACCCATTTGGTAAACTAGTTAGTAGCTACTAATACCCATTTACGACCGAAACTTGAAGATTATGATATCTCACCAATAAAGTCTAATCCTCATTGTTTAAATGAAGCTTCTATAGACACGATCTATAAGGGTAGGGACCCACATGTTTTCAATATTCCAGAAAAGAGTTGACATCTCTCACACCTTTTAACCAACAAGGCAATATCTTTAAACAATGAAGGCCACTAATAACCTGCCCTCAAAATCTTATGAGTAGTGACTCTCCCAACAAAATGAACCCCACATACTCACCCATGGACTTTTGCAATTATCTTAGGTGTTTCTTCTTTAGTGACACATCTTAGAAAAATTCCCTCTAGTTCTTCCAAGCTACTCCATGGTCAGTAAAAAATTACTTTTGGGCAACTAACTTGAGTGTCCTCCTCTAATTTTTATCTAAGTGCATAGGATAATTAAAATTTTCTAAGTAATAGACAATATATCTATACCAAGCTAAAGTTATTACCTTTTCATGAGGGTGTAGCCCACCTTCTTCAACATTGTGAATTTCAACAATATGCAAATTTTTATCTACCATTAATTTTGCAAGGCCTAGATCCTACACCAGCTTGGTAGTTTGTATGTGTAGACACCAAAATTGGGTCACACTCCCCTTGGTCCCCTTTCAAATAACCAACTTAAACACATTCACCTAACCATGACCCTTATACCCCACATTAATATTAATTTAATTATTTACAATTAAATTAGTACACATCCTCACTTCATTAATTACTTAATTACCTCAATTAAAACCAATTTCCACCTCACCTAGACACCTCACCATAGACCTATTCATAGCGTGCTTCCATAACAAACTAAGACTTAGCCCTACTTACCTTAATGACCTAGGACTTAGTACAACCATAAAAGCACATGCCTATTCTCCCTCTAACCAATTTCCCATGTATCTAAGTGCAACGTTCCATTTAGACCCAAGACCAACAAAAAAAGCTGGCAATAAGATAGCTAGGATTTGATATTTTAGGCAACCTAGGATATCCCGCCTTAACCGATGTCGGTCAACCCGAAACCGATGCTGGTAACCCTAAAACGTCTTTGGTTACCATATAACCATTCTGGAAACCTTGTTTGTAGGTTAGAAAGATTCTCAAGTTTTGGAGAAAAAGAGATCTACATGCAAGAAAGAACCAGAGATCTTTCACACATCTAGGTAGCCATAACTAGCACAACCATTGATCAGAAGGTTTTTCATTCACAGGAGCACTCTGGGAAGCACTACCATGACATTGGTCACTATTTCACTCACTACCACCAGCCATTGTACCTGCACAAAAGTAAGTGTGTCTTTAACATACACCACTTCATTTCTATTCAGTTTATAGGAGTTCTTCACCTCTTGTTTATCAACCATCAGTTATAATTTCACCCCACCACTATTGCCTTCCTATGAACCCGACCATTCCCCATCACTCATATCCCATTTAATCACCTCTGTCTACCCCTGAGTACCTCTGCATATTCCCAGCATCCCCCAGACCTAACCAACTTCTCACCATCATTGATCCAGTCTCAGACAAATCCCCAAAACCATGAACTATTGAGTTATTACCAGCCCGCAGTAACTGTCATTGGTTCTTATGAAACCATCTTCAGTCATACCAGACCGGTGTAGGTCTCTGTATTTGGTAGTCCTGCTAATACCAGATTCCAATAACCCTTTTCCAAGTGACCCAAGTGACCTAGAATATGACCCTGACCTATTCCAGTACCTTAGTTATTTACCTTATTTCCAAATCTAATCATAGCCTAGCCTGTTATGTTAGATTTTCTTATTGTATTTGAATGAGATACCTAAATCATATCAACTACAATAGGATTCTATTTACTTACGCTGTTTCTTGCATTCAATTGTATTAAATCAGTGGGTTGACTACCACCGAGGAAGTATCACACTTCCTGGATCTAGCACATGTTAGGAAGCCCACTGACATATATTATTTAATCCTCTTTTTGTGGTCATGTTGTGTATTTCAGGTAGTTCCTCCTAGCCAAAAGGAAGCTCTCACAATCAACATTGGATCAAGAAGTCATAACATGCACAACCACCTTCAAACCAACTGTCACAACAAGTATTCCTCCTTGGCCCACACCCTTATCTGCTTCGTTCAAAACTTAAAGAAAATGGTGAAACAGTATGTCTATATCATATTCTTGTAATTTTTTGACCCAACGACATCTCTTGCTAGATACTTCCATCTGAGACAAAATTTCCTTACCATTATATGAGCCACATAAACTACTATATTTGAACTAATAATATACGACCTGAAGATCTTGGTTGCTTTGACAAGAGAAAAATATTTCTTTTCCTTGACAAAATACTTCATTTCAGATCCTTGCAAAGATTTGCTAAAAAATAATAGGATTTTCATGACCTTCATTCATTCTTTTGTAACAACACAAAGGCAATAGTGAATTCATAGGAAAATGAAGACATTTTAAAATCCTTTTTATAATTGGGACTGGCTAATATAGGGGCATTTTTGAGTGCCTCATTTATTCCTTTAAATGCTTGGACAACTCATTCTTCCCACTTAATGATATAATCCCTTTTTAGCATACTAGTGATGGGGATAGTAATCTAAAAAAAAATGAGATGAACCTTCTCAAAAAAAATATCTTTCCAAAGAAAAAATAAATAGCTTTCTTAGACATAGGGATGTGAACCTTATCAATTGCTTCCACCCTTTCTGGATCAATCATGACTCCTTGTGATACAATGTGTCCCAACAACTTCACTTTTTACACGCTAAAATGACATTTATTAGGATTTAATGAAATCCCATACTCTCTACATTTGAGAAAAAAATTTCAAGTTACCTCAAGTGGTGACCCATTTTCTTGGAGAAAACAATTATATAATCCTAATATACTGCAGTAAAATCATTGATAAGACCATAAAACAGCCACATTTACGGCCCTTTGAAAATTTTCTCCAATGTTCATTAACACAAATGCGTTCATCAACCCAAATGGCATCCTGGCATAATCATACATTCCCCATGGGGTAGTGAAGGAAGTTTTGAATTGTTCTGATGGTTTCACTACCACTTGGTTATATTCAAAAAATCCATCCAATGTAGATAACAACTTTGATCCTATCACCTTTTACAATAAATTGTTCATGTTTGGAAATAGATAATTATCTTTAAATGAAGCTTTCTTGATATTTCTAAAATCCACACAAAGCCTTATGTCTCCATTCTTTTTTCTAAATGCTACCAAATTTTCTACCCATAAAGAGCATATAGTGGGTTGGATTATCCCACCATCCCTTAGCTTTGTCAATTCTTCTTACATCTTGGTTGCAAGAATAACATTAACGGGCCTCTACTTCTATCTGAAAGGCTTAGTGTGGAGTGCCAAGGGTATATCATGTTGAAACGAATCCTCCTTATATGATTTCAACTAAGAATAAGACCAGGAAAGGCAGTTTTGATACTTTCTTAACAACTTAGTATAAGCCTCTGTTTCATTCTTCATATTACTCCCCAGCCACACATTTCTAGAATCTTGGCATGAACCCAAATTACACTCCATAACATCTCTTGGAAAAGTAGCATAATTACAAACTGCTCTATTACTACTATCAAAGGAAAATTCTAAAATAACTAATCCTTTTGGGATTTCATTAGTTTTTAACTGAATTACCTCTTTACCAAAGAGAGTCTATTTTCCCTGACTGACCTCTACCATAGGTTCTAAGTCAATGATCTATTCGGTGAATTCATCTTGGAAATTCATAAATCTATGGATGTGTGAATAATTATCAAATACTTTCCACTGTTGTATATTATCAAGTATAGAGGGCTGAACTAGTATTTCTACTTCAAATTTGCAATAAAAGGATGAATCCTGGTTGTCATACCATCAACCTAAGACTGTCAATCTATCAACTACTATATTTTGATTTTTTTCATGATACTCAATATTAAATGAATCAAAACATTCAATGAGATCCCATACTGCATTTATGTACTGTTTCAATCTTTTATTTTTTGCTACATATAATTTTTTGATTTTCTTAATCACTAACTTAGAATCCCCTTTAGTTGTGAGTTCTTTTATTCAATGTCTCCAAGAAATTATTAATCATAGAAAAAATGCTTCATACTAAGCCATGTTATTGGTGCATTCAAAATTCAATTTAAAGAAAAATATGATAGACTCGCTATTTGGAGAACTTAACACCACTCCTGCACCATTACCACTACTTGAGAAAGATCCATCAAAGGTCATGGTCCATGGGACTACATGGTCTTCAAGTTAAGCATTCTCATCTGTACACTGATCTTCAAAATCAAAACTTGCTATAAAATTCTCCATGTCTACATCAATAAAACGTACTTCATAAGAATCATTATTAGGATCTTCAATGAGGTGTAGCATATTATTTTCTCTATATAAATTGACCAATTTTCCTTCCAACTATACGGTAATATATTACATATCCATTTGGACACTATATCCCACACTAGCTACCCACTTTCTTGACAACAACATCCCCCACTTGGTAGGGCAATCAACAACGACAACTTTCATAGTCAAGTACTTTCTTGGATGTGTTGTCATTTGTACAATCAACCCTTTCAAATAGACCACTACAAGTACATCTCTAGATTCCATGGCATAACATCTACCAATAGTAGCAATTATTTTTAAGGTTTAACTCATTCATGACTACATGAGGCATAATGTTACATGAAGCTCTAGAATCAAACATACAATTGTGTAAAAGCCACCCATTTATAATAAGTGATGTGAAAAAGGGGTTAACCTCCAATTTTGTTTCTACTAAAGAAGTTCCTAGATATACCTTAGGAGGAGTTTCCATATCTTCTTTATTTTCTTATACCTCAACTTCAAAAATTGTAGGAAATGATTTCTCATCAATATGCTCCTTATTTGTAAATGTCATCTTCTTTAAAGCCCAAATACTCAAAGGCCCATTTGTTATGCTCAGGGATCCTTAACAGTTCTACAATGGGAACTGTAATATTTATTTGAATTAAAATTTTATCCATATCACATACATTATACTTGGGAAGAGGAGAATTGGAAGAAACTGTTATAGTTTTGTCAAATGGAAAAAGGTCCTATATAGTCGGGTTTAAAGAAGAACTTATTGGCTCGGGATGAATTATAGGAGTTCTAGTCAACACATTTTTCTGAGGATCATCTATGGGGATATTAGAAAGAATAGAAATTCTAGCTTTGAGTGCAAGAGCCGGTCCTTTAATTTGTTTATTTCTAAGATTGTACTCCTTTTCTTGAGCAACTGCAACATTAATCAATAATTTTCTATCCTCACTAGAAGGAACATCACCATCATAATTCTTGATCATAAAATCTCTAAGATAATCAAAATTATTATTAGGGAACTCAAAATATTGGGCCATATCAACCTCAACATTAATTTCAATGGGGAGAGACTTAATTTTTTCAGCATAAGTCCATAAATTAGCCACAATTCAGGTGGAGAGGAGGTTAGTAGAAGATACATCTTTCTCACATTCTGATTGAAATTACATCATGCATACATCACTGAAATCATATTCATCACTGTCATCATTTGCAAATGGATTACGAGACACATGGGGTAACAATCATTTGTGACACCAATCAATGTAATATTCTTCTTCAATAACATCTACTCTTCCCAATAAAGGGTTGGGGACTGCTTTGTTATCTCTAATTTTTTTTTGCTTGCTACTTGAACACATATGTCCTTTTCCTCTATCTTGATTGCCAAATCTATTGTGTCCAATATTGTGATGTTGATTTTGAGGATTGGGAGATAATCCCTTCTCAGCCCATGCTAATTTATAAGAAATTTCTTTAACAATCGCTGCCAAAGTTTTGAAAACTTCTTCAAGGTCAACTGTTTTTCTAGTTTGAGGATTTTCTGGGTTAATTAAATTCACAGTATCTCTCCTTGGTGGCTTTCTAGCAGCTTTAATATTATTCTCAATTTGGAGAGCCATGGAAAAATCTTGTCTCAAACTTATAGGATTTTTATCCCTCAAGTAGTATGTGTATTTCCTATCAAATGCATCAGAATACTTAATAAGACAAGACTCATCACTAGGTCTTATACTATTGGGAAATATTGCCAAGGTTTTATCAAATCTTGTATTGAAATATTGGACATGCTCATTGGGATTATTTTTAATGTTTTCAAACCCAAATAACATAAATATTGGATGAGTTATATCACCATATGAAACTGTGAATGCATTTTTCATCTCCTACAATGAATCGATTGATCCATCAGGCAAGGCTATGAACCAATCATGAGCATATTCTTCTAGAGTGTGTACAAACAAGTTCAAAAATACATCCTCAACCTCAACCTCATAGTCTTCCAGTAGATTCTGTGATAAATTCAAATGATGATCACCACTACCAACATTATTTCCTTGAAACTTGAGAAGTCTCATTCTAATCTCATTAAGTACTTCATTTGGATAACCTTCCATGTCATCAAAATTAATAGGTTTATATGTGTTAATTCCAAAAGGTTCTCTAGGAGGTGGGTCATCCATGTTATTCTTCACAGGAATTGAAGATTAAGGATGGTGTAGACAATGTTGAATTGGAGTTTGTTGGTTTAATGGATTTTGAAAAGTTTGATGAAAGCTTAAGGAAGGAATAGATTCTAGATCAGATTCCTAGTTCTCCTTAATAAATGAAAGAATAGGATTAGGCTTACCATATGCTTAAAAAATATCATATGTGCTAGAGCAATCCTCAACTAGTGGAATATTAAGCTTATTATCTTGACTATAATTGCTATTTGAACTTTGATCAATTATAGGCTTCCAGATCTGCCTCTTTTGACAGACATATTCGAACTCAAGAAACAACTAATTTGCGTGATCATATTTGAAATAAGACTGCAATCCTTCCAGTTTAGCTAAATAGATATCAAATCATTAGTTATAATAGGATTAGATCTAGTCTATCCCAACTTTTATTTTAGGGAGGTGCCACTAAAATATCAAATTCTAGAAATAGATGTAACCTTTAACTTGTAAAATGTTTGTAAATATTTTGATTCAAACAAAACTCAAATATAACAAATAACTCCTCGACAACGGCGTCACTTGAGTGTTGGCTCCCAAAATAGCACCCCTAGGAGATGAGTAGCTAACCTAAGTGGGTTGGATTTGAGATAATGATGAACAATGAAAAGTTATTTTTCGTTGATAGCTGGGGATTTATTCAACACTCCACTCAATGAATCAAATCAAGGAGGTGATCAAGAGGCACCTTCACAACATGGATGGATTTACCCTACTACTTCTGGATCTTCTTGGACCAAGGTGAGAGGACCTAGTTCAGAGATCTAAATAAAGGAAAATATTTCATGGCTTGGTTTCTTTTATGGTTAGTGTAACTTAATTTGAATCAAGTGAAGCCACGTATATAATACTTATCTCAAAAAAGTTGTCACTTGATTTATTGTAAGTAGTTGACAATCAAATATAGATAAAAGGGAAGATAATGAACAATCTTCAAATATTGCATTTGCATAACATTGTTTGGCCAAGGCTGCTTTAAATGATATTGGATCACGAAATTGGTGGGATTATTGGAAAAGATTACTGGTAAGGGAAAAATTTTAAAGGTCATCTTTTCATAATAAGCATGTGTATAGTTTCCAGGTATGATATGCTTAGTAGGTATGTAGATAAACAAATGTTTTTTATTTAAGATTTGGAAGGGGGAGGGAAAATTCTTTTATCACCTTGATAGAGTAGTGTTCCTATGGAATGAATCCATCCTTAGCTATGATGCTTGAAAAGAACAATCAATTTAACATGATATATGAAATAACATTTACATTCATTGATACTTAATTAGCACAAATGTTTCCTACAATATTCCCACTCCTAACTACAAAAAATGGAGTTAGAGCCGAGATAATGCACTTGCTAGATTTGTCTTCTACACCCAAAAGACCCTTAAGGGATAACAATAAATCTTCAAAAGTGATGCTTCCTATAGGATCTTACAACTAAACTGAGCTATTGCAAAGTATACACTATTTTACAATAATCCTATAGTAACTAGAAGAATACAAAAACTAAGAAAGACTCTTGTGTACTCAATAAAGTAAAACTAGTGCAAGATAGTAAAAGAAACAATATTGCATGTTTCATTCCTTTAAAACATGAGAAAAGGGAATGAATAGCTTGATCAATCACATAGATGTCTATTCATGCAAGTTCTAGATAGGGGACACAAAAAAATGCCCTCAAAACTTGCTAATGGTTTTACAACATAACCACCTTAGCTCTTCCTTACAGACTGGATGTCAGCAACTTCTTTCTAGAAGCTAGAAAATGGAACAGAAAACCTAACTTAATAAAAAAACTTCTACAATTACCCCCAATCCGCCTCCTTGCACAAATGAAAGACCGTTACATTATATAGAAGATGAGAAGGAGAAAGAAAGAAGAAAAATATTATTTCCTTCTATTACCACTAATAAGAAGTGTTAAAATCCTACAAAGGAGCATGGGATGCCTACCAAAATTATTCATTCCTTCTGTCTTGCATGCACAGAGAAAAAATAGATACCATACTTCATCAATTCAGGTGGTTGACCAATACAACAACTGTATCTTTAATGTAAAAGAAATTTTATTCTTTTTCTCTCACCAAGTGTGATCAATTTTCTAAATCTAATGATCCCAAGGTGAAGGGATTGAAGAGAATTTTCCAATGATATAAATTTTATAAGATTTTGAGCTTTGTATTGAAAGATATGGATCTATAAATTTTTCCATGTCGAGATGCACAAAATTATGACACATGGCAGCCTTTGATTAGCTCAGGGACTAACAATTGCCAACATTTGAATTGATTCTCCTTTGCCACGTGTTCACCTTTCATTGGTTTGCGGGGTCAGGCTTTACTTATTTTGCTTTCATTTCCCTTTTGTGACCTTTCTAACCATCCGGAATCAAGACATTTTTAATCAAATTCTGCTTATTCCACGGACTTAAGGTCCACCAAAGTTCATCTCCTTGAAGAATTATAGAATGTCACCACGTGCCCTGCTTTGACCATTGATCTTATGCCATGTAGTGTCATTTGATTGGTTATAGGTTGGCCCTTTGAATCCTTCATTGTCCAATGCGAAGTTTAAACCAATAATAAAGATCCATGCTTATCTCGTTGTCAGTATTTTCTTGCTTCTAGTTGACAAATGTGAAGTGCGAGCCAATGAGAAATATCCACACTCCTTGTAAATGTCAGACCTTCTTGGGCCTGGACAGACTATTGTGAAGTATGAGATGATAGGAAATATGCATGCTACTTTACATGTTAGTATGTTTTATAGCCCCTTCTAACTACTGCAAAACATTGACCAATGAGGAAGCTCCACATATGAAACGTGTTCACCTTTGATTGGCTACTGCATCATGTCGCAACTTCTAATTTTAGGGGCTTAGAAAATTTTGGATTAAAAAATGTTTCCACCTAGCCCTGTTGACCTTTCCGACCTTCTCCCTTGCCGCAGACCCTAAATGCTATGGAATATAATTAATTTCGTGGACTTGAAGTTCTCTAGACTCAAAAACTTTGAGGAGAGCTAGAATCCCGCTATATGGCCTATTGTTAGGTACTTGGCATTGGATTTGAACATCACACAACTTTGTTAAAATGGATAATTCCATTTTAATTGAGTTTTTAAACCACTTCTGTTGTTTGATACTTTGTCGTAGGGTTGCATGTTTTTGAGTTTTCGTAGTTTCAAATTTTGGGAGCAGTTCGGATCATTTTTTATTAACTGTAGGTTCTTTGTGAAAAATGTAGACACAGTCCCGATCACCAGTGAACCCGAATCTTTCATACTTTGATAAACAAGACCATTAAACCAGTCCCCTGACATTTTTACTGAATCTTCTCTTTTATTTGGCCAGGGCACAAAATTTATCACAAATTGAAACTTCTTCTTGACTCCAAATGATCTTCAAAGTACACGGAACAATATAAAATACACATAATCAGTTAAATACACAGGGATTCATTGAAAAATACCAACTCAATCCAAGGAACTAGATTGAGCTCCAACGTATTGTTCGAGCATACCCACAACATACAATACCCAAGGTTTTTAAAAAATTTGTTGTTACAACATAGCGTACACATACCAAAACAGTTTAGTGAATTAAACTGTAGACACAAAATCACACACTTTGGGTATCTATCTAGTCCTAATTACATACTACTATTCATATGATTCATAAGTAAGAAAATTACTAATTAACCCATGCCTTTGGCCATCTTTGCTTGGTTTCTATTGCCACTTTTTTTCTTACACTCTTTCTAGCTCAGTCTGTATTTTCATACATTGGAATTTCTCATCTTTGTCACCAACGCCCAACTTAGGATGATAGTGCTAGGCACCCCTATCCCCTCTGGGTACCCCCAAACTCTCTGTACTTTGTTCACATCTTTTTGGTCCTTTCTATCCATTTGAGCATGTTATCTTTTCAGTAGTCGAAATTTTTGGGGTTAATTACAATATTCAACCAAAGGAATCATATAAATATAAAGTTATGTGATTATAATGAAGGACCAAACACTAAACATTAGCTATCGCCACCCAAGGTTGCATCTCAAGGCTATCACAAGAGAATTCAAGCATCCATCTAACATCCACATAAGGGAATTGGACTGATTCTTCTGCATACTCTTAATAGGAGGGGGAGTTGATTTTATTCCATGCAAAAATCTACTTACATTTATTACATCTAGCTACTTTCTCACTATCAATTGTGACTCACACAAGAGCCACCTAGGGAACGATTCTGAGCACACACATAAAATTAAATTGGGTCTGATATGTAGTAATACACTCAATCATAAGATCACTTGTTTGATATCTAAGGATAGGTTGAACCCTCATTTGAATTCTTTTCTTTTTGGGATTTGATGTGTTTGTGAGGGTTTACAGGTCATTCTTTCATTGCAAGTTATTAACGACCTCGGTGATCATTGTGTGACCTACTAATAACCAAAGACGAGGCACAACGAACACCTTGTGACCAGGAAAATATGGTTTTCTAATATTTTTGGCAATCACAGGCACCCAGTACTGGTCTGAGGCACCCGCATGCACCCTTGCCCCTCTCTAAGCACCCCAGTCTAGGAAGATCGTCAGCTCGTACATTTTTATGAGGATTTATGTGACACTTCTCCCTTCTTTTCACTTGATCAACAATTCCAAACAGTTCAAATTTGGTCGCGATACAACTAATTCATTTCATCCCTTATTTACAACTAGGGTTTCATACTTTCTAGTTTAGTTTACTTGGATCTATATTATACTTAATTGTTCATTTATTTATTGCTACATTGCAATCAAATTTAGGCATTTATTTATTCAATATTTTCTTAATCATTTTGGTGAACCCCACTCGATCTGAACACTCTTAGGGTCCTCATACTTCTATTGATTTTATCTTTCTAGGATCTTCTCTCATCATGAGTATCTCCATTAATGAATTATTTCTCATTAATCTTGAATAAAGAGATAAAATCAAAACTCTTCTAGCTAATACACACACACACACACACACACACACACACACACACACACACACACACACACACACACACACACACACACACACACACACACACACACACACACACACACACACACACACATAATTCATCTAGATTTAGTATATAACACATTTGTAGATACATGAGTTAACCCCAAAAATTATTTTTTTTGTGGCTCGTGTTAAAAGGCAAGATTATTAATAATGATAATATAATTAAAAAGGGTTTCATTATGCCCAATAGATGTTGTATGTGAAAAAAATATGTTGAAGACAACAAACATATTTTCTTGCATTGTGAATATGTTGCAAAGATTTAGACTCTTATCTTTACAAATTTCAATCTTCACTGGGTCCTTCCTAACACCTTCTTGCAAACCTGGGAGTAATGGGATCCACCTTATAAACATAACATGATAAGAAGATTTTGGAATTTGGTTCTACCTCATACCATATAGAGATTGTGGAAAACCAAAAATGTTATAGTTTTCAGGAACAACAAACTGGTATGTAATAAGATATTTAAGGAAATTGCTATTGTTGTCAAGGATAACATTGAAAGGTTTAGACCTCCTAAAAATAAATCTTATCCAAAGGTAGAAGAATATATTCTTGTTGCCTGGAAGATTGACACTGAAAATATTCATAGGAATGATCCAAATAAAATTGACAGATTGACAGTTCATTAGATTTAGCCTCCCAATTTATGGTACAAGCTGAATTTTGATGGAGCTTCCAAAGGAAATCATGGGGCATCAAGAGGAGGTGGAATAATCATGGATCACAGAGGTTGTCTTGTTGTTGCTTTAATAGGTAAAATGGGCCACCAAACAAACCACTATTTTGAAGCCCTAGCAACATTATGGGGGATAAGGCTAGTTAGAGATTGCAACATTTCCAATATTATAATTGAAGGGGAATATTTGAGCATAATAAACCTCCTAAATCAAGTTCAACCCCCTATTTGAACTATTAGGGATTTTATTTATGAATCTATTAAGATTTGTAAAGCCTTTGCAAACTTTCAAATCACACACACCTACCGTGAAGGCAACAAAGTGGCAGATAGTCTGGCTAACTATGGTGGTAGTAATAACATGCAAAAATGGTTTAGTGATGACATTCTTACTAACATAGTACACAATGAAATTATTAAGGATAAATATGATATTCAAAATCATCATTAATGAGCCCTCCTTCATCGATTTGAAAGTTATTATATCCTTTGCACACAAGGTAATTAATACCACTCAAATTTCGTATACTTTTTAGGTATGGGAAGAAGTTGTTGAGAAGCGGCTTTGGGGAAGAATCATTGTAGTTCAAAACAAAATAAAAAATAACAGTAAAATGGGTGGACCTCCATGCAAATTGGAACCCATTTTTGACCCGGTTAGGAAGGATGATGTGATCTTATGTAATTATTTGCAAATGGGTTAGGTCTCTAACCTCATTGAGAAAATGTAGGGTCATGATCAAGACGTCTCTGTTCAATTTACACCTAGGTGGAAACAATGGATGGTTTAATATGGGGAGATCAGCGTCAAAATTACTAAAGAACTTATTGCTGAGGTTATAGGTATGAGCCTAGATTGAGATAGATTTTTCAGTAAAAGGGTTGATAAGAATGCTGAAGCCAAGTCCTTGCAGAAGGAAAAAATCTTGAATTTGTTGTGGCAGGTGTAAAAGTGTCCTCCATTCCTAAACCCTTCGATGAAATTGCAAGGAAGATTGTCAAGTATGTAACTTTAGAAGGCAGATATGTGACATTTCCTCTTAAACATTTGGTTTTCCTGAATCACTTAAGAATGAATTTACATGTTATTTTTCCGCATTATCTTTTAAATTCTTCGGAGCATTCTATCCTTGAGTTTCAAAACCACACCCGCGCCACCCCCCTCCATCAAGGTCTCATTCTACTATTGCATTGTCATTGTCTTTTCCCAGTTTTGTACAATCCCAACTGCCCCTGACCCCCTTGCTCTGACTCCATTACCCCCACCACTACTCTTGAGCATAAAAAAATAAGAACTAAAAATCCTCTTTACCCCATCATTCAACCCCTACCCTCCCAAAGAGTCCTTCACCGCAGTAAAGAGATTGAATCAGAATTTTTTTTCTCTATATTAATAACCCTACTGAATATTTTGCTAATGAAAAGGAGCAAGGACTTCTCAACATAATTGTCAAGCAGGAAAAGGAAGTTAGAGACTTGAAAGAAGAGCTTAAACAGATTGGAAAGAGAGAAGGTAAAAGGAATATGAATGATGACCTGGATATGGATAATGAGTAGACTTTGCAAATCTATAAAATAAACTTAATTTTATGGAAAATAGACTGGGTTTGACAAAACACAGACATGACTTTACTGTTTTTGTGCTTAAGGCTATATACAACTTCATGGAGCAACATGTCAAAAGTGTCTACATACTCAATGACATTCCTATTGCCATCTAGGAGTCAGATTCATCAAAGGACCTGGTTCTCTCAAAGTTGGATAAAAAGGACCCCTCCCATGTCACTACCCTGGAATTATTCACCTCTTTTCAGAAGATAAAAACTAAGATTGATAAATCAGTCAAGTAATGTGGAATGTTACTTCTTTTAGATTCTTGTTTTGATGTTGTATAGTTGTTGTTTTCAGGTTGCTTTGTTGCAGATTTGACTCTTTTTGTTCCCTCTTTATAGTTTTTGTTTAAGTTATAGTTGGTACTCATGTTTATCTTGGATTCTGATCCATTTTTTATGGTTTTACTGCACTTTCTAGATTTTGAGCCTTCTTGTATTAGGGTTTAGTCCCTTCAATACTTTGGTATACTTTTTGATGCACTACCTGGCTTGTGAGATTTTTGTAATAGGGTATAGTCCCTTCAAAACTATTTACCCCTAATAAAAAAACACATTTGTAGATACTTTTTCTTAGCACATTGATTTTCCATCAAATCCTAATGTTGGTCTTACTATTTTCGACAATGAGCCACCCTTGTACATCATGATTTGCATTTATAATGTGGGTGTCAAATGCTCCATCATTAATAATGGATCTGAGATAAATATTTGCACTATATCATTCCTTGAAAATCTTGGTCTTTCAGCTTCTAATGTTACTCCTGCATCTCTTTCTCTTCGCATTTATGATGGTTTTGTTCATCCATGCATAGGACACATTACTTTACCTATCAATGTCGGACAAAAAATTATTAATACGGTCTTTGTTGTCATTGAATTCCTGGTTTCATATAATTGTGTACTTGGTAGGCCATGGCTCCATGCCATTCAAGCAATGCCTTTTATGGTACATCGATGTGTCAAGTTATTACATGGGGATACAAAATATACAATCCCTAGTGATCATCAACCATTCAAATATTGTAACCGTGATCCTAATACTTCACTTCCTACTCCAACATTTTTTACCACCAATGAACCACAACCCATGGATACTCTACCTCATCTGCCACCACTTGAAGGCTCTATTTACATGATAGATACTATTACATTTGCATCATCTCCTCCTCCTGCTTCAACTGCTACTATGATTCTTTATCATGGGCCTATCTAAACACTTCACTTTCTCATGAACAACTTCCATTAACATTTCCTCCATTTACATGTTCACTTTTCATGAATGCCTTTTATTGGGAACACATTTCGTTTGACCCTACTTGCTCTGGTACTATATGCACACATGATGGGTTAACTTGACTAGGATTTACAGTTGATGACATGTTTCCTCCACCTAATGATCATCATCTCTACCATGGATTTATTCACATTATTGTTGCTTATGATCTTCGAGTCTTTTATCTCATAGTATTTCTTGCATCTGATCCTCGTACTTCTCCACCAACACTTAGACAGTCTTAGCCTGATTACATTTGGGGTATGTTAGACCCTGATCATACTGATATATCATTTCTCATGCCATTTGGTCGCATCCTCATTTCTGGGATATTCACAAAATATTAATCGTTGGTATGTGCAAGGTTGTCCATTTCCTCCCTTCACTAATGAAGAGTATGCTATGGGCATGTATAATTTATGCCTTAATGGCTCCTTACTTGACCAACCCGACACTATTGCTTATCAATTCTCAGATGCTTCACCATTCAGTTTTGACAATGACAACCTGTTAGATTATGTTACTTGATCACTCTTCTCATCACATGCTTGGGGGACATCGTACTTATTTATCCCCCCTATAGCATTGACACATGTCTTATATTCTAATCAATTCACATCTAGTCTTTCACAAACAACATACACATCATGATACATTAGGTATTGTCATTTCCCAATGATGCACTCTTGTGCTTGGTTCACACTTGAATTTTGAGGGCATACTATACACATGAAATTTTCATGCTACACACTACACATTATACACTACACACTTCACACATCACACACTCATCACATCTCTTTCTCGCAACATCTATCGCGTATCATACACACTATAGATTCATAATTTATCTTTCTTGCATCTACTTCTACATGATGTGGTCATCACCCTATGATGCACTCTTTTACCACGGTCCATACTTGATTACTGAGGGTATACATCCCAAATGGACCTCAAAACACTCATGCATTAATCCAATCACTCATAATCTATGCTCTATTCTTTATCGATCATATCATTCTAGCGCACACATTCAAACCATTTCTTGATGATGCACTCTTATTCTACGATTCATTATTGACTATTGAGAGGGCATGTATAAATGAGCCTCATCTCATACATACACATCCATAATCACTTGGGGGGCACGCGAATCTAACTACATTCACTTTGCATTGCATTCCATCTCATTCATCCACAACATACTATGTATCTTGGTTACACTTAGTCTTGCTTACATTTACTTGTTACATGTACAGTTTGTCACATATGCTAGCTAGATATCTTGTATGGAATTATCTTTTTCCATATACACATGTGCATTCACTTCTTTCTAGTTGTGATCATAGATTTTACAAATCGATACACGTAGCTTAGATGCTTAACACAATACCTATTACCAGTCCCACAATGGCTCCTGGGGCATCCAATTTCATACACTATAGGTGTTATTGTTTCAGTTTTCATAGCACATTATTATCAGATTATACACACCTTGACATACTTTGTGCTTCATGTGCAACATTTGTTTTGTAGGTCTATATGCCTTTAGGGTTGTCTGTTACATTTCTTGTTATTGTCTACCTTTGTTTTTCATTGTTTTCCATTGTTTGCGGGCTTTTCCCTTTCTCGTGTGTCCACACTTGTATGCTTTTGGGCCTAGTTGGCCTTGATTATATTTTTACATCGTGAGTGATGTCCCATGTTTGAAACCCACTTTTCATGGTCTATATTATCTTCTTGACTCTTAGATTACAAATTTTTTGCTTTTCTGTTAGCTTACATTTTACACGTGTGTTTTTTTTTCTTGTAATAACACTTATTTCCTAGCCATTTTGTTTGTGTATGCCTTGGTTTCTACCAAGGACATTCCCTTCCCCCCTACAGGGCACAATTTTAGCACAATGGTCGGTCTTCCTTTTGGACACATTCTCCTTAGGGACATCCCAAACAAGGGAGCATAATTTGAGTGAATCAGTCACCTCATACAACAATTCATAGTCATCAGCATCAGACATGGAAGCTTAAATTTGACTTAGGTACTTATAACATCACAGACA
This sequence comes from Taxus chinensis, assembly GCA_019776745.2. NCBI lineage: Eukaryota > Viridiplantae > Streptophyta > Pinopsida > Cupressales > Taxaceae > Taxus > Taxus chinensis. The sequence goes on from CM034150.1 coordinate 38,610,181, forward strand.
CCAACGCCTAGACCCGGACAGTAGCACCTAACCCTTCCTGAATGCGTGTGACTAGGGGGAAGTTACACATCATTCTTTGGTGCAGCACAGTCTACAACACTTCACACATAAGCTTTTACAGGGAATACATTCCTTAAAACTTAGCATACATACATCACACAACATCTTATTCTTTCGCATTGGATCGGAATTGGTCAAACCATATCATATTTTTACACACCATCTGTAGTGGTGTTCCATACTTCAGGAAGTAGTTAAAGGCTGGAGGATGACACCATAATTTTCTTCCTACACCTATTCCGTTTTTGGCATGAGATCACCCGAAAAAATTGTAGTCTACACGATTGACGTGAGATTTTCCAAAAAACTCGTTCTTATACATCTTCGAGATACTTTCTACACCATTTTTTCATCACATATCAGGTGCACATGTTCCTTTTTACATTTTCACATACTTCTTTACATACATTTTACTCATGTTTGATTATATACATGCATATTTGACTACTTGTTTGTTCTTCTCTTTTGCAAGTTCATCCTTATAAGAAGTGGTAGTCAATGCCACATCAACAACAACATCCAATCACATCAATATCGAAATCAATGACATGTACAATGGTGACATCTACATGTATGCATTTCCACCCTAGGGTCATTATCATCATAATGTTTTTTGCACTTTCTCCTCTTTAGTTTTCATGCTCCACATTTTTATCATTCCATACTTTTTCTTGTCTCTTAGCATGCTTTTCACAATCAATCTACATGGTTATTAGGTATGCATATCTTATCTACTTTATGTTATTGAGAATTCACTCAACAACATAAAGTGGGGGAAAATGTAGACACAAAATCATGCACTTTGGGTATCTATCTAGTCCTGATTACATACTACTATTCATATGATTCATAAGTAAGAACAATATTAATCAACCCATGTCTTTGACCATCTTTGCTTGCTTTTTGTTTCCACTTTTGGTCTTACACTCTTTCTAACTTAATTTTTCTTTTTATACCTCAACATTTCTCATCTTGGACACTCACTCCCAACCTAGAATGCCAGCGTCAAGCACCCCCGTCCCCTATGGACGTCCTGACCTCTTTGTAATTTGTTCACATCTTTTGGATCCTTTCTAGCCATTTAAACATCTTATATTTTTGGTAGTCATCTTTTTTGGGATTGATTACAAAATTCAAGAAAAGGAATCATATAAATATAAAGTTATGTGATCATAATGAAGGACCAAGCACTAAACAATAGCTATCACCACTTAAGGTTACATCTTAAGGCTATCACAAGAGCATTCAAACATCCATCTAGCATCCACACAAGGGCAAGGGACTGATTATTCCACGTACACTTTATAGGAGGGGAAGTTAATTCTATTCCATCCACACATCTACTTACATTTCTTACTTCTAACTACTTGCTCGCTATTAAGTGTGGCACACACAAGAGCCACCTAGGGCACAATTTTACACACACACATAAAACTACATTAGGTATGAAATTTAGTGTAACACTCATTTGTAAGATCACTTATTTGATAGCTGAGGACAATCTGAACCCTCATTTACATTATTTTCACTTTGTAATTTGATGCACTTGTGAGCGTTTTGCAGTTCATTCTTTCATTGCAAGTTATCAATGAAATCAGCGATCATTGTGTGACCTATGAGTGACCAAAGAAAAGGAAAAATGAACAGCTTATGGCTAGGAAAAGATGCTTTTCTAATATTTTTGGCAGTCACATATGCCCAGTATTGGTTTGTGGCACCCGGAGGCATCCCTACCTCTCTTTAGGCACCCCAATCCAAGAAGATCGTCAGCTCACACATTTTTCTGAGGCTCTGCACGACACTTCTCCCTCTTTGTTCACTTGGTCAAAATTTTTGCACAGTTCATATTTGGTCACAATACAACTGAGTCATTTCATCCCTTCTTTATAACTAGGGTTTCATATTTTCTATCTTAGTTTTCTTGGATCTATATTGTACTTAAATGTTCATTTATTCACTACAACATTACAATCAGATTTAGACATTTATTTATTTAGTATTTTCTGAATCACAAACAAGTATCATAGGCTAGATATGGTAACCCCATCCATTGATCCTTATGGTCAGGATGCAAATCCTAGAAATATCTAGGAACAGTTTTAGGTAGAGCACTATAAAAATCTCTCATATTTTTTCTAAAATGTTAATCTAGATCATAGGCATAGAAAATCATAGAGTTGTTTTCATGTGCTACATTATTTATAACTTGAAATGTGTCCACTGCTTAAATTTAGAAACATTTAGAATTACTTTGGATTTTTTTGTGTATTGTATGCAATTTTTAATATCGATTATCTGATACACGATGGTAATGCATATGTGTAATTCAAGGAAGAGGAACACGCTAGTGATTGTTTTTTATTTTTGACTAGAAGAGGAACATTACTTATATGCAAATGCAAGAAGTTATGTACATACTTACTTTTCTAGTTGTATATTAGATTTCTTATAAAGTATGATACAATTATTGTTGTGGAAACTTGGGCTTAGAGAAGATCCCAATTTTTTAGTTTCAATCTTGTATGTAGTTCTCATTTCACCAATTCTATTATCTTCTACAATTATGACATGTACTCATGTTATAGTGTTGTCCTCGTTGTTATTTGATAAGTGCAATGTCTGTATATTTCTATGTTATTGGAATCATTTTCTAAATAATATATAGTTATGATTTTACATGATTATAGGAAAGATTGAAACCATTGGAATTAAGTTTTGCAGTTACAGTTTGCCTACAATTCACAGTATATGTTAGGAGTGTAATTGTTCCATTGTTCATAGAGAGTTCATTGGAAATTGAATGCCATGGATTTTGTGACTTGTGTAGTCAATGCAATAATTGGATATATACTTGGGCATCTTGCAAGCACACTATTTGCATTGAAGTGTTCATTTCATGTTTTCTTACAATGATTATAGCAACTTGGAAATCAAATTTTACTGAATAATGGGAAATAATATAAGATGTCAAAGGAATAAGTTGTTTCAGTAATATTATAGAATGTTGATAAGATATAAATAAAATTGTGTAGGTTCTAAATGAGCTACGATCCCATTTTAATTCAATAAATAGGTGTACCATTCTATAACAAGGGTTAACGACATTTAGGAACCCTGTTGTATTTTCTCTTTTTAATATTAATAAAATGATTTTGGACCCACTTGTGTGAACAAGATTCAACCCAAACTATTTTTTTAGTTGTTTTACACAATGAAAAATCTATATGATGCATATGTCAAATGATAATTAGATGATACAAGTTGAGGATTTTTCTAGTTGATCAACTTGTAACTAACTAAGGCTAAATCCTAGTGTCAATTGTTTAAATGATAGAATGATTCTAGTATATGATCAAAGAGTATTTTATTGCATCTATAGAAAATTCAATTAAGTGTAGGGTGACATAATTCTAACCAAGATAAGAAATTTTTATTGCTCAAGCTCAATAATGTAAAAAAGGTTACAAAAATTGGAAAACTATACAATGAGAACACACATTAATAGATGGAATCAATTAAATTATACAATTTTAGAGGTTTTACCCTCTTAGTAATTTCAAAGAACTCATAGAAAAATGAATGCATCTTTAAAAATCCTAAGGCCAACAAAATTATACCATTTACCACTCTTGATTGTTATCATAAGTCAAACCTAGCTATAAATAAGGAAGAATTGTTACACAAATATGAAAATCAACACCAAATTTCTCACTGATATTCAAAATGGCAACACTACATTAAAAAATATTATTCAATCAAGATTTTGACATTTGTAAAAAGTAGCAAAATATTAGGGAAAAACGAGTATGTAAAGAAGCCATAAAAAGGAGTGAAATTTGAAAGTTCTCAGAATAAAATTATGAGATAGGTTTTTGACCTTCATATCCTTATAACTAAAAACCTCTTTCATTTTTTGCACAGTAACAACCATGCTTTCTATATTCGGATTTGAAGGTTTTTGGTTGTTTATATGCCATAAAAAGGAGAAAATTTTGAAAGTTCTCAGAATAAAATTCTGAGAGTGGTTTTTGATCTTCATATCCTTGTAACTAAAAACCTCTTTCTATTTTTGCACAACAACAACCATGCTTGTTATATTCATATTTGAAGATTTTATTTATTTATATGCCCTAAAAAAGGAGAATATTTTGAAAGTGCTAAGAATAAAATTATGAGAGATGTTTTTGATCTTCATATCCTTGTAACTAAAACCCTCTTTTATTTTTTTCACAGTAGCAACCATACTTTCTATATTCATATTTGAAGGTTTTAGTTGTTTATATGTTTGTTCTATGGAATGTGGTAAAAACTCTTATACAAAGATGCCAATATGTCTTATATGGAAATATAACCATTTTCAAAATTGGAATACATTTCTTTTCCTATATTTTATGCTAATATGTAAACTTCATAGAAAATGATTAGTTTTAACTAGTCTCTCTCACATTTGAATTGGACATTGTTTTGAAAATATATATTTTCCTGTACATTTCTATGAGATTTTCTACTATTTTCTTCTTTGAATCATGGTATTATAAACCATAATCAAGTGTATCCCATGCATTTCATTCTCATTGATGCTAGAGACAAAGGGTTTACACTTCAATATCATAGAGTCTCTTATATGTGGAATGTTATTTATTAAAACAAAAAACATTTCAAGATAGTATGCATTGTTATCAAAAGTATCTCATGCCTTATATTTCTAGTGATACTAGAAAAATAGGGATTACACATGAAGATCATTTGTTTGGGTTTTAGAAAGAGGGCTTATAAAGATTAGGGAAAGAACATCATTGCACATCTCTACAATATTTGCAAAATGGGTTTTAGAAACATGATTTTGTTGGTGTGTGCTATTTTTCCACATCATTAGGTGAGTCATCTCACTTAGGTGAGATCATAGGTCCATGTGTCATTTAGGGGTCATCATGAGATTCTCTTATGTGTCAGTGCGTTAGTGCATCATATGTGTCATTAGGGAGTTACACTTCTATTATGGGAATGTAACTCCCCCTCTCCACTCGAGTTATCATGATTGCGCATTGGGGGTTACTCAACACCTCCTATATGTACACCCTTTTGGATCTATGAGAAAGAGGAGAGTTTTGTGGCTTATCGAGGTTCTGCCTGGTTGTCGAATCTTTGCATGCACATTCAGTTGATGCTCGCTCCTCCAGAGATCTCTGCACGCTACCATTCACACGTCTATTGATGTGCACTTTGTCCCTCGTGATCCTCACTTGTGGGTTTTCATACCCTCTTACATGGTATCAGAGTGGATCTTGTGGATCTGTGTAGTCTTCGACATATTTCGTGCATTTTCCAGGTTCTAGCATGATTTACAATTCTCGTTGCATGTGTCGTAATAGATATTCCAATCGTGCTCTTCTTGCATTGATTTGGGCATCATACCTCTTGCCCAGGTTTTGATCGTGGTTTGTTTGGTCGTGTTCAAGTTTAGTGTCCTTGACCGATTGAGTCTCTAGGGTTGCATGCATGATTTTCAACTCACCTTGCTCAGCGATTGATTCGGTCTGTCCTCTTCGTGGTTGTTCTTGAGCTCTCTGCATTGGTTTTGTGCATGGGTTTTTGCTACTCACATTAGATCCTCCTTTACACGCTCCATGCAACTCGGTCTGATTCGTGATTGGTTTGATATGCACTACTTGGGTATTGCAATGGATCTTTGGTTGCGTGGTAATATTGTGTTTGATTTTGGATTCCCTTGACCGTTTGAGAGTTTGGAACTTATTTTTAGTTTCCGTTCACTCATTCCAACTCGTGTACCCTGCAACTCCATCTAACTTTGCATCTATGCCTTCATGTTTTACCTCTGTGAGCTCATCTTGTGCTACATCGATTGTAGCTCAGCTGATTCTACAGCTCCCCCATTGGATCATGAGCCCATCTACATCAACCTTTGGGAATTTTCATTTGGAACCGTGTTTGTTGCGTTTGATACCGTGTTTGGAATCGTGTTTGCTCACATTGTTTTGGGCTCACAATTGCACCATAACCCCTAGCTCCCATGCTTGTTTCCAAATACTATGCTCACCCTGGAACTTGAATCTACTACGTGGAGGTTCTCTACACCGCTTCATGCCTGTTATTTTAATTGCAGTGCACTGTGAACTCTTCTCGTGCTTCCAATGCACGTTGTCACCCTTGGTTGACCTCTGTGCCTGATGGTTTCACTCAGTAGGTTCCTATGCATGTGGACTGAGATTGATTCGGCGTTATAACCTCGTAGCACGGTTACGTGGACGTAGCATCTTCGACAACTCACTCCACCTCAAGCCCTCAGCTCGCCGCTGAAGACTCCTTACACCAGTTTACCGACCTATGGTTCAGCATGTTTCCATGCATGTTCAGACACTGCCATCCTCCTACATTAGTTTCCTCATGGATGCATTATACCTTGCCTTCCACTCGTGCCTGGTTCTTCCCCCCCACCTACGTAAAACTCTTGGTGTGGCTCGTAGTTCCTTGCTTGGGATTGTGTAACACCGTTACAACTCAGTTCGCTCATGGTTTCACAGTGTCGTTACATCTCTTCATTGCCTCTCAACCAAACTCAGCCCTAACGCATGTCTCCACCTATGACCAACTTAGTCTGACACACATTTAGCCCTACACGTGGCTCTTATTGTGTGAGACTCTTTTCAAACTATTCAACTCCAACGTGGACCTTCCAACTTGGGACGTGGCATCTCCTTGACAGTAGCAGTCAATGTGGGCCCCATGCATTCCCTTATAGAATTGTTTGCAGGTTAAAAAAATCCCTTTTTTTAATTTTTTGAGGTAAAAACATTCCTTGTATGGCATTGTAATAATTTTCAGGCTCTATTTTGCTTGTTTTAATGTGCTTCATTCACATGTTAAAGACGGAGGGCGAGGTCCGAGGTTGGCAGGAGGCTAATTCCCCCTCGCAAGCAAAACAAACCCTACCTAAAATTTGATTCCATTTCCAACGAGTACCCACAAAACACCCTTTACACCCATTATGGGTATTTTTTATCAGTTTGTGTGTTTATTGGCTTTTTCCATCAGTTGCAGGAATCGTAATAATGCCATAAATTTTGACTCACAGCTCATTTTTTAGCGTTTCCTTGGTCAAAGTTGCATGATTTCTCACACTTTATGTGATGAAACTGTCAATTTTGTAAATTCACTACTTTATAAAGTACCACATTCTGGAGGGTTCACTAGTACTCTTGGGTTTTTACACGTAGACACATTATTGGCCAAGTCCAATGTCTTGCTTTTGTGCATCTTGCATTCTTTCTTACGCATCATGGAGAGTTCTCTTTCTAGACTTGAGCATCATAGGATATATTTATAGCCTCTGCCACTTCTCACTGGGAGAGGGAACTATTCAGCTTGGTGTGCTTCCATGGAACGTTACTTTGCTCACAAGGGTCTTTCACCCTTCTTACTTGGGCCAGTTCCTACACCCACTGATCATCGTCATCTGGAGGAATTCCTTGACACTTTCGACCATGTTTTTGGTCACTTGATGATGCATGTCTCCAGATCTCTCTAGTTTCACGTGGTAGACTTAGATCCACCCCATCGTGTCTAGAGCATTCTTTAATCCCTCTATGGAGACCCTTCACATACTTCCGCCATTGTTGTTGTTGCTGATTCAGTGGTCTCCTCTTCTTCGTGTGATGGTAGTTCTGCTGACATAGAATCACTTGGTTCTACTTCTGATGATGAGGATTGTGCACCCAGTTCTGATATCGAGAGTACTATAGAGGACTCTTCTCCTCCTCTCAATATTCTAGAGAGTGTTGACACATCCCACATCTCATCAGATATCGATCAGTATCCTATTTAGTCTGATACAGTCATCACACCCGCCTCCTTTCCACTTTCAGTGTGCGAGGCCCCTTTCACTCCTCTACCTTCATTGGATGATTCATACTTATCTGACATCACTATTCTGTTTCTTGAGCCCCCTCATTGGGATGAGTATTTTCCAAACCTTAGTAATCTTTTCGCAGAGTACACTTGCGATGTACTAAAGGTTCCTCATCCATATATAGGTATTTCAAAGGAGTTCATCATCTCCATTGTTGGGAGTGCCCCTTCTGGGACTCTTACCACTTCCACTTTTCCAGAGACCTTCATTGATCCACCCTTGCTTGTGGTTCCATTTTCTGTTGTGGGGATTTTGTTACCTTCACATCACTTGGACATCCTTTTTGTGGGTGTTCACCCTTCATACTATGACAGTTATGCACTTGTGAGATTACCTTCGGTTGCTTCACACTCACTTGCTAGACCTATGTCACACTTTTGTGGACTAGACTCAGAGTTCTTCATGTTGTTGCCTTTGGTTTCTTTTACAGAGTGGGCAGACTTCCAGCACATAATTTATGTCCTTCCTAAGGGAAGGCACATAGTTCGGTGCGGGTGGCTCTTCTTCAGTTCAGAGGCAGAGGATTTTTTCATCAACATTCTTTTGGGAGACCTCCTAAAGTTGCAGAGTTGAGATTCGTCCGTGACATCTTCTGCATTCCCCTCATCTCCCTCTTCTTCTCTCTTCTTCATCTTTCTGAGAGATTTCCCTTTTATACATGGGTACCTTTACAGGCTCATCTATAGTTGGGCCCCATCTTTGGCATATTTCTTAGATTAGAGAGTGTTTTGTTCTCTTGTGGTGGATGTTTTTCCCACTGGGTTTTCCTTCACTACTTGGGACTTCTTTTTGTACGTGGGTACCTCATCATGATTTTTGTCGGGACCCATTTCTCGTTTCTGACTTACCGCCTCATCCTAAGTTTCGATGAAGGGGGGGTGTTGGTGTGTGCTATTTTTCTACATCATTAGGTGAGTCATTTGACTTAGGCGAGATCGTAGGTCTGCGTGTCATTTAGGGGTCATCATGAGATTCTCTTACACGTTAGTGCGTCATATACGTCATTAGGGAGTTACACTTCTATTATGGGAATGTAACTCCCCCTCTCTACTTGAGTTGTCATGACTGCACATTGGGGGTTACTTAGCACCTCCTATATGTACATCCTTTTGGATCTATGAGAAATAGGAGAGTTTTGTGGCTTATCAAGGTTCTGCCTGGTTTTTGAATCTTTGCATGCACATTCGGTTGATGCTCGCTTATCCTGAGATCTCTTCACGCTGCCATTCGCATGCCCGTTGATGTGCACATCATCCCTCGTGATCCTCGCTTGCGGGTTTTCATACCTTCTTACAGATTTTCACTATAATCTGCATCTTCTATATTCACAAGCTTAAATTTTTTCAGCATGATTCCCTTCACATATGTATGTATTATTGTTGGAAAACTATATTACCCTTTATTTTTGCCCTTTGAAGAGTAGCTAATACTAGAATGACACACCATTATTTATAACATGACAACTGAAAAAATAAACACTCATATTTGAAATGTAATTGAAGTAAAGCCACATATATGGATTTAATATAAATATCAATAGATTTTGTAAAGATCCTTTGAAACTCTTATAACCAATGAAGAAATATAAAACATAAACCATTTAAGTTTTTCTTCTATTTTATATGCATTAAATCATATTCAAATGTGATGTGGAGGTTGAGAAAAAAATAACAAAAAGTGTGACGTTTTTGAAGAAAATATTAAGCTATGTAGCATGACTATCGGCTAAACCATTATGCTAACCATAAGTCAACCAAGAAAATTTTGGATAGCTAAGGAAATTTAAGATTTATAGATCATATGAATTATTATTGTTCCACATCTTTTGTAGCTGCTATCTCCAAATCATCTTGAAAAGTATTGCATTTTGATTTCCATTTAAATCTGTCGCCTGGACAGATCTATGGATAGACGAGCCAACAGTGTGCAGGGCTTAGCCCCTCTTTGAGTCAGCAAAGCGAAACTGGTTTATTGCTATTCTACCAGCAGGAATCTATGCAAGTCTCACAGATTCTGCCTTCGGGGGTTTGGGATCTCATCCCAGTAGAGTGTTTCAGGCTGCGAAAAGAAAGGAATGAAAGAGGGAAAAGAGAAAGAACAGATCCGAAGGAAGAAAAGAAATGAATTCCAAAGCAGAAAGGTCAGAAGATTTATGTTTTTGGGTTGGTAGTAAACAGAGCCAAACCTACTTGCATAAATAAACAAAGCAATACTGATGAGCAAATGACAGAAAAGTAGATATGAATCCAACAGATTAAACACATACAGATCTAACGTAAGGAAGATCTAATGCATAACACAACTATTGAGCACAAAGTCTTAATATTTGTATTACTGTTTTCTTCTGTTACAAGAAAGCTCAAAGTCTTTCTCTCCTCACTTCTATTTTCATCTAAAAAATGTTCACCCCGAATACAACAAGTATTCCAATATTTATAGAAGAGAGGAGAAGGAAAAAGCAAAAAGGAGCCAACAAATATTTACAAAGATATTTACAAAATATCTAAAAGTCATGTTGACTTTTGACAACTTGATGGATGACATCATCCCATGATGCAACATGGATGATGTCATCATTTGTGCCAACACACTTTAGACATTTCAACAAGAAAGTCGGAGAATAGAGAGAAGAGAAGAAGAAGAAGAAGAAGAAGAAGCAGCTACTCGTCATCGTCATCCTGCGGCCGAAAGGGGGTTGCCTGCTTCTGATGCTGCTCAGGAGATGATATGTGGAACTGAGCGCGGTATTCCAAAAACTTGTTAATCATGGGCCCAAATTGATCCTGTGATGGATCCTTGTGCCGTTCGCTGATTGCTTCGCAAGTCTCCCGCTCGCTTATGAGCTTTTCTGGGAGTTTAGAATAATCTTTCTCCGCCTCGATGAGGAACCCGATGAAGTCCCTACAGGCCAGCAGGTTGTTGATAGATTCAGTGTCAAATGTGACCTCTGGCCCCGTTCCTTGAGAAGCGATCTCCTTGAAGATCCGGATAGTTTCATCAGCTGATCTCATGGTAAAGGAAGGAGTGAGCAGCCCTGGAGACATGTTAAGAACAATTCGCTCCATTTGATGCATCGCATCCAGGGCCTCTTCCTTCACCTTGTCTATCTTTTCCAGAACAAATTCCAGCTGATCTATCCGATAGTCCAGAGTGGACATGGTTTTGTTGAGGGCCCTTGGATGGCCGAAAACTCCGAACTTGACCAGATCTTCGACTGAACAGTCGAACATTTGTTGAAAGGTCTCATGTTGGAGTCTAGCATGATCTAGCTCTTCTGATATGGGACCCGCTAATACTTGGAGTTCCTTGTTCACCTTTTTGATGTTTAGATATGAATTGACATACTCGGCGATCACTCTTTCACTGTCCTTGAGGATCTGGCTCCTCCAAGCAGAAACGGCCATACCCTGCTCGCCGATCTTTGAATATTCATTGATTTTCTCCTGGCTGAGAAGCTCAGAAGTCTCGGCGGCAGTCGTGGGAGGTGCACTACCCATCTTCTGTAAGGCTTGAAGCAGATATTTGTTCTGCTCCTTCAGTAGCCTTTTCTCTTCTTTTGTTTCCTTGAAGCTTTTTGACAGAGGGCATCGACTGCGGAAAGAGCTTCCCCCTGGAGACTTTCAGAAGACGTCCCCATTGTGACTTGAGTCACAGTAAAATCTGTCGGAGACAGATCTTTTTTCTCCTTGAGGGGATCAGGGTATGCTATTTCCATAACTCTCTCACCTGCAGCACTTTGAGAGAAGCGTGTTACAGGCTTTTACTTCTTTGCCCCTTTGGATGGAATCATTGAAAAGTCCATCGGAGCGATGGGAACTTTCCTCTTTTGTTGGCTCAGCTGCTGAGAGATCCAGGCTGGTCCCATAGAAGAAGGACCAGAGACAGAGGAGGAGGGAGCAACAGTAGAAGAGGGGAAAAACGTGGAGACACCCGGTGGTGGCATTCAAATCATAGCCGAAGAAGTGTCCATGGGAGGAAGGGAAACCGCAGCTGCAGAAGACAAAGGAAGGGAAGGGAGCCCGGAAATGAGGGAAGAAATGGAAGAAGATAAATCAGCGAGGGAAGAGAAGATAGACGAAGAGGCAGGGGAAAGAGTAGAAGAAGAGGCGGAGGACATGACCAAAGGGATGGTCGCCTGAGTCACTTGAGGAGGGGAAGGAAGAGAAGAAGAAGGGATAGAAGGGACCTCTGTGGTTGTAGCAATGCCGACATCCTGAGTGGATGGGCGTATGGGACTATCCTCTGCTGCTTCTTTCTCTGGCGAATCCAGAGTTATTACCTGTTCTGGCGCTGTGGAAGGAGGACTTCCAGGGGCTTCTTCCTGAATGGTGCTAGGTTCACCTTCTACACCTTTGCCTTTTAGCTGCTTCTTGGACCTTGGAGGTGCATTGCCCAATGGGGAGGTTGTGAAATCTACCCCGAGGTAGATCAGCCCGTTCATGCGGCACCAGTGCTCTGTTCTGCGCATAGTCTCCTTGACCCTCTCCTCAATTGTTTGAGGAGCCTTGCTTCTGTCAATGGCCGGGAAGGGCCAATCATCCCCTTCCGTGTCATTATACACCTTGTCTACTTCATCTTCCGTAGTTTGGAAGCCTTTGGGGACAATGGCCACTCCGTATTGGATAATTTCCGCCAATGCTAAGCGAGAATGATCCTTTCTTCTGAGTTCCACCTCGTGGATGACGTCAATGTAAATATCCTCAATTTGAGGGACATGGATCGGATCAAGCTTAGCCCTTGGCAGGCAGCTCCTTGGGTCAAAGGTAGGCCTGGCTGGGAAGTCATGTTTCAAATTGAGCAACTCCAGCTCTGCGAACATTTCCTTCGCCTTGTGATGGGAGGAGCATGTGTACCGGCCCACTGTGAGGGGGAAAGGAGTTCCGCCCTTCTTTCTTTTGAGGCATTTCTCATGGTATGTGACCAGCTGCCTTGATAACTCTAGTAGAATCAGCTTAGGTCCAGCATACCTCGGTAGCCTGGTTGGCTCGCCCAAGAAGTTGACCGCCCTCAGATAGGTAAATGTGGGAAACTGGGTGAACAGGGCCCCCCACTTCTCCACGGTTGACACAATGTTTTTGGTCGTGCGACCATGAGTTAGATTTGGCCTTAACAGGCAAATGATGTGATAGAAGAAAGCATCATTAATTTTGGCGAATTGAGGGATGCTATTCTCCAACCTTAGTTCTGGATAATATTCATATATTTTGACCTGAGGCCAAATTCCACTTCGGTTTAGCCCTGGATAATCCCTTTCCGACGCTGCAGCGTAGACTACGTAGGAGTTCATATGGAACACTCCCGTTGTGGCGAATTGTTGTAGCTGCTCGGAGATGGTGCTGCTTATTATTTCTCCCCAGCAAAAGCGCTGCTCAGGCACATTCTTATTCATTGTTTCCAAGTACCTCAGCATCCATTTATGGAAGTAGTGGGCGTCAGAAAGCCCGAAGACCCTGCTCAGGAAAGTAATAGTATCGCTGAGCTCTTCTGAGAAGTCACTGCGGTGGATGATTTGGGGCCACCGGGTTACCACCTTCTTGTTTTTCAAGTAGACTTCGTTCATTAGTTGCATGCATTGGTCTTCATTGTCTTCCCAGGCCTTGATGCACTCTTCTTGGCTGACGGCCACAAAGTGCCGGTGGTGAGGGATGCCGAGCATTATCTCAAAATGACGGGCAGTGAGGTTTATGACTACCTCGCCCTTGCTGTTTTCGACACATCTTGTGTCCTTGTTGTAAGATTGTGCAATCACCATCATGAATTCATTGTTGATGGCACTGACGGGGATTCCTCCGGTGAAATGCAGGGCACTGCCTATTAATTTGTCCATCCACGGACTTCTTGTAACCTTCTGAGTCCTAACCCAGAATTCTTCCATGTCAATGTGACCCAATTCTGAGTCTCTGACATCCATACTGCATTCAGCCTGTGATTCGGGCATCCTGACCCTTTGATATTTGTACTTCATCTCTTCCTCTGTAAGCTTAGCCTTTCCTCTTGGTTTGGTGGGTCTCTTGCTGGATGTAGACATATGTTCTTTTGAACTCAGTTGCTGATCTGCATGAAGAAGAAGCGAGACCCAATCCAAAAAGGTTGAATTAGCCATTTGATCTTCCATCGGAATGTTAGCAGAAGAAAGAGTTAGAGATTTTAAGGCTCAGGGCGCGGGGCGCATGAAAACTGCAGCTAACAGGGCTAAATAGATAAGGCGCACAGAAAAGGAGTGCTGCAGAGGTTAAATTGGCGCCAAAGGCGCATGGCGCATGGATACTGCATATTGCATTTGATATAGGGTGCATGAGAAGTGCGTGTTACATTGGGACAGGATGCGCCCAAGGGAATATGGCGCGGCGCACGAAAAACTCACACAACATGGTGTTATTGCAATCGGGGATGCGCCTGCGCCTTTATAGCTTCATACTTAGCGCGGAAAAAAACTTTTGTTGCATGGAAGCTGGGTGCGCCATGGGCGCATGGAAAAGGGATGCAACATGGACGGATGGTGCGCCATTGGGGCGCAGTTTCAGCACTTGTAGCACGCGGAAAAGGCGCGCCTTGAGGGCGCATGAGCTCATGATGCAGCAGGCCGAAAGGGTGCGCCATTGGCGCGGATTTTGCTTTTGTAACAGGGCGGGTAGATGCGCCATGGGGGCGCAACTGTTCTTAGTGTTGCAGGGGTGACAGACGCGCCAAGGAGAAAAACAGAAAACCAAACTCTTAAAGGGGGTTATACATGATTCTTAGATTTCTTCTCCTCTTTGTTTTTTAACATGCTCAGTGGGCAAACGAAACGGTTAAAACCAAGAGGATTACAACCACGGTTTCAAGAAAATGACCTTCTCCAGCAGATCTGGAAAGAGGAAGGATAGCATGGGGGGCAGACAGCAAACGGAGGAGGCTAGGCCAACACATTTATATATAAACAACCACCCAACAAGCAAGAACCAAACCAGGAACACACCAGGAACTGAAAGCACAAAACGCACAAGAGAGAAATAACACCTCTTACCTGGATATATAGCAAAAGTTGCAACGGGTCCACAGGACGATGAAAACGACGGAGCAGAGGCTGACAAGTTCAGAACGATCACGTGCTCAACAAAAGTGAAAATGACATTTGGGAGCGCACTCACATATATATAGAAAAACTGGTCATAAATGCGCCAACCACTTTTTCAAAGGCGCATGAGATTTGTTGTCGACAGGAGAAAGGGTGCGCCCTTTGGCGCATCGAAAGTATTTGACAACAGGAGATAAAGTGCGCCTTTGGCGCACCAAAATCTATTGTCGACATGAAGATTATGTGCGCCCTTTGGCGCACCAAAATTAGTGGCGCAACAAAAGTTGTGTCAACAAGTTGTACAAGCGCATGCGCCTTGGCGCACGCAAAAGAGACTCAACATCCTTTGGCGCATGAAAAGATGTTTTAACATGGAAAACCATGCGCCAAAGGCTTTTAAGGGGGCGCATCAAAAGTTAGTGTTACAATGATATTTCATGCGCCCAGCCAAAAAAGGCTCAGAAAGACTAAGTTCGAAAACTAGATTTCCCGGGAAGGGATTTTACAACGTTTCGAACGCAAGGGATCCCTAACGAGGGATCGGAACAAAATTTTCGGTATGGTTATCGGTAAAATTGCCCTTGTCAATTTTACGGGATAACAGCTGGCTCTTTCTGGGGACTATCCCTGAGCGAACTCGGGGGTAGAGAATCCCAGATCACTTGTGCCTATCCATTGGGTAACAGAGTCAAAAACAAGGGGGACCGGAGGGAGAACAAAAGAAACACACGACAAACCGAAAGCAAACACACGACGAAAGCAAACACACAACTTAAAGCAAACTGTACAAAGAAGAGAGCAAGCTCTACTTCCTGAAGATCTTCAGATGCTGCCCGCTATAAGGAAGCGGGAGTTCGGTTCCATCCAGATATGAGAGATAGAAACTATTCTCTCCGTTGAGCTGCTTGATCTTGAAGGGCCCTCTCCATAGGGAATCAAACTTTCCATGCATGCCCTTTGGCTCTCTTCGCTTGTCCCACAAAAGGACGAGATCTCCCACTTGAAAATCTCTCTGCTTGGCCTTCTTATCGAAAAGCCTCTTAACTTGATTCTGATGTTCAGTGATCCTATCGACCACCTTCACTCTCTTTTCTTCAAGTTCTGCCAGATACATGATTCTCTTTTCAAGAGAACTTTGGAAAGTTTCATCTTCAATGGCTCGTGCCAAGCGCAGAGCAGGAAGTTCCGCAGAAATGGGAAGTTCGGCATCAGTGCCATATAACACTTGAAAAGGTGACATGCCGAGAGATCTCTTGGGAGTAATGCGGTCCGCCCACAAAGCGTCGTACAAAGACTTGTGCCACATCCGCTGATTTGATTCCACCAGTTTTCGTATGATGGCCACCAAGTTCTTGTTGCTGGATTCCGCTTGACCATTTCCCTGAGGATAATAGTCGGATGCGTGAGCCAAGGTTATCCCATATTCATAGCAAAAACTAATAACTTCTCG
This sequence comes from Taxus chinensis, assembly GCA_019776745.2. Classification (NCBI taxonomy): domain Eukaryota; kingdom Viridiplantae; phylum Streptophyta; class Pinopsida; order Cupressales; family Taxaceae; genus Taxus; species Taxus chinensis. The sequence continues at coordinate 38,626,675 of CM034150.1, forward strand.
TGAGGAGAAGTTAGAAGCATTATCAGCAATGATTTTGTTTGGAACGCCGAACCTGACAATGATATTTTCTTTAATGAAATTGCAAACCACCTCAGAAGTGGCATGCTTGACAGGTATGGCTTCCACCCACTTGGTGAAGTAATCCGTTGCTGTAAGGACATAGCTATGTCCAGCACTCGATTGAGGATTGAGTGCGCCAATAAAATCAATTCCCCATTTCCTGAATGGTTCATTGATAATGATCGGCCTTAGGGGAAGGGCAGCCAGCTTGGGCTTGCCAACAAATTGTTGGCAGGGTTCACATTTTGCCACCCAGGTGGCTGTATCTTGAAAGAGCGTCGGCCAATAGTACCTGGCTCAAATGATCTTGTGCGCAGTTACGGAAGAAGAGAAATGCCCTCCACAAGATGAATTGTGAAAACTTTCCAATAGTTTTACTTGCTGGGGCTTGTCGACACATCGCAGGAAGATGCCATCTATCCCGCGCTTATATAAGCCGTCATCCCAGATGACATATTTAGCCGCCCTGAGCTTTATAGTGCGCTTCTCCTTTGCAGTTAGGTGCATCGGGCATTCGCCGTAGGTAAGGAAGAAAGCGATGTCGGAGTACCACTCATCACTAGTTGCAACAAATAGAACCAGAGGCAGAGAATCAGGCTCTTCCTGCCGGTCCTGTGCTTCTTCGATGTAGTCACCCCTCTCATCAGGATTTTCTGAATCTTTGTTTTCAGCCATTAGCTGACACAGGCCCTTGCCCCTTACTAGCTTGGTTGGTTTAATATCCAGGTCATACTCCTGGACCTTTGCGATCCAATTTCCTCGCAAACTTCCTAACTCCTACTGAGTTAGAATTGATTTCACCGCCGTGTCAGGGACCAGCACCACCGTATGCGAGTTTAGAATGTAATACCTGAAATTCTTCACTGCTTTGACAACGGCAAAGGCGTGCTTTTCCAGCTGAGTCATCTTTAGTTCGTGAAGCTTGAGGGGAGAACTCATGAATGCAATCGGGGACTCAATGTCTTCTGAATTCTTTTGCATTAAGATTGCAGACACAGTATGCTCAGATGCATAACTATACATGATGAAGTCCTTGGAGAAATCTGGACATACCAGGACTGGTGCATGGGCAACAGAAGCTTTTATTTCTTCAAATGACCTTTTCCCCTCTTCACTCCATCTGAAAGTTGGTGACCCCTTCATCATGTTCAATATGTGACGGGTCTTCTCGGCAAAGTCAGGAACAAAACACCTGAGAAAGTTCACCTTTCCAAAGAAAGAATGAACACCAGTCTTGCTTGTAGGCAGAGTAAGGCTTTGAATAGCCTTAACTCTTTCAGTATCTATCTTTGTCCCTTCTTTGCTGACCACATGGCCTAGTAACTTCCCTTCCGTGACTCTAAAAATAGACTTTTTTGGGTTTAGGGAAATCCCATGTTCTCGGCACCTGGCCAACACTTGCTCCAAGTGATCACAGTGATCACTTCGTTGTTTGGAGAACACGGTCAAGTCATCTAGGTAAACCACGATGACTTTCCCCATCATACCTTTGAATGCAAAGTCCATGGCCCACTGAAAAGTGGCACCAGCATTAGTTAGGCCGAAAGGCATCCTGCTGTAGGCAAATGTACCCCAGGGAGTAGTGAATGTTGTTTTAAACTGATCTTCAGGTGAAACTTCAATCTGATTGTAACCTGAAAAACCGTCAAGCATGGACAGCATCTCTGATCCAGTTACTGCTTACAGAACTTGATCCATTATCGGAAGAGGGTAGTTGTCTTTCAGCGAAGCTTGATTCAAATTTCGAAAGTCTACGCAGATGCGTATTTCACCGTTTTTCTTGCGCACTGGCACAATATTTGCTACCCAAGTACTGTGATGGATAGGGAAGATGATTCTTGCGTCTAGCATCTTCTGAATTTCGGCCTGGATGGTACCCGAAATCTTGGGATTATAGTGCCTCTGCTTCTGGCGGAAGGCTTTGGCATCGTCTTTCAACGGAATATCGTGCTGAACGTCCTTTGGCTTGAAGGACTTTAAATTGGCATAAGACCATGCCAATACATCCATATATTTTTTCAGCAACTTGACAAATTTTCACTTTTCTTCTGGCGTGCAACATTTCCCGATGTTCACAAAATTGTGGATGTGCCTCTGAACCTAAATTGACTGGTTCGGTCTTTGGGGATGAGCCAGGATCATCCCGCCTCTTCTTTCTTACAAAACGGTCATGCCTATCGAACAGGCATTCCAGAGAAACTAGGCCCTTTGGAATTTTATTTCCCTTGAGCTGACATATGCCATCGATACCTTCAGATTCATTGCCTTGGTTGGTGACTGACTCACGACAAGTGGAAGTAGAACCTTCAAAGTGTAATTCTTTAAAATTTTCTACCTTCTCCAGAAAGGAAATGAGTTGATTATCATCATTGAACACCTGCCAATGCTGAGAATTATCTGGCACGCTCGGGCGGAAAACCACCTCAATGGTGTACTTGTTCGTTTTCAAACCTGGATGTGGGAGCATGAGAGATGCTGAAACAGCCAATGAATCAGCCATGTCATTTTGGGCTCTTGGAATCGCCTCTATTGAAAAAGCATCAAATTCTTCGATGCTGTCCCATACCGCATTACGGTAATGTCTGAGCCTTTCATTCTTTACTTGGTAAATCCTTTTGACCTGATTTACAACAAGCTCAGCATCGCCTTGTACTTTTAAATTTTTAATTCCTCTTTCTTTTGCGGCTTGCATACCGAGTAAGAGAGATTCATACTCAACAGTATTGTTGGTGTTGAAAAACTACAATTTGAAAGAGAGAGGAATGACTTCGTCCTCAGGAGATATCAACACGACCCCAGCGCCACATCCACTAGTTGCACAGCTCCCATCGAATTGCAATGTCCAGATCTTATTAAGATCTCCTTCCTGAACGAGAACAGCCCCTGTTTTATCCGTCTCAGTAGATAAGAAGTAATTCCCCATCCCTGATGATTCAAAAATGATTTGAGCTTTGGGGTCTTCAGAGCTGGTAACCAAGTATTTCTTTTGTGATTCTGGCTCCAAAGTCTGCATTACGCCTTTGACTGGAATTCTAGCTTTGGACCAGTCCATATGAATTTCTCCACCAACTTCGCTGCAAAAACTTCTTCCCAGCAATATTCCATATGCTGCCGGAATGTCAGCAACGAGGACTGTCATTTTTACTCTTTTATCCGGAATGTCAGCATTCAACCTAAATATTTTAGTGTTTAAATTCTACAATCAAAACCCTAAACCCTAAACCTGAGACCCTAAACTCGAAACCTGAGACCCATAAACCCGAAACCCTAAACCTTGATCCCTAAACCCTAAACCCTAAAACCTCAACCGTAAACCCTAAAACCTAAACCCTAAGCCTTAAACCCTAAACCTTAAACATTCATCTCTTACTCCTGAGCCCTAAACCATAAACCCTAAACCTTAATCCCTAAAACCTAAGACCTGAGCCCTAAATCTTAAACCCTAAACCTTAGACCATGAACCATGGGCCCTAAATGATAAACCCTAAACCCTAAACATTGAATCCTAAACCCCAAATCCTGAGCCCTAAACCCTAAACCCTAAGCCCTAAATCCTGAACACTTAACCCTAAACCATAAAATTTGTGACCTAAACCCTTAACCCTCAACCCTTAATCCTAAGACTTAAACCCTAAACCCTAAAACCAAAATAATAAACCCTCAACCTTGAACACTAAATCCAGATCCCTAAATCGTAATCCCTAAGACCTTAACCCTAAACCCTAAATCATGATCCCTAAGCCCTAAAATCTAAATCTAGAGCCTTGAGCTCTAACCCCTAAACCTTAAACCCATAACTCTAAACCCCGAACGTTGATCCATAAACCTTGAACCATGAACCCTAAACCCTAAACCCTAAACCTTAAACCCTACACCCTGATCCCTAAGCCCTAAACTCTTAACCTTAAACCCTGAGCCTTGAGCCCTAAACCCTAAACCCTAAATACAAAGCCTTGAGATCTAACCACTAAATTTTAAACTCGTAAATCTGAGCCCCAGACCCTGAGCCATAAACCCTGAACCATGCATCCTAAACCCTAAGCCCTAAGCCCTAAATCCTAAAACCTAATCCTTTAAACCATACACCCCGATCCTTGAGCCCTAAGCCATAAACCATGTACCATAAACCCTAAACCATAAGACCTAAATGATAAATTCTAAACCCTGAACCATGAGCCCTAAATGCTAAACCCTAAACCCTAAAACCTAAAAAATAAATCCTAAATCCTAAACCATGACCCCTAAACCCTAAACCCTAATCCCTAAACCTTAAATACTGAATCCTAAATCCTAAACCCTAAACCCTAACCCTTAAACCTTATATCCTGACCACTAAACACTAAACCCTAAACCCTATATCTTGACCACTAAACACTAAACCATAAACCCTGAACTCTGTGACCTAAACCCTTAAGTGTTCAAAATAAGAATATCAACTGGGGAATGGCTAAAAACATAAAGGGGTTATCAATCACCTAGTAAATCTTTCTTGTTTAGTTCTGAGTGGGACTCAACTAGCCTATGACTTAGTGACCTTCTATTCATTGATAATTCCTGCTATGATAAACCCGTGGATGCTTTCAAAAGTGCCTTCAAAAAGATAGGGGTAGTCATCAAGCCTAGTGAAGGGTGTGATGTGATTTCCAAAAAAAATGAAATTCATACAGATTTAGAGCTCATAACATGAATTTACAAATATCTCTATCGTTATAAATGGAAGCCAAGTAACGATGTCTCTCTATATCCAAGGATTGAGGACTACTAGGGTCTGTGGCCAGATTGGACATTTAGGAATCATTGAGTGTCTTAACTAGAATCTCTTTGCCTAGAGAAACATTTTTAAAAATTGGAGTAATGTATCTTGGAAAATAAACTTGAACCTCAGAACTCCTCTAAAATTGCCAGCTTACACAAGCACTAGACATATCAATCTTTTTTCTTTGAATGAAACCTTCATTCCCGATAGGTTGCAACTGAAAGAATTATTCAAAAGAGCTTCAAAAAAAAAAAATTGTACCAAATTGTTCTTGGATATCTAATTATTCCCTCCTTCAAAATATCAATAGATGAAAGACATCAAATTGTGATGAATCTCTTTGAATGTTATACTTAGGAAGTAGATGAACCCTTTTCAGTTGAATACTTTGTGTTAATACTAATAAGAATGGGTAAGACACAAAACATTACAGTGAGTGAAATAGTTCCCATGCGATGGGAAAAAGAGCATATATGTATTGGGTAACATTTATTTATAACTAATTGTTCTTGGATATTTGTAATTTCCCTCCTTCAAAATATCAATAGATGAAAGGCATCAAATTGTGATAACTCCCATTGAATGTTATACCTACGAAGCAGATGAACCATTTTTAGTTGAATAATCTCACTCAATACTAATAAGAATGGGTAATATAAAGGACATTATAGTGAATGAATGGGTGAGCCTAAACCCTCAGCCCTAAACCCTAATCCTTAAACATGTATCCCTAAACCCTAACACCTAAACCTTAAACCCTAAACCCTAAACCCTAAACCCTGAGCCTTAAAACCTAAACCCTAAACCTTGTTCTCTAAACCCTGAACCCCAAACCTTAAACCTTAAACCCTATGCCCTAAACCCTAAACCTTAAACCTTGATCCCTAAACCCTAAACCCTGAGACCTAAACCCTAAACCATAAACCCTTAACCCTAAACCTTAAACCTTGAGCCCTAAAACTTAAACCCTACACCCTAAACCTTAAACCTTGAGCTCTAAACCCTAAACCTTGAGCTTTAAATTGTAAACTGTAAACCCTAAACCCTAAACCCTAAACCTTTAACCCTAAATCCTAAAGCCTAAGTCTAAAGCCTAAACCCTATTTTTACTACCTAGAACCCTAAGTCCTAAACCCTAAACCCTAAATAATGAATGCTAAACCCTATACCATAAACCGTAAACCCTAAACCTTATGCCCTAAACCCTAAACCCTAAACCATAAACCCTCAACCTTCAAGCCTCAACCCTAAACCCTAAAACCTAAACCCTAAGCCCTAAACCCTAAACCCTAAACCTTGAGCCCTAAACCCTAATCCCTAAGCCCAAATCCTAAATCGTGAACCCTCAAACATAAACCCTCAACCGTAACCCCTAAAAACTAAACCCTAAACCCTGAGCCCTAAACCAAAAACCCTAAACCCTAAACCCTCAATGTTGATTCCTAAACCATAAACCCTAAACCTTGAAATTGAAACCCTAAACCCTAAAACCTGAACTATGATCCTTAAACCCTAAACCCTACACCTCAAACCCTGAGCCAAAAAACCTAAACCCTAAACCCTAAACATTAAATCCTAAACCCCAAACCCTTAGCCCTAAACCCTAAGCCCTCAAACTTGAGCCCTAAGCCCTAAGGAGGAGGCACATTATAATCACCTCATTTATGATATAGGATAGGAATCCCATTCTGGAAGCAATCCTTTATCTACAAAGTGAGGATAGCATTTTAGTACAAAGTAAACAAGCATCATAGAGCTTATTCATGGTCACTAAAGTGAATTATTAACTAAATTTCAAAATTAGTACCAATTCAAGCAGTGGTAGGGCTAAAATACAATTGAGAAGTTCAAAAAACCTACAAAACGACTATATGTTTTCGTAAAACAAAGACCAATTACAATATATATGCCCTGAAAGGTTTAGGTCATTGCTGAAATTCTGAAAATGAGTAACTATTGACTAGATTAGATTTTGAAAAACTATCTTCTAGATTATAACAGTCAGAGCTACGGGACCACTTCCATTAGGTGCAGAGTGACCCTAACTTCTTATATAACTAAAATAAATTTAAAGTATAATTAACATTTATTTTAATAAATATGGCTCCTTTAGGCCCTCCTAAACTTCAAATAGCCCAAAACACATACGTGTTTTATAACACTAGAAACATGAGCACGTTATAGCGAGTATGAATTTTAGATTCGTGAATTCCTGAGCCTAAGAAAACATAACGTGGTCGCATTTCATTCATTTTTTCAGTTTTTTGTCCACTTTTTGGCCCCCCCAACTTGGTGCATTTACCCGACTCACAATTATAGCCTTGTAAAATTTGTCTTCCTTACTTTGGCTTCTCACCCATGCCACATCAATTTCAATCTCACTTAACATCATGTTACCATCATGGATGCATTGTGATTTCACCCATGAATTATTTTCCAATTTCTTTAACTCGAAGTTCCTATAAAGCCCATTCTCTTTACACATTTGGCTCCACCAATAACATATAAATACAACAGTCACCAAATTCTTCACCAACCAATCCACTCTTTGATGGGAAGAAACTCATATTTCATTTAGAAACATATGTTTTAGGTGAGAGTGATAAACTTCTATGGTAGAATTTGTTTCCTAGTGGAAAGTAAGAAAATTAGTGGGTGAAACATTTGTTTCATTGATAATAAGAAAAGTTCCAAATATGCACGGGATTCACTTACCTAATAGCAATAATTTCAGCATGAGCATAATCCACCATGAAAGCATTTGGTTTCAATTCCAACATTTTAAAATGTTCTATAACCACCAACCTTTGCATCAACAATTCTAGGTCCAAAATAGTAGCCCTTGACATCAACAACCATCCAACAAGAAACACATTTTACATGTTATTAAATACAAGAACTCTGTACAACATGAACTACATATAACATGAAAAACATTAGTGATATATAATTAAAATAATATGATGTTTCAAATTTGTAGATCTACAAGTACCTTCTGTGCATTTTTCCCATATGTGGAGTCCATTAAAAGTATACTATTGTGTCCATAATTCAATATCCAATCACATTGCTCAGGAAGATGGAGGCCTAAGACAAAGGGTTGCTCATTCATTCCCATTTTTCAAATTCTTCATACACAAATAACTTTTCACAATTTGTTGTGACAAATGTTCTAACACTATTTACATCATTGATCTCAAATTTATATCTCACTTCTTTTATCCTTCCCTCAATATCATGAATATCATCATTGGTTAAGGAATCATCCCTCTTTTTATGACCATCGAACAACATGAATTTCTCATGGACCATTTCATGGTTCTTTTTATGAACAAGTTCAGGGGTCAAGCCAAAAGCAATAATATTTCTACACAATCCTTCAATGTATCACTTATGGGTAGAGCCAAACAACAACAAATACCTCTAAAGTCAACTATCTCTTGCCCATGGAAAATCATTTCCCCTTGATTTCTATGCTCCATGTTGTTATATGTAATCAAAACATGTTCTTTCTTCTTCATCAACACACGAATGGAAAAATGGCATTGGCTTCCATGATGCAAATGCCTACGACCAGGTCGGTTGTCTTGTACCAAACTTTGGAACCTTAGAAATGTCATAATGAACTTCATCTTCAGCTCTATAATCCTTAGGTCCATACACACACTAATAAATGTATTAAACAAACATAAATTAGGAAATAAAAAAATATTCAACACTTATTTTAAAAATAAAATCTATTACTTTCGCCATACTTACAGTATGTATTGGAGAGATCTATCAATCGTAGCTTTTTGGAGGTCATATGGAATATGATTGAATTCACTATCGTTATACGAAAGGTGGTGGGATAACCCGCCTTCTAACACTCACCACTTAGGAAATCATCTATATGATCATGTTGTATTTAGGAACAAATATCTTTTTCATTTCCCAAATTGTACTTAACCTCATTCAAATCCTATTCAATGGAAGATAAATCTCCTAGAGGGGTATTTTACACTGGAATAGATAGAAAACACTTCCACTTACACTTCATCTATGAAGTGAACAAAAAATAATTTACACTTTTTACTTTATATGAAATCTCACACATAAACTTATGATGCGGAAGTGAAATAGGAAAACTATTCTCAAACAATTACATTTTCTATTTGTATTTTTCTAATCCCATCATTTCAAAGATGGGATGTTTAATTACATATGCATACAACAAACAATATTTTCATTGAAAAAGTTTTTTCAAAAAATAAAATAATTTTAAATTTTATCAAACTATTTGCTCTAGTAGATGAAAACAATATTCATTAAGGCACCGACGAGATGTCAAAGAGGCATATGTCTTGAAGGCTTGATTACAAGGGCTTCTGAGAATGAAGTATTAAATTACCTCACTTTCACTATAAATTTTTGATAGATTTAATTGAATGTCACTTTGTTTATCTCTTTCACTCAGTTTGAAAAATTCTTAGTGCCTGACATGTTAACCATAGGTATGGACACAAGGCATTGAAATAGTTTCATTCAATTTGACAAGTTCATCTTTTCCAACATAGTGGGCAAAATATGTTTGAATGGAGTTGATTGGACGTGTTTTTAGTTTAATTCTTCCTTTCATAGTTGAAAAATTATGTAATTATAGGAAGGTAAAGTGTGGATATCTCACAAAGCATTAAGAATACTATATCATCCATTCTGATCGATTCAGTTTTTCCAATGTACACCTAGACTGTGCCAAAATAAGAGCTTTAGAATAGGCATATATTTAATAGAAAAGATGACTTTTTGGATGTTATAGTTACAATTGTCCTGGAAGACATGAATGCAAAACAACCCTATCGAATTTCAATTAATTTTTTATGCATCTTCATAAAATATTCCAAACTTCTCATTTTTACACAGACTGGAAGAATGCTAATGAAGGTATTGAAGATTTCCTTGATGCATAAATTAATTGTCTCTGTGTTGCAATAAGTTTTGTCCATGAAACATTGTGTGAATTCATTTACATTTTGTCAACAAGTTCATGTGCCTTAAATGAGCTTCCACATTATGTTTTGGAGTTTGGCTTTAGACCTACTAATGGTTGTTGTTTAGATTTTTACAAGGTCTTTCTTGTGAAGATTACAAAGGTTGGCTTTACATCTGCCATTTGATTTTTTAATAGAGTTTTAAAACCCTTTTCAGTACATCCATTCGACATAAATGGTGGGCAGAGCTTACTTGGAAAAAAATATGCTGATTTCATAGAGTCATTATCAAAACGTTGCTGGGTATTGGAGTAGGGGCATAGCTTAGAAAGTTTCTTTATCTTCTTGTTCAATGTCCAACATGCAGGGGAACTTGGAGAAGTGGTTTTAGTTTATACCCAAACTGCTGGTTTTTTATTTTTATTTATCCCGTCGTGGTTTTTCAGTTTTTATTTATCCCACTGGAAAGATGGTCATGGTGATGTAAATGGGAGGGATGAAAGTCAACAGAGGAAGAAGAAACAAAATTTTTTTGACCCATTTGTGGGACATAAAAACCTTGGCTTTCAAGTGGTATTTAAATTTATTGAAACCTTTAAACCAACTGAGTCTCCTATAACTTGCCTCTCACAAAATACCTTATATCCTATCTTCAAAGTATGAACCCCTTTGTCAGTTTCTATACTAGGCAAATTCATCCTTTGTATCTTTGATCCTAACATGTCTAACTCTTAAATAATTTGTAAATCCCTTACATATTATGCCCTTGTCACCATTTATCCCTATTATGTCAGCAGTAAGCTATTCCTACCTCCAAACAATTGAAATCTCCATATCAACAACTTGAGCCAATGTGAAAAAACCTTGATCTTTCATAGAAAGAACAATATTCCTAGGAAATATTTAGTTTCCTCTACTACCGACCCATGGGTCCTTCCCTAACTGCACCATGCTACCAGATCTAACCCTCTAAATCAACCAATTACAAATAAGAGGGAATGTTAGGGCCACAACCTTCCATATCATAGAAGAGTTATGATATGACTTATAGGGAAATATGATCCATTCAATAGAAAATAATGACTCAATGTATTTTTGACACACCGCCTTACACCATCGACCCTTTCTATCAATGAGTCTCCAAACACATTTTACAACTAAGGATTTTACAAACAAAGGTATGTTTTTAAATCCCTAACCCCCATTTTCCTTAGGAAAGGAAATCTTCTTCTGAGAGATCTATGGAAAAGCCTCTTTGTCTTTATAACCAGCCCACAAAAACTTGTACCTCAATTTTCTAATCTGTTATAAGATACCCTTGGGGACAAAGGAAAAAGAAACCCAGTAGACCAAAATGTCTTCTAAAACAGACTTCACCAACACTAATCTTCTACCCCATGATAGTTGCTTGAAGCACTAGGTGGAAAGTCTCGTTTCAACATTTGTAATCAACAATCCCCAATCTCTGTTATAACAATCATTAGGATTTAAATAGAATCCTGAATATGTAATACCCAACTGCAAATCCACCTCGAAAAAAGGAAATAATTGAGAGTGCTGATTTTTTTTATCATCACAAATTCCCATTTACAAAACATAATATTTTCCAAGATTTATCATCATACCATACCCAAGACAATAGAGGTCTAACTTTTCTCTGAGTTCAAGTGCATTGTTATGTGTAACATCAAA
>CM034150.1:39352613-39449579 GCA_019776745.2 Taxus chinensis
AGCTAGATTCTAACCATCCTGACACATTTTTTTTCTTACTTATGTTGCTTACTCAGATGCTCATATAAGTCTGGGCATTCTTCATAACTATGGTTCTTTCCATAGAAAGAATATGTAATATTCTGAGGACGTTCTTGCCTATAGTGGTCAGGAGATCTGCATGTACAACATGTTCCATGAGGGAACTAACCTATTCCTCCACCATGTTCTCATCCTCCATATCCACCACAATATCTACATTCCCTTCAATGACCTCGTTCAAAATGTCCCTCATTCTTGTCATTGCGCATTTGATAATGATCCTAATCCTGGTGCTCATTCTTACCCTTAGGATTATCTACTATACTTGTTTGTCATACCCCAATGTCTATAGCATCCTAGATCTAACCAATCAATTGACATTCCTTAGTATCATGGGTCGTGGACCTACAAATTTTACAAAACCTGGATACATTCTTCCTTATCGCATGCTGTAACAAAGGATAGTGAATAACATCATGATTCAAATGACAGATATCACAATCCAATAGTGATGACCATACAAATATGTGAGGACAACTATGCTTGGTGTGACTTTCCACTTCACAATATGTACACCAAATTCTTGAGCTCATTGCATGGGCTGAATTCACAGATAGCTTCTCTAACTACTTTGTCATAGCTGCAATCTGTGCCTCTAAGAATGGACTAATGCTAGTGTCAATGCTCCCAACTACCTCAGCATGAAAATTTTCTTCCAATGCTTCACGTAGATCAATGTACATCTTATATGAAAACGTCATTATATATGGTGTAATCAATCATCCAAAAAACCATTGTGCATGTTGTCTTATGTGAACATCATAAGATAACTAAGATAGAAGTGTCTTAAAACGAGCATCATACTCACGTACACTCTTGGTAGTTCCTTTTTTGATATCCTTAAGCACACTTATACTCTTCTCAAAATCAGGGATATGGAACTCTTTCAAGAAACCATCCTTCGATTCTCAATAATCCATGCAAGTTTGATTAGGGTCAAAATTCATGTACCAGCTATGTGCACATCCCTGTAATGTAGTAGCAAATTGACTTATCTTACACTCAACAGTCATGATCCCTTTAGTGTGCCACAAGATCTCACACATATGCACATGTTTGGTAGCATCCTCTTTTCCTCTATACTCAGGGAGATGAAGAGACATCTTCATATAGATATTCTATGGTTGTTGTGGACCTTGACCACCTGATCGAGAGCCTCCTATGTTCCCTCTACCTTAAAAACCACCAGATACACTTAAACTAGAGCCACCTATACCTCCTGATCCTCTACCTGTAGCTGGAATATGACCTGTATATGTACTCCCATGTGCTCCAAAATTAGTATTATACTGAACCCCTACAGTCTGTGAGGTAGTTCCACTTCCAGAGATGAATCCAACATTTTGCGCGCTCACATTCTATGTAGATGATGTGCCTGAAAACACACCTCCAAATAACATTGAAGCTGTCTATCCTGCCATTGATGTACTTACTCCTTGACTTACTCCTACTCTCCTACTTCCCAATTTAGCTTCCTAGTTACTTGTTGTACTACATACTAGAAAACCAAGCGCAAGGGCTAGGTCACTAGGTGGATTAAGATGCACACCCATGGCCCAGGTAGTCTCTTTGTCATATTTTCCAAGATGGGGGAGTTCCTAATCATCTTCATGAGCCATCTCTCTCCTCAATGCCATACTTTCTACAATGAAACGTTGCTTCTCTATCTCCCTCTCGCATGCCTCATTATACTTAAGCCACCTTTCCTCTCTCTGCCTCTTTGCTGCAAGGTCTACCATCTTTCACCAAACCTATTCCTACCCTTGCACTTGGTGAAGTTTATTTAGCCATCGGTTTACTCTCTAGATTCAAAGTTACCATCAAGATATCGATTTCCAGTAGAATACCTTACAAATATACTCCTCCTGGGTACCGCAAAAACTAGAATTCAGATACCTCTGGGAAAGAATACATTCAAATTGAATATTCCAGAATATAACTAGTTAGAACAACATAAACCCATGTATCCATAGTGTGAGCCTTGATCAAATTAGCATCATAAAGGGCTTGAAATTATTCCTATTTCCAGACAAGTGCATGATACCTCCAATTCTGCTAAGATGCATAAGCAGTAAGCCACTCGTATAGTTCTGTTGGAAAGATAGTGAAAAATCTCTCGTATAGGTTTTCATACAGATTATGTTCTACCCAAGTGCATGCATTAAAATCAGATCCACTGCTGAACCACCATGCATATTCTTCCTCCAGATCATGTATCCACTCCTCAATACTTGCTAGAGTTAACCGGTACGTCTTCATCACGATATATCCTGAAAACAACTAAAAAAGAGGTCCTAGAAACTAAACCAATGATGTAGCCTAGAATTTACTAGATAACACCCTAGTAACGTTGGCACATCACTAAGCCTAGACTGAGCACTCACCCGAAGCATGCAAAGGTACTAGGTCCCTCTTTAGGTTTGTTGTAGCAAGATGTTAGCGTGATGAAGGAATAAACATATAGATCCATAACTAATCCACCATTCTACCATGCATGCTATACTTAGATCTATGAAAGAACAAGCTTAAATAGTATTCATGATTGAATCAATAACATGCACTACTCAATTACACATAGTAATGACACTTAGATTCAACCAATATCTTCCATCTATTAATAAACACATAATCTTCTTACAGTAATGTCAATCTATACTGATGCGTTTGCATCTATTACAATAATTCCATCATATATCTCTCTATCACACACACATCCATCTCTCATATATATGTCCTAATATGTGTCTCTAAGTATATTTTACTATGTAATTCATATCCTATATATAGGATGGGGACTTTCCCTTCACCACTTATCTATTCCATAAATAGGTCACATGTTATTAATAGCCACACACCGTTTGTAGGAATAGCCACACATGTAAGTGTGTTGTCTATAAACATCTTATAGTTAACTGAAGTGATAATCCTATTCTTAGCTCATCTCCATGTAAAATGATTGATCTGATCCTCTAAAGATAGAAAATGCATGGTTCACATGTCTCTCCATCGTTGATGTGTTCTGCACGCCATTTTCTAAAAATAGGTTTTCATGCTCAAAATCAGCTAAGTCCCAAAAGCTGAACTTTCCCTCAGGGCATGGGCTCTTCCTGTCCCTCAACACCCTTGATCCTAACCTTCTCTCCCATGCAAACTTCTTGTGTGATCTCTAAAAAATATTCTCCGATCAACAATACCCCACACTAATCTCATTGTCATCCTGAAAATGGGTATCTCCAAAAATTAAAGTAAAGAATAGAAGAATGGAAAGAATAAGAATGAAAGAATGTAGACAAATAAAGAAGTTTTATGAGGCTACGAGGCATCCTCCTCTATATCAGTTTGAAGTATCAACTCTAGATACTCCTCCTTTATTTCGGCCTCCAAGGCTTGTCATTCAGCGAGTGCTTGTGCTACTTTCTCTAGAATGTCCACAGTAATAGACTCCAACTCATCCCTTGTAATCTCCCCTTTTTCATCATGCAGAACCAACACAACCCTAGACATTGACGTCATTCATCCTTTTAAAAGATCCATCTTCTACACAATGAGCTTCCCAAGCTCATCTAGCCAAGTCTTATATGGCTCTTGAGCTGCTTTCAGGGCCTCGTGCTTTTGTTTAACCATTGACAATCTTTCTTCCTGGACCAATGTCTCATCCTTCATTACTTTTTGGACCTCATTGTTTTCTTCTAGGGTATTTGTATTGATAAGTGCCTTCGGAGCTATGCATATATTGAAATCTTGGTTTTCTTTCTTCAATACTTCTTGTAGCACTTGCAGCATCCCTTCATATGATGCAATATTTTACATCATTGATGCTTTCTCTCATTCTTCCTCTTGCTCTGACTTCGTTGGCACTGTCATGTGTAGAGGTTCATCTTCAAGCACCAAGTCTGCCAACTTTCCTACATAATTTATCATTGAGGGAAATGTCTATAGTACCTTGGTCTCTAAGTTGGCCTTGCTCTGACAACATTGTCCCCAATCTCCTATGCAATCCTAATAAATACTTCATTCTTCTTCTGTGTGAAGTCCCTCTCTTGTGGTATGCGTGCTATCCCAGTATCCTTTATCTTTATCTCCTCATGCAACGCTCTGATTGTTGCAGCTTTGTCCATGCTCCTTCTAGCAACTTCAATAGAAACCTTTACCAATGCATTGTTAGCCTGCTCATCCAACATGATAGTAGGCTTTACCATCATATGTCTAGATTGTGGTGCCTTCTTCACCTGTATCGAAACACATGACTCTTCACATACATCAAAGTTAGGCTCATCCATGTGGGTGTGCATTGATCATGATAGTTTCTTTCAAGTGTGCACAGTCTCCATATCCTCATCCATTAGCTCCCAGTTGAATAAATCCTTCTGTGTTATCGTGATCTGGAAGCGAGCTTGAACAATTTTACCTGCATCCTCCAAATACCCCATAGCTATTGGAATGTACTCTCCACTCATCCTCTTCAATCTAGGACCCTTGGGAATTGTATCTTCAATGTTAGGATCCTATCCCATTACATCTTGAGTAGTCGCATGCACAGATCCAAAGGTTTCCTTTTCTTTTTCTTCTTCATCCTTCATCTCTTGATCCTTTTTCTCTTACTCGTTCTATGGCTTGTCTTCTTGCTCGAGTGGGGTAGGAGATGCACACTCACTCTCTTCTAATTCCTCCACTTCTTTATCTAACTTCAACTTTCTTATCTTCTTTGGTTTAACGCTCTCCTTGTGTGGAGAGAGACGAGGTGATTTCCATACCATTTGTGGGATTCCACTTTGAGTCCTTGTGTGTTTGAAAACTTTCTTAAATCTATGCTCCCCCTACTCAACCTCTGTATCTTCCTCTTCATCCTATCCTTGAGGTGGAGTGGCTGCGTGCCATGACTCTTCTTTGTCATATATTTTCTTTCTTCTATGCTCCAAGCCTCCACTATCTTCACGCTCCTCATCTTCACCCTCTACTTCAAAAATAAATTTGGGCCTTTGCCCCGGTATGTTTTCTATTGTGTGCTTACCCTTCGGAAGTCCCGGGAGCACGAATTCATTCTCTACATACTTATTGTTCTCCATATTGGGCTTCATTTGAAGATACACCAATGCTTCTCCTACATCCACTACAGCTAAACTTATTTGCTTGATATTCAACACCTCCAAAATGATCCTCTCGGTGTAGGAAATTCTTCCAGGATACACATGCTTCATTCTCAACGTATAGTAGTCACAGTCTACATTATCTGCATTGAATACCAATCGGTGTGTGTCTGTAAATCTATGAACAAATGCTTAGAAATACCTTGTAGTGAATGCTAAAGGAAATTTCCACCAATGGCTCCAGACTCCATCTCTCATTGGGAAGCGTATAATGTAGAAATGTTGATATACAACAAACTATACTTGTTTCAAACTATACTTGTTTCCCTACTACTGATTGTAGGTCCTTTGGGATATGCCACTCTTATCCAAATGCTGCACAGAGCTTGTCATACCATTTCTCTGCCCTTTTCTTTACATCATCTATCATGGCCCCTTTACATAGGTACTTATTGAACCTTTCAGTTGGTGACTTATTCTTCATGGGGTAATCCCATACCTTTTCCTTCGGCTCATCTAGTACTCCAATTTCCATGAATACTAGTGATAGTAGAACAACCCCACAACTAATCATCCCTCCTGTGCACGCTTCCTCAACTATTTGTTATACAATGTATCCTATATTATTGTAGGTTTCTCCTTCTAATATCTTATGCACAACATGTAACCACATAGTAGTTACATGTGACCACCACTCCTGATCATTCAAATTTGTAACAAGGTGTGCTGCTACTTGTATAATTAGACAGTTCTTTAATTTGTCTATATCCATACCGCACAAACCCTTCAGGTACCCCAACTCCTATTTGGTCATTAAGATTGTGACTTTATCTGTGAGATCATTCTTTATGTCCTCTCATGTGGCCTTCAAACCTATAACTAATTAGATAAGCGCATATGAGATTCTAACTCTGCATCCTACAAAGTAAAAGAAGTCCTTGTGCACTCAGCTCATGAGCCACATATCCAAGGGATCATATTTCCTAAAATATGGAAGTTCATACAATTGGTAGACCCTAATTCTCTTCAGAAGCTTCTCACCTACATCATCATAAACTGGCATGTCATCTGTCGTATGATTATTCATCCTTGAAGTGAGCATGGAATCGATTTCCTTCTTGTTATTCATTGTCCTTTAATTGTATTCACTCACTTTTCTCTTTCTAGTAGGTGAATTCCATTCCTGGATGACAATGAATCCTTTTGGATATTACATTTATGAAAAATCACTTTCGGGTGCCATCTCTTCTTCCTCGACAACCACCTTCTTCTTTCCTTTTGTTCCTACTGCAGCTACCTTCTTAGGTGCCATTTTCACCTTGTAAACGTCTCCTCTTTAACTCTATAGCTTACGAATCACACCCTAGCTCGATTCAATCATGCCCTAGGTGAAAACTTTGTGCCCTTACTCTTCTCTGTCTCCCTACTTCAGTCAAACCTTACACCACTGGGGACATAATCTTCTTTTCAAATAGCTCTGTTTGTCATGCTTGGTTTTACATCCTTCACACCTTAACCTGATCACTCGGCTCTTCGTACTTAGCTCTTTCTTCTCTTACACAATGGTAAAAATGAATCTGAATCCCATCCTTATATAATTTTTCAAATTTTGATGCATTTATTTCCCCTTCACCTACCAAATATCCTCTCATTCATTGACCAAATTCATTCATTCTGTGTGGTACATCTTCGTGCCCCAGCTATAACCTTCTAGTGCACCTCCCTACTCTCTAGTCATAGATTTCTCTTCAGTGCATGCCATTGCACCCGAGTACCTCATCACTGTACCTTCTCTTAGAAGTTATCATCACCTCCACTTACCTCACATTATATTTTCCTTTCATTCATTCATCTCCATCTTTGGTCAATTTTGAGAAGCAATCTTCTTTTGACTTAAAGCACACCCATAGCAGCTTATTCCTTTCACCTTTCAATTCCCACATCCTTGTACCTGGATAACTACAACCACCCCACACTAAAGGTATGTGCAATCCTATGTGCATAAACATGCTTCATATAGTAATTAGCTTCATGTGCGCAAGTGCACTTATTACACAAGAACAACAATTAAATTGATAAATCATAGCGACAATGAAGGAAATACATAATTGAAAACCTAATCTAAATGGCAATACTACCTTATTACAAACACCAAGAAGACTTATTTATAGTAGTGCTTTAGCCTACTCCCATTAAAGTAATGAGGTTTCCATGTTCCATAAGGTGCTTCTAACTGGAAAGTACCTGAGTCAAGTATATAAGCGATGACATACGGCCCCAACCAATATACTTTTAGCTTGCCTAGATGGCACAAGAACCATTTATCCAATCTTAAACTTCTTATCCCTTATGTTTCTGTCATGTCATGCTTTTTGCCTAGCCTTTTCTTGCTTCTGACTCCATTGTGCTATGGCTCATCGCTCATCTAGTTGAATCATCTTCTTGATACACTTTTCTAAAGCCTAATCATTAGCTAGACCTCTAGTGTGCATAATGTACAAAGAATGTAACATAAATTCTATAGGGAGAATGGCCACTGTGCTAAACACCAACCAAATTGGTGTGGCTTTGTTCAATATCTTGTAAGTTGTTCTATATGCCCAAAGAATAGTTGACACATTGTCATCCCAATCCTTTCTCCCAATATCAATTTTTTTTTTCAAAATCTGGCTCAAAAACTTGTTGAAAGCTTGAGAAGATCCATTTTCCTGAGGATGATAGGGTGTAGTTTTATGGCGTGCAACCATAAACTCATCTAATAGGATCCTAATTGTCTCATTCAAAAAGTGCATACCCCTCTCACTTGTCAAGCTTAAAGGACATCCATATCTTGTAAGAACATTCTCCCATAGAAACCTAGTTGTTGTAGCTATTGTATATTCCTTCATAGGTGTGGATTCTTCCCACCATGTTAGATAATTTTTGCAAGTAATGATAAAGTTTGGTCCAGTCCTACTCACGGCTGGCGAAATAGGTCCTACAAAATCAATGGCCCATTTCTCAAATGGTTTAGTACTAGTAATTGGTATAAAAGGCATCTCATCTCTTTACCCTGGTTTTCCAAGTTGCTTACAATGATCACACACCTTACAATATTCCTTGTAGTCTTTATAGAATTCTCCCACCATAATCCAACAAGTAGGATCTTTCGGGAAGTCACATCACCTACATAATGGGTTCCTGTAATACCACCATAGGCCTCTTCCATAATATCCTTGTGCTCATGCTCTAATAAACAACGTCGTAATACTTCATCTCTTCCTAACTTGTAGAGGTCATCACTGATTAACATAAATGGTGTTGTACAAATAGCAAGCTGTTTATTTTCTAATGCCTTCATTCCTTCTGGTGCTATACCAGTTCGTAGAAAGACAACAATGTCTTCTAATTCCATGGGCACGTGTTATAACCTATATAACTGTGTATCTGGCGTGGTTTATACAATTGTTTGTGCTTCCTCTCCTGAGTTGATTCTAGATAAATGGTCTGGTCCAGAATTGATTTTCCCTAGCTTCACCACAACTGTGAAGTCAAACTCTTAAAATAGGAGTACCCATTTGCATATGTGCCCTTGTAAGACGGTCTTGTTTACCAAGTAATTCAATTTTATGTGATCTATATAAAATAAAAATGGTGTTTCTAGCAAGTATTGTCAAAACTTGTGCAATGCATAGATCATTGACAAAGCTTTATGCTCTGTAGTTGTATAATTTTGTTCAGTAGGAGTCAGCTTCCTACTAGCAAAACAAATTGGATGATCTATAATACTTGCACCGGGTTGAGCTAACACAATGCCAATGGCCATGCCAGAGGTGTCCACATGAACATGAAATGGTTTATTTCATAAGGGAAAATGTAGAATGGGCACGGTAGTAAGTTTCTAATTTAATATCTCAAACACATGTTGTTGCGGTTCTCCCCAATAAAATGTGCCTTTCCCTTTTAGTAATTATTCCAATGGTGTAGCAATTTTGGCATACCCTTTGATGAATTTTCTATAATATCTTGTATGACCTAAAAATCTACACACCTCACTTTGAATGGTAGACACCTCTAGGCCTAGAATGATTGCAACCTTAGCTGGATCAACCAGCAAACCTTCCTTGCAGATTATATGTCCTAACAGTAGTCCAAATGGTGTAGAAAATATGCACTTCTTGATGTTCAAAGAGATACTCAATTATCTGCACCATTCAAACATTAAGCGTAGATTGTCACAATGATCTTTCATAAGCCAATATATTATCTAATCGTCTAGGTATACCTGTAAGAAGTTGTGAATAAAATATTTGAATGCCTAAAAAACTATGCGAGAGAATACAACAGGTGCATTTTTCAATCCAAAAGGCATCACAATATATGCAAAAATTCCCCATTCAGTAGCAAATGTTGTCTTTTCTTCAACCTCTTGAGAAATCATAACCTAATGATACCCAGAAAACCCATCTATGAAAGATTATATTTTGCGCCCTACAACGCCTTCTAGTATTTCCTCAATAAATGGCATAGGGAATGGATTTATAACGCATGCAACATTCAGTTTCCTATAGTCCACACATATTCTAATTCATCCATCCTTCTTGATACTCATCACCATTGGACTAACCCATTCTAACTCATCAAGTGGCTTGATAATTCCATATTTCAACATTCTATCAGTTTCTTCTTTTACCTTTTTATGCAAATTAGGATTCATTCTGTAAGGTCTCTTTCTCATGGGGCTTACACCATCCTTAAGTTTTATCTTCATTTCCCAAATTGATTTATGCACACCTTTAAGTTCATGATACTCTCGAGGGAATAAGTCCCGATAATCCCTGAGTAACTCAATGATCTTTACTACCTCCAATTCTAACAACTAGTCTCCAATGATGGTCACCTTAGGCTCATCCTCCAAACCTATATTAACCTTCTTTATCTTCATGAGTTCATGATAGGTGCGCATATCCTTGTCTACACTATCCAATACCTCACGCACCCCTTTTGAATGTTCAATATCCAGGTTCTCAACTTCTTCATCATCCATGACATAAACCATCTTCCCTTTCTCTTTCTCAAGGCAAGCACATTCAAGTAGTATGGAGTCCATTTCCTCTTCCTTTTCAAAATGCGCTTTGGACTGCCTCACCAAATAATTCCTTAATATGCTCTTCTGCTTTTGCACATCTCCTATAGATACGCACTTGACCAATTTAGATGCCTCTTCTACCAGAGGTTTAAGTGAGAAGTAGTCAAAGGCCTAGATAATTCCTATAGTCAAATTCTTCCAATTTCCAATCTCTCTATGTAGTTCTGCATATACATACTAGGTGCATGTGTATCCTTGTAGCGTAGAATAAAATCTATGCACCCAAAATGAAGGTGGTGATGCTTCATTTCCTGTTGTCTAGAGTCTCTCACACTAATGAATGTGATGTTGAACAGATTGATCACCATGTTAGGTGCAAATCTATGTAGCTACATTTTTTCTTACAAACCTAATAGATAGGGCAATCCCAATCTCTTCCCATCCTATAAGATTATCTCTGTGGACTACCCACCAGCACATTGTTGTCCCATGCAAGGTATATACTAATATATATCTTCTCTTAATTTGATCCATCCATTATGTTTCCATGGATTTCAAAAATACAGGAAGATCATCTGCCCCTTTATACCAAGGTACTATGTTACCTATTCGTCAAACCAAACAAAGTCTATTCTTGTGTGAAACCAAACTTTTCACCTCACACCCTACTAGTTCATGTGTACCATGAGCCCAATTGCACAAGAAATACTTGTAGAATCACTAATAGAATGAGAATAATCCCATTGCAGGATGCCTTCTTTTGATGGCTCATTGACCTCTAGGTCCTTAATAGCATGTACATAAATTCTATTTAAGTCCTCCTCACTTAGAGGCTAAACATATGGTGTATACTTCTCATCTGTCAAAGGTATCACAACTCTTTCCTCCTTGTTCTCAAAGTGGATATACCCCTTACTGAATCTCAAGTCAGCATTATTCGCATAACACTAAGGGCGTCCAAGAAAGATTGGAATTTTTTTTGCTTCTACAAGTGTTAATACCTCAAAATCCCGAGTGAACTTGGCCCCTTGTATAGTTATAGATGCATCCTTCAAAACTCCTATGGGAGTGGCCTTAGTCCAGTTTTCCATAAACAATACATTAGATGATAGCTGCAATAGAGGTCTCCCCATTTGTACCCATGCATCTAATGTAAGCACATTTACTTCCACACCTGTATTAATCAATATGTTTCTCAATAGACATCTATCCACAATACCATTCAGAGTAATTTCCTTATCATAGTCAATGCTATCAAGGGGAATATTTTCATGCAGAATCTACCATCCTGTCTCAATATTTGCACGTGGAGTGTTCCCTTCTAACTAACTTCCTAATACTGGAATGATGTTCTCCTGGCGCAACATTTTGCAAACTACTCTCATATCATTGACATCAGTTTTGAATGTCTCTAATGCTTTCTTCTACTCCTTAAGGTATTGTATCTCACCCTGAAGATTCCTGAGTACCTCCATGGTATCCTGATAAACCTTCTTCTAATGAGTAGGATCTGGGTACCTTTCATGC
Organism: Taxus chinensis; assembly: GCA_019776745.2. Classification (NCBI taxonomy): domain Eukaryota; kingdom Viridiplantae; phylum Streptophyta; class Pinopsida; order Cupressales; family Taxaceae; genus Taxus; species Taxus chinensis. The sequence continues at coordinate 39,364,377 of CM034150.1, forward strand.
AAAACCTCCTCCTTGGTGATCATAGGATTCTGGTGTAATTCCTCTCTTCCACGTGCCGTTTCAACTCATGTAGTAATCTTGACAGTTAATGACTAAGGTCTTGGTCCTATCTTGGGCATCCACTAATCTTCTACGACACACTAGATTCTAACCATCCCACCACCTTTGTTTTCTTTCTTATGTTGCTCACTCAGATGCTCATATAATTCTTGACATTCTTTATAACTATGGTTATTTCTACAGAGAGAACATGCAATATTTTGAGGACATTCACACCTATAATGGTCAAGATATCTACACGTATAACATGTTCCACTAGGTAACTCACCTCTTCCTCCACCATGGCCTCGTCCTCCATATCCACCATGATATGCATGTCCCCTTCCATGACCTCCTTCAAAACACCCCTCATTCTTGTCATAGCGCATTTAATTATGATCCCGATCCTTGTGCTCATTATTACCCTTAGGATTATCTATTATACTTTTCTATCATACCCCAATGTCTATAGTATCCTGGATCTGACCAATAAATCGACAATCCTTAGTATCACGGGTCGTGGACCTGAAATTTTTACAAAAGCTAGATACATTCTTCCTTATCATGTGTTGTAACAAAGGATAATGACTAGCATCATGATTCAAATGACATATCTCATAGTCCAACAGTAATGAGTGTACAGATCTATGAGGACAACTATCCTTGGTGTGACCTTCCACTTCATAATTTGTACACCAAATTCCTTAGCACATTTCATGGGATGAATTTGCTGATAGCTTCTCTAACTACTTTTCCTTAGCTGCAATCTGTGCCTCTAAGAATGGACTAATGCCAGTGTCAATGCTCCCAACTACCTCAACAAGCAAAGTTTCTTCCAATGCTTCACGCAAATCAGTGTATGAATTACGTGACAATGCCCTTCTAAATGGTGTAATCAATCCTCCAACAAACCATTGTGCATGTTATCTTGTGTGAATATCATAAGATAAATTAGATAGAATTGTCTTAAAACAAGCATCATATTCATGTACACTCTCAGTAGTTCCTTTTTTATATCCTTGAGCACACTTATACTCTTCTTCTCAAACTCAGGGAGATGGAAATCTTTAAAGAAAGCATCCTGAAATGTTGCATAATCCACACAAGTTTGATCAGGGTCAAACTTCGTATACCAGGTGTGTGCACGTCCCTATAATGTAGTAGTAAATTGACTTGCCTTGTACTCAGCAACCACGATCCCTTTAGCATGACACAAGATCTCACACATATACACATGTTCGGAAGCATCCTCTATGCCTCTATACTCTGTGATAAAAAGAGACATCTCCATATAGATATTCTATGGTTGCTACGGACCTTGACCACCTGATCCAGAACCTCTTGTGTTCCCTCTAAATCTAGAACCATGAGATCCACCAGAACTAGAACCACCTGTACCTCCTGATCCTCCACCTGTAGCTAGAATAGGACCTATAAATGTACTCCCCTATGCCCTGATAGTAGTACTATTCTGAACCCCTACAGTTTGTCAGGTAGTTCCACTTCCAATGGTGAATCATACATTTTGTGTGCTCCAGTTCTGTGTAGATGATGTGCTTGAAAAAACACCTCCAAATAACATTGAAGCCATTTTTCTTGTCATTAATGTACTTTCTCCCTAACTTACTCCTACTCTCCTACTTCTCAAGTTAGCCTCCTGGTTACTTGTCGTACTAGATATTGGAAAACCAAGCGGAACAGCTAGGTCACCAAGTGGATTAGAATAAGTGCCTGCAACCTAGGTAGTCTTTGTTGGCACACTTCTGTGTGAGGCCAAGGGGGAATCTCTATCATGTTTTCCAAGATGGAGGATTTCTTAATGCTCTGGCTCCACATCTTCTACGTGAGCTTTAAATCCTTAATGAGCCATGTAACATTCCCATTTTTAAGACTTTAGAAACAAGGAATTTTTTTTTTGCATGATCAATGTTCTCTGTTCTAAATACATAATTTAGAACACACATATCATAACAATCATTCTTATAACAGATAACCATATGCAGCTGTAATGACTCGGTGTGCCACCGATCTATTCATTCCATGACTCGGTGAACTACCGATCTATTCATGCGTAACATTGAGTTGAAGTGTTCTACTGAATACTTCATATTCTTGGTTCTCTTACCCTATTCTAGGTTCTGAGTGATCTGTCCAAGGAACCTAACTGAATAATTGTTACCAATATTCATCAGCATCACGATCCTTAGACTAGGTGACATAGGACAATGCAATCAGCAGCTTGTGATACTTTGGCCAAGATTTAGAACATATTGTTTATATTACTTATTCCTTGACGAACATACTCGTCAATCCAGAATATGTCCTTCACCCCACTCTATTGTTATATAGAATGTCTTACACTGACTTCCGTTAGTCCCCTTACCCAAGGTCTCACTCTAGTTCAGATTAACATCATAAGTCATGATATGAAGAAGCTCTTAAGACTAAGGGTAAATTGGCATACTGGGTCAACCTGAGTTAACCCCATGTGCCAAGGTACCCTGAATCTTCAAAGGGCTACCTCATAACCTGATTATGGTCCTAACCAGTCCCGGAGAGAAATCTTGATCAAATTCAAAGTGTGTAAATCTCAACGATCAGTGTAGAAGGGTGTTACCACATGTCATTTTCATTGTTGTATCCTCAAGAAGATCCTAATCTTCTCGAAGGTACAACCTTGCAGTTGACGTGTGTCAACATCCCACGGAACAACCTCAAAAAGATGTACATACCTCCAAGAATTTACTTACGTTAAGTTATGTTTGGGTTGAAAGACTACATACTATGACAGCCCCACTCAAACTCTGAGTCCCACACTCTTTTAAGTTCCCTTTTGAATTAGGATTTAGTTATTCAAAAATATCTTAATTAACTTAAGGTTAATTCCAGGTTATTAGTTGGGACCTAACAACCCATTATCCAAAAATAGGACAACAACCATTTATGTTCCGTTATTTTAAATAACTTATCTAATGAAGGAAATGTATCAACCTGTTAGGCTGATACCGATCAGACTTAGTACCATTAAGTCTTAGTGATTTATAATCATATATTCCTCTTATAATTAGTGCATTACAAGAGAGGAAATTCCTCTTCTTCTTATAGTTACATTTTAGGGTTTAACCCACCTTCAATGTTCCTTTTAATTGCAATGATATTTATCACAGTTTTTTTTTTAAATCACAATATAAGTTATAATGAATCACTAATCAAGAATGTAGTATTTAGCCACTTAATCAGCTATGGCTTACTTAAGAAATTCATCTATGTTCCATTATATATTAACAATAAGAATGCACACTCATTCAAGTAGACAATAAGAAGATCATCCCAACAAGATAAGTTACACAATCCCTTATAAGTAATTTTCTCACTTTTCCCATTCATTTCAAAACCCATATAATTACAACTTATGCATTTTAAGCATACTTTAGGGTAATATCCTTCAAATAAAAGAGATAACTTTTCTTTACACAATACAATTTATAAATCAAATCATAATTCTTCATAAGAATCAACTTAGAGCATTCAATACATCATATAAGATTTTTCCTTCCTTTACCACTTACGAAGTCCGTCTGCAAAAATTGCTAGCATGGGTCAGTTCAATGAACTGAGCATGATAAGCACTAATCCTTAAAACAAGTGCATTCCACTAATTGTTTCCATTAAACAACCCTGTTATAATGACAACAATTACTTCATACTCTCTAAGCTATAAGAAATGTCAATATAAGAAAAAGTCTTAGTACATTATTTACACAAAAGAGGTCAGGATATACTTTATATTACCTGCCCTAAAACTTAAGGTATAAATTATTCCAGCAATTACCTTTGCATATTATAACTCTAATTTATCTTCCTAATAATTATAATTCCATTCATATCATAACTTAAGTTACAGAAGTAATTTCAACTTAATCTATCTCGGATGTTTCATCTCATTCCTGCAAGAAGTAAGAAGGAAACATTATGTTTATTAAGTACCTAACCATCTGAAAAAGCTGAACAGTGTATATCATGATTTGATCATCTTCCATTTAAACACTAAACCATTTGAAGTATTCATCCAAACAGGTTCATACAAAAGTAATTCAAACAGAAGGGATGGATTAACTGCCACTGGAAATTTTTCCTACCAATCTACCCTCTATCACATTCTACTTGATTTTCAATCAATGAAAAGTTGCAAAACAATAAATATTGATTCCCTTTAACCAAAAGGAATAACAAAAAGTAAGTCCAAAACAAGATCTTAATACTGCTATAAAATGAAAGGAGTGTTCCAGGTTTAGATCCCGCACCCTAATATTTCTTTCATCTTAATATAACAGTCCTGCCATCCCATACCCTTACTGTTTGAGCTCCTTAAATAATTCTAAGAAAGAGTACATTAACATTCAAGAAGAGATCATTAAAACTTTCATTCTTTTAAATCCCTTCCACAACTTTCCTTTTTAGCCCAAAGATAAAACAAAGAAGATCAAAACACTATTATAATCAAGTTTAGAATGAAATCCAACTTCTAAGAAATAATAACCATTTAATAAATCATATCCAAAAAGAAGTAGTTGTTTAGTTCCAGCACTTAAGTATACCCAATAATTCGGTTCAGGTGGAGCCATATTATTGGTTTATCATTGGATCCCTACAGGATCTATAAACTATACAAAAAAATAGTCACTATTAACTTTATCATAGCACGTTACGAACCAACCGTAACTCAAACTATAATCCCTATCAAAATGAAATAGTCTACATTTCTTCAAACACTCAAACCATTCGAGTTTGAAATCAAGTTAGGGTAACTTCACATTCCCCTCATTTATCAATATTTCAAGACTGAATCAAGTGAACCGATGCAATGTTTGGTTGCTAATTCATTACAAGACACTAAACAACAAAGCATATACAATATTAATAGTCATATTCGAAATATAGATCCCTCAATACCCATAAGCCAAAATATCCATAACATAGTAATGATTTATACATTATTAGTCAGAATAAAATAGGTCTTTAGTTGCATGCAACATTACAACCTTAATTCCAACTCCAAACAGATCACAATAACTCGACATCATTAAACTTAACAATTTTTAAAGTTGGTTTGAAAAGAGTTTCCAACACCGTTAATACGGTCTTAGGAATTAAATTCACAATCATGTCCAAAAGAATACAAGTCACAGTCTTGTCTACTGCCATAACAACACATTGTCTATGCACTTCACACCATCCACTAAGTCTTCACAGGGAGAAACACAAACTCAATCAAAGACCATTTTTACCATTACATGTCGGTCCTAACATCATTCACTGTTACCCACAAGAGAAAGAATACTAAACCACGTACTGGCTTACCCAAAGAGCTTATCTATTTTTAAAATAGTAAAGACCCTTCGCAGGAAGAGAAACAGACTTAAACCATTCAATGTTTCCAAAACACACAACTTAAAATAGTCAAGTTTCATAGGGTAATACCAACAACCCATCCGTGAAATCATTCTTAGAATAACAACCACAAAGTAAACATTTAATATTTCAACAAGTAATCTTAAATAGAACAGTTTTGTTTCCTGAAAACACGTTTTCAACTGTAGAAATTTAAACCAGTTTAAGTACTTTAAAGATTGCTAAAATCTTACCTGAATGAGTTAACAAACACTACTGTTCAAAATACCCAGCTCGACGAGCACAAACAGATCACATTCAACAAAATAAGGATCTTAAGAAGTCAAAACCATTCAAAAAATTTATCACCGGGAAACCCTAAATGAAAACAGGTAGATCATAATGCAATAATAAAGACTTCTATTAAATTTGGTATCAATAAAAATTTTCAACCATTATGAGTCCTATGAAGTAACCAGATTTTCCCATTTAATCTCAAAACCACCACGAAAGGAAAGTAAATGCAAACAAGTTTCCACAAAATCAAGAAAACTCCAGATTCAACCCAGAAACCCAAGTTACACAAAACCCATAAGTCATTTTTACCAGACAAGCAAAAATGCACAAAACTCATCAGAATAGAGTTCATTTAATAAAAACATTTAAAGGAAAGCAATATTTTAACAGTTAGGGCCTATCATGCCTGATAGTGTCGCTAAAAAAAATCGATGAAGACCTCTGAATGAGCCCACCCTTTTACTTATTTTCCATGAAAGATTAAACCACCAAATATTTCTTTCTCCATGCTTTATATATTCCCCACGACATAGAAGTAGGTTTGAAACTTTCAAAATTGCCATGCAACGAAGAGTATACTACTGGTTCGAAAAACCAGTACTCATGCAGAGTGAAAAATGGAAGGCATGTAAAATGAAACAACCAAGCCAAATTTCATTTGCATGTCTCCCAAAGTGGTCTGGGCTCGAGAACCCATAAACATTAATTGCATTAATTCCAATTCTCCCACCTATTCTCCATTGCCACCGCCCGCCAAAGTTGGCAAGCCTCAAATTAAAATAAACAAGAGTCTCCATTTTTTTAGAGGTGCTGCCACGTAAGCCTTTACCAACCAAATTAACCTCTGCCAAAATTGGTAGTACTCCCTGTCCTCTCAACCTTATCCCTATCTTAAATTCCATAGAAACCACTGCCAACACTTGCGACCCCTTAGGTTCCCATTCATAGCAATAGTTTAGGATAGGTTAGTGACTTAGGTTAGATCATAAGTAATTAAAATTTAACACCTTAGGATATAACATTAGTCAATTACCTTAGCTTAAGGTTTAGATAAACCCTTAGGTAATATCAAATACATAGTTTAGGACTAGGTTAGATTGACCAACCTTTGCGACAATAGGTTATAGTTTAGATTTAAAAACTAGTAACCTTTCAAATTCTAGCTTAGACCCACCTAGATTAGGTTAAAATCATCATCCAGAAATTCAAACAGAATAATACGTTTCCAGCTCAGATCCTGGATTTGCATCCAATAAAAGAAATAGCTTAAGATAGGAAACTCACATATCTTACCTGACTTAAGGTCCTGGTTCTTTCCGATGACAAAATGACTTAAACCAAATTTCAATTGTAATGACCTGCCAGAATCAATTTCCAGAATCCAACAAAACTTCCCACAACAGAAATATTTTCATATGAAGGAGAGTTAAAAGAACTTATATATTCTAAGTTCAGTCTAGACTTAATGATTCATGAAATGTCAATACATATTTGTTCATTCTGAATATATTTAAAACATTCCTTGGATCAATATAATTGATCCAAGGATGAGTCATAGAGATAGATAAGTTTACAATCTTCAGAAATCAGATTGCACTCATATGCGAGAAATGAAAGAAAATGAATCCAAGCATTTTCCAGTTCAATCAAAGATCTCAAGAGAAGAAAAGACATAACCAAATCAAGCATGACTTCCCGAAATCAAAAGAACATATCCTCATACGGGAAAATCACATATCAACACTTGAATGCAAAGGAGAAAGTAACAATAGTTCAGGGTGTTACATGCTTCCCTCCTACAAGAATCATCATCCTGATGATTACAACCTTTAAATCCCTTATGGTCAGTCAATTCTTTTACTTATCAAAATCAACTATTTTAAACTTTATAGTTCCAGAAATCAGTATCATATTACTATTTACTCAAACTGAAAAGTGTTTGCCCAAAACTAGCTTACTTAATGTCATGTAAAAGATAAAATCTCATTTTTTTTATCAGTCAAAAGATTCAATTCTGTTCAAAAAGAAAACGAAAAGCAATTTTCATATCTTCCAGATTTTCCCAAGTTGTACTTTCTTAATGTTTAAACTGGTCCCACTAGACCTTACATTGTCTTATTATATGATTTCTCAAATGCAATTGGTGAGTTTCCAGCACTCATAGTGGGTTTAAGCATGATCTACCACCCTGGGTCTTGGACCTACAAGGAATTCCAATTTAACACATGTGATAAATCTGAAACATATTTCTTAAGCAAAAAATATGGAAAACATCATGCATTCATGACAAAGCAGGTGGTAATGTTAATCGATAAGCTACGGGGTTGATTACTTCAACAATTTCAAAGGTCCCATAAAATGAGGTGATAACTTGGCAGCCTTGCCAAAAGTTATAGAACTCTTTCTTGGTTTGAAACAAAGAAAAACCTTTTCACCAAGTTCAAATTTTTGATCAACCCACTTTAAATCAGCATAAATCTTCTTTCTATCTGCTACTTCTTTCAAACGTTCACCAATCATTTTAACTTATTCCATTTCCGTAAGGATTTCAAGTCCAATTAATTCTCTATCCTCAATGTTGTCCCAACTAACAGGGATTCTGCATTTTCTTCCATAAAGTGCATCGAAAGGTGCCATCTTAAGAGAAGCGTGATATGTATTGTTGTATGTAAATTCAACTAATGGGAGATACTCTTCCCACTTATACTGCTAATCCATGCAATACATCCGTAACATATCTTCTAACACTTGATTTACTCTTTTAGTCTATCCATCCGTTTTCAGATGGTACGCAGAACTAAAGTTAGCCAGTCTATTTTCGAGAGTTGCATTAAGCATTTTCCCAAAATCTTGACATCATATCTAGGATCTCTAATCCAAGAATATAATCAATTCAGGTACTCCATGTAATTTGAAAATTTCGTGTATAAATCTTGTTGCTAAAACAAGAGAATCATCCTTTATATTTTCAGCAATAAAATGAGCTACTTTTGTTATTTTATCCACAACTACTAAAATAACATCATGTTTATTCCTTGACATGGGTAGACCTTATATGAAATCCATTCTTATTATTTTCCATTTGTACTGCGGTATGCTATGGGGATATAATAAACCAACTTGGTGCATATGTTCCGCTAGTCACCCACTGACATTCAAGATAATGAGTCACAAAATTAACAACATCTTTTTTCATCCCCTTCAAGAAATATTGTTGTTTTATATCAACAAGCATTTTAGTAATCCCTAGGTATCCAGAAAAGGGTGAATTATGAAATTTAGCTAACAATTTCTTTCTCAAATCATTAAGTAAAGGTAAGTATACTCTATTTTCATATCGTAAGATTCCTTCATTGTCATAATGAAAACTTTTATACCTGTTCATCTTTTGGATCTACAAAAGTGACTGTTTTTACTTGCTGAAAGTATGAATCAGATTCCATTGCACTTTTTACTTCATCTTTAAACTGAGTTCTTAATTTTATAAGAGCATAAATGTGCTTCCTATGACTTAGAGCATTTGCTACTCTATTCTCTTTTCCTTTGATGTAACTTATATCAAAATCATATTGAAACAAAAACTCTAACTTCACTATCTTGCATTCACATTTGGCTAAGTGAAAATGTACTTCAGCCCAAGATGATCAGTTTTCAACTCAAAAGGTTTACAAGTAAATAATCCTCCAAACTTGAAGTGTATGAACTATTGCAGCAAGCTCTAAATCATGTGGAGCATAATTCAACTCATGTAACTTAAGTTTCCTACTTTCATAAGCTATTAACATGATCATTGTGTCAAAATACCTCCAAAGGCCTTCCCCAGATGAATTAACGTCACAATAGTAAAGTCTCCATTAGGAGATCAGGTATAGCCAAAATAGGTGTTGAAGTCAACTAACTTGTTAGATTTATAAAATAATTATTCACATTTATCATTCCAAAAAAATTTCTTCCATCTTTTCTTTTAAGTCTACAAAGCAAGTTTACTACAAATAAAACATGCAGTAGCTCACCATATAGAAAAATAACTGTTAAGAGGTGTGGCCAAATAACTTACCAGTAAGGCCTTTGAAGCTTCTTACTTCATGTACATTCTTTGGTGTAGGCCACTTGGTTATAGCCACTTTTTATATGGATCTACATCAATCCCATTCTTACTTATAACATGATCTTGTGCAAATACTGAACTTCGGTATCAAAGAAAGAACATTTGGACAACTTACCATATAACCTTCTCTTTCTCATAATTTCCTACAGGTCCCTATTTTCAAGTGCTCCTGAATGTATCATCCAATGCTTTTAGAATTATCATGTTGAACTTTCATCCAATAGTTCAAGCACAAACTTTTCCATTATTATTCTTGGCAAAAATATTGTTCATTAGCATTCATCCAACAGGTTTTTTCATTGTTGTAGTATTTAATCTTATTAGGGTATCAGCTAAAAACTTATTTGTTTGTCACCATAATTTTTCCATGGTCCCTATCTTGGGTGCAAGAGAGAAGCTGAAGAAGAGTTTGGAATTTTCTTCCACACTTCCTCTTTATGAGCCTTAATAGCTTTTAATTTCTGTTCCTGCCTTATGGCCATATCAATAACCCCTTCCATAGTGGGTTGGGCTGTGGACATCAACCTCTCCCCTAATAACGGGATTCAAACGCATCATGATAAAATAAATCGTATCCTAAACTTCTCATCAGTTTGATAAGTGGGTATCTATTACTTGAGGATTTTCGTAAATCACTCCCAATACTCAGTTACAGTTAGCTTTATAATCAATAAGTTTTGAAACTCTATCCATTTTCTGATCATCATAAAGTTGTGGCATTCCAACATTGCCTAAAATGCCAACCTTGCCTTTTTATCCAAAGTGATGTTAGTTGGACAGGTACATATACCATTAGCTTAGCCTTACGGTTGTCCCACCATGATGATGCTTCATGGGAGAGTTGATATGCCTCCAAATAGCTTTGGTTTCCTCTGAGAAGTTTCTTATTGCAAAGTACTTCTCCATTTCGCTGAGCCAATTCTCAGCTCCATCTCCCAATGTGGTCCCATCAAATTTAGGTGGACTTATCCTTTATATATCATTAATGAGTTCTACTTGTGTCCTTTCCTTTTTGTAATGATGTTGGATAAGTACATTACCATTGTTATTAAAAGCTTCTTCTTACTCCTCATTTCCCATCACTTGTTGTTCTAGTACAGTCAAATGATCTCTTGTGTCCAACAGGGTAGTAAGGATCTCATCAAGTTTTTAGAATGTTGTTGTTCCTTCATCAGGTGGAGCATTATTCGCAACGTTCCCCCTTGTTCTAACCATTTTATGTCACAATAAAATCTATTTTTTTATCATATTATGGACACATTAGATCCAAGAGCTACAACCCTCAACTCTGATACCAAGATGTAACATTCCCATTTTTAAGACTTTTAGAAACAAGGATTTTTTTTTTGCATGATAAATGTTCTCTATTCTAAATACATAATTTAGAACACAAATATCATAATAATAATTCTTATAACAGATAACCATATGTAGTTGTAATGACTCAGTGTGCCACTGATCTATTCATTCCATGACTCAGTGAACTACTGATCTATTCATGTGTAACATTGAGTTGAAGTGTTCTACTGAATACTTCATATTCTTAGTTCTCTTAAACTATATTTCAGGTTGTGAGTGATCTGTCCAGGGAACCTAACTGAATAATTGTTACCAATATTCATCGTCATCACAATCCTTAGACTAGGTGACATAGGACAATGTAATTAGCAACTTACACTACTTTGGCCAAAGATTTAGAACATACTGTTCGTATTACTTATTCCTTGATGACATACTCGTCAATCTGGAATACGTCATTCACCCCACTCTATTGTTATATAGAATGTCTTAGACTAACTTCTGTCAGTCCACTTACCCAAGTTCTCACTCTAGTTCATATTAACATCATAAGTCATGATATGAATAAGCTCTTAAGACTAAGGGTAAATTGGCATACTGGGTCAACCTGAGTTAACCCCGTGTGCCAAGGTACCCTGAAATCGTCTAAGGGCTACCTCATATCCTGATTATGGTCTTAACTAGTCCCGGAGAGAAATTTTGATCAAATTCAAAGTGTGTAAATGTCAATGATCATTGCAAAGAAGGGTGTTACCACATGTCATCTTGAATTCTTGTATCCTCAAGACAATATCCTAATATTCTTGAAGGTACAACCTTGTAGTTGATGTGTGTCAACATCCCACAAAACGGCCTTGAAAATATGTACATACCTCCAAGAATTTACTTACGTTGAGTTATGTTTGGGTTGAAATACTACATACTATGACAACCCCACTCAAACTCTGAGTCCCATAGTCTTTTAAGTTCCCTTTTGAATTAGGTATTTAGTTATTCAAAAAGATATTAATTAACTTAATGTTACTTCTAGGTTGTTAGCTGTGACCTAACAACCCATTATCCGAAAACATGGGAGAGTAACTATTTATGTTCAGTTATTTTAAATAACTTATCCAATGAAGGAAATGTATCAACCTGTTAGGCTAATACTGATCAAACTTAGTACCATTAAGTCTTAGTGATTTATAATCATATATTCCTCCTATAATTAGTGCATTACCAGAGAGGAAAGTCCTATTCTTGTTATAGTTACATTTTCAGGGTTTAACCCATCTTTAATGTTCCTTTTAATTGCAGTGATATTTATCGACAGTTTTTTTTTTTTTAAATCACAACGTAAGTTATAATGAATCACTAACCAAGAATGTATTATTCAGCCACTTAATCAGTTATGGCTTACTTAAGAAATTCATCTATAATCCATTGTATATTAACAATAACAATGCACACTCATTCAAGTAGACAATAAGAAGATCATCCCAACAAGATAAGTTACACAATCCCTTATAAGCAATTTTCTCACTTTACCCATTCATTTCAAAACCCATATAATTACAACTTATGCATTTTAAGCATACTTTAGGGTAATATCCTTTAGAAAAAAGAGATAAATTTTCTTTACTAAATACAATTTAGAAATCAAATCAGAATTCTTCATAAGAATAAGCTTAGAGTAGTCAATGCATCATATAAGATTTTTCCTTCCTTTACCACTTACGAAGTCCATCAACAAAAATTTCTAGGACGGGTTAGTTAAATGAACTAAGCATGATAAGCACTAATCCTTAAAAAAAGTGTGTTCCACTAATTTTTTCCATTAAACAACCCTATTATAATGATAACAATTACTTCATACTCTCTAAGCTATAAGAAATGTCAATATAAGAAAACTCTTAGTACACTGTTTACACAAAAGAGGTCAGGATATACTTTATATTACCTGCCCTAAAACTTAAGGTATAAATGATTCCAGAAATTACCTTTGCATATTATAACTCTAATTTATCTTCCTAACAATTATAATTCCATTCGTATCATAACTTAAGTTACAAAAGTAATTTCAACTTAATCTATCTCGGATGTTTCATCTCATTCCTGCAAGAAGTTAGAAGGAAAAATTATGTTTAATAAGTACCCAACCATCCGAAAAAGCTAAACAATGTATATCATGATTTGATCATCTTCCATTTAAACACTAAACCGTTTGAAGTATTCATCCAAATAGGTTCATACAAAAGTAATTCAAACAAAAGGGATGGATTAATTGCCACCAGCAATTTTTCCTACCATTCTACCTTCTATCACATTCTACTTGATTTTCAATCAATGAAAAGTTTGCAAAACAATTAATATTGATTCCCTTTTTACCAAAAGGAATAACAAAAAGTAAGTCCAAAAATAGATCTTAATACTGCTATAAAATGAAAGGAGTGTTCCAGGATTAGATCCCTGCCCTAATATTTCTTTCATCTTAATATAACAGTCCTACCATCCCATACCCTTACTTTTTGAGCTCCTTAAATAATTCTAAGAAAGAGTACATTAACATTAAACAAGAGAGCATTAAAACTTTAATTCTTTTAAATCCCTTCCACAACATTCCTTTTTAGCCCAAAGATAAAATAGAGAAGATCAAAACACTGTTATAATCAAGTTTAGAATGAAATCCAAATTCCAAGAAATAATAAACATTTAAAAAATCATATCCAAAAATAAGTAGCTTTTTAGTTCCAGCACTTAAGTATACCCAATAATTCGGTTCAAGTGGAGCCATATTATTGGTTTACCATTGGATCTCTATAGGATCTATCAACTATACAAAAAAATAGTCAATATCAAATTTTTTCATAGCACGTTACGAACCAACCGTAACTCAGACTATAATCCCAATCAAAATGAAACAGTCTTCATTTATTCAAACACTCAAACCATTCGAGTGTGAAATCAAGTTAGGTTAACTTCACATTCCCCTCCTTTATTAATAATTGAAGACTGAATCAAGTGAACTGATGCAACGTTCGGTTGCTAATTCATTTCAAGACACTAAACAACAAATCATATACAATATTAATAGTCATATTCGAAATATAAATCCCTCAATACCCATAAGCCAAAATATCCATAACATAGTAATGATTTATACATTATTAGTCAAAATAAAATAGGTCTTTAGTTGCATGCAACATTACAACCTTAATTCCAACTCCAAAAAGATCACAATAACTCGACATCATTAAACTTAACAATTTTTAAAGTTGGTTTGAAAAGAGTTTCCAACACCGTTAATACGGTCTTAAGAATTAAATTCACAATCATGTCAAAAAAAATACTAGTCACAGTCTTGTCTACCGCCATAATAACACATTATCTGTGCACTTCACACCATCCACTAAGTCTTCGCAGGGAGAAACATAAACTCAATCAAAGACCATTTTTACCATTACATGTCGGTCCTAATATCATTCACTGTTACCCACAAGAGAAAGAATACTAAACCACGTACTGGCTTACCCAAAGAGCTTATCTATTTTTAAAATAGTAAAGACCCTTCGCAGGAAGAGAAACAGACTTAAACCATTCAATGTTTCCAAAACACGCAAATTAAAACAGTCAAGTTTCACAAGGGTAATACCAAACAACCCATCTATGAAATCATTCTCAGAATAACAACCACGAAGTAAACGTTTAATATTTCAACAATTAATCTTAAATAGAACGAGTTTCTGTTTCCTGAAAACACGTTTTCAACTCTAGAAATTTAAACCAGTTTAAGTACTTTAAATATTGCTAAAAGATTACCCGAATGGGTTAACAAACACTAGTATTCGCAATACCCAGACTTGACGAGCACAAATAGATCACATTCAACAAAATAAGGATCTTTAGAAGTCAAAACCATTCACAAATTTTATCGCTGGGAAACCCTAAATGAAATCAGGTATATCATAATGAAATAATAAAGACTTCTACTGAAGTTGGTATCAATAAACATTTTCAATCATTATGAGTCCTATGAAGTAACCATATTTTCCCATTTATTCTCAAAACCACCACGAAAGGAAAGTAAATGCAAAACAAGTTTCCACGAGAATCAAGCAAACTCCAGATTCAACCCAGAAACCCAAGTTACACAAAACCCATAAGTCATTTTTACCAAACAAGAAAAAATTGCACAGAACTCATCAGAACTGAGTTCATTTAATAAAAACATTTAAAGGAAAGACAAGAATTTAATAGTTAGGGCCTATCATGCCTGATAGTGTTTCTAAAAAAAATTGATGAAGACCTCTGAATGAGCCCGCCCTTTTACTTCTCTTCCACAAAAGATTAAACCACCAAATATTACTTTCTCCATGCTTTATATATTCCCCACAACGCAGAAGTATGTTTGAAACTTTCAAAATTTCCATGCAACGAGAGAGTATACTACTGGTTTGAAAAACCAGTACTCATGCAGAGCGAAAAATAGAAGGCATGCAAAATGAAACAACCAAGCCAAATTTCATTTGTATGTCTCCTAAAGCAGTCTGGGCTCGAGATCCCATAACCATTAATTACATTAATTCCAATTCTCCTTCGCCTATTCTCCATTGCCACTGCCCACCAAAGTTGGCAAGCCTCAAATTAAAATAAACAAGAGTCTCCATTTTTTAAGAGGTACTGCCACATAAGCCTTTACCAACCAAATTAACCTTTGCCAAAATTGGCAGTACTTCTTATCCTCTCAACCTTATCCCTATCTTAAATGCCATAGAAACCACCACCAACACTTGCGACCCCTTAGGTTCCCATTCATAGCAATAGTTTAGGATAGGTTAGTGACTTAGGTTAGATCAAAAGTAATTAAAATTTAACACCTTAGGATATAACATTAGTCAATTACCTTAGCTTAAGGTTTAGATAAACCCTTAAGTAATATCAAATACATAGTTTAGGACTAGGTTATATTGAGAAACCTTTGCGACAATAGGTTATAGCTTAGATTTAAAAAATAGTAACCTTTCAGATTCTAGATTAGACCCACCTAGATTAGGTTAAAATCATCATCCAAAAATTCAAATAGAATAATACATTTCTAGCTCAAATCCTAGATTTTCATCCAATAAAAGAAATAGCTTAAGATAGGAAACTCACATATCTTACCTGACTTAAGGTCCTAGTTCTTTCCGATGACAAAATGACTTAAACCAAATTTCGATTGTAATGACCTGCCAGAATCAATTTCTAGAATCCAAAAAAACTTCCCACAACAGAAATATTTTCATATGAAGGAGAGTTAAAAGAACTTATATATTCTAAGTTCATTCTAAACTTAATGATTCATGAAATTTCAATACATATTTTTTCATTCTGAATATATTTAAAACATTCCTTGGATCAATATAATTGATCCAAAGATGAGTTATAGAGATAGATAAGTTTACAATCTTCATAAATCAGATTGCAGTCATATGCGAGAAATGAAAGAAAATGAATCCAAGAATTTTCTAGTTCAATCAAAGATCTCAAGAGCAGAAAAGACATAACCAAATCAAGAATGACTTCACGAAATCAAAAGAACATATCCTCATATGGGAAAATCACATATCAACGCTTGAATGCAAAGTAGAAAGTAACAACAGTTTAGGGTGTTACATGCTTCCCTCCTACAAGAATCATCATCCCAATGATTACAACCTTTAAATCCCTTATGGTTAGTCAATTATTTTACTTATCAAAATCAACTATTTCAAACTTTATAGTTCCAGAAATCAGTATCATATTACTGTTTACTCAAACTGAATAAGTGTTTACCCAAAATTGGCTTACTTAATGCCATGTAAAAGATAAAATTTTATTTTTTTTAATTGGTCAACAGATTTAGTTCTGTTCAAAAAGAAAAGGAAAAGTAGTTTTCATATCTTCCAGATTTTCCAAGTTGCACTTTCTTCGTTAAACTGGTCCCACTAGACCTTACATTGTCTTATTTCATGATTTCGCAAATGCAACTGGTGAGTTTCCAGCACTCAAGTGGGTTTAACCATGATTATTCCTGGGTCTTGGACCTGCAAGTAATTCCAATTTAACACATGTGATAAATCTGAAACGTATTTATTAAGCAAATAAATATGGAAAACATCATGCATTCGTGACAAAGCAAGTGGTAATGTTAATCGATAAGCTACGCGGTTGATTACTTCAACAATTTCGAAAGGCCCCACAAAACGAGGTGATAACTTGGCAGCCTTGCCAAAAGTTATAGAACTTTTTCTTGGTTTGACATGAAGAAAAACCTTTTCACCAAGTTCAAATTTCTGATCAACCTGCTTTAAATCAGCATAACTCTTTAGTCTATCTGCTGCTTCTTTCAAGCGTTCACGAATCATTTTAACTTGTTCCATTTCCGTAAGAATTTTAGGTCCAATTACTTCTCTATCCTCAATGTTTTCCCAACTAACAGGGGTTCTAAATTTTCTTCCATAAAGTGCCTCGAAAAGTGCCATCTTAAGAGAAGCGTGATATGTATTGTTGTATGCAAATTCAACTAATGGGAGATACTCTTCCCACTTATACTGCTGATCCATGCAATACATCCGTAACATATCTTCTAACACTTGATTTACTCTTTTATTCTGTCCATAAGTTCAATTTAGTTCCAAGAGCTGCATTTAGAATTTGCCAAAATCTTGACGTCATTCTAGGATCTCTATCTGATATAATCAATTCAGGTACTCCATGTAATCTGAAAATTTTGTGTACAAATCTTTTAGCTAAAACAAGAGAATCATCCTTTATATTTCCAACAATAAAATGAGCTACTTTTATTAGTTTATCCACAACTACTAAAATAACATTATGTTTATTCCTTGACATGGGCAACCCTTGTATGAAATCCATGCTTATTACGTGCCATTTACCGTGGTATGTTATGGGGATATAATAAACCAGCTGGGGGCATATGTTCCACTTTCACCCACTGACATTCAAGACAATGAGTCACAAAATTAACAACATCTTTTTTCATCCCCTTACAAAAATATTTGTTTTATATCAGCAAGCATTTTAGTAATCCCTGGGTGTCCAGAAAAGGGTGAATTATGAAATTCAGCGAACAATTTCTTTCTCAAATAAGTAAGCAAAGGTATGTATACTCTATTTTCATATCGTAAGATTTCTTCATTGTTGAAATGAAAACCTTTATACCTTTCATCTTTTGGATTTGTAGCAAGCACTATTTTTACTTGCTGAAAGTATGAATCAGATTCCATTGCACTTTTTACTTCATCTTTAAACTAAGTTCTTAATGTTATAAGAGCATAAATGTGCTTCCTACGACTTAGAGCATCTGTTACTCTATTCTCTTTTCCTTTGATTTAACTTATATCAAAATCATATTGAGATAAAAAATCTAACCACCTTTGTCTTGCATTTAGATTTGGCTGAGTGAAAATGTACTTCATCCCAATATGATCAGTTTTCAACTCAAAGGGTTTACCAAGTAAATAATGCCTCCAAACTTGAAGTGCACAAACTATTGCAGAAAATCTAAATCATGTGGAGCATAATTCAACTCATGTAACTTAAGTTTTCTACTTTCATAAGCTATAACACGATCATTTTGTAACAAAATACTTCCAAGGCTTTCCCCAGATGCATCTGTCATGATAGTAAAGTCTCCATTAGGATTAGGTATAGCCAAAATAGGTGTTGAAGTCAACTGAACTTTTAGATTTATAAAATCATATTAACATTTATCATTCCAAACAAATTTCTTATCCTTTTATTGTAATGAATTTATTGGTTCAGCCACCTTAGAAAAATCTTTAACAAATTTTCTATAATAACCAGCAAGGCCCATGAAGCTTCTTACTTCATGTACATTCTTTGGTGTAGGCCACTTGGTTATAGCCACTATTTTAGATGGATCTATAGCAATCCCATTCTTACTTATAACATGACCCAAATACTGAAATTTGGCATCAAAGAAAGAACATTTGGATAACTTACCATATAACCTTCTCTTTCTCAGAATTTCCAAAACTATTTTCAAGTGCTCCTGATGTTCTTGAACGCTTTAAGAATATATAAGAATGTCATCCAAGAATACAAGCACAAACTTGTCCAAGTATTCTTGAAATATATTGTTCATTAGGTTCATAAAAGTTGTAGGTGCATTAGTTAATCCAAAGGGTAAGACTGTGAACTTATAATGTCCATACCTTGTCCTGAAAGCTATTTTATGAATATATTCATCCTTAACTCTTAATTGATGATATCAAGATCGAAGATATATCTTGCAGTATACTGATGCTCCACGCATCTGATCAAATAAATCATCAATTCTAGGAAGTGGGTATCTATTTTTGACTGTTGCTTTGTTTAACATTCTATAATCAATACACAATCTAAGTGTTCCATCTTTCTTTTTCACAAATAACCCTGGTGCTCCCCAAGGTGAAACACTTGGTCTAATCAATCCTTTAGACAAAATTTCTTGCAACTGAGCCTTAAGCTCAAATAACTTTGTGGTAGTCATTCGCTAAGGTGCTTTAGAAATAGGTTCTGTACCCAGTTTCATTTCAATGTGAAGTGAAACTCCCTTTTGGGTGGTAAACCTGGTAATTCTTCCATAAATACATCATTGAAATTCTGTAACAGTAGGTAATGTTCCATGAAATCACTATTTTCTTCCACAGATTCAGATATTTTAACCGCATATAAGGTACAACCTTTATTTTTGGCCTTTTTAAGTTGCATAGCTGACAATTCCCTAACTGAATTTTTTCATTTTACACCTTGAATCTCTATTGTTTTCTACAGATCATCCAAACATCTTATATGTTTTTTACAAAAATCCACTTTTGCTTTATGCTCAGCTAACCAATTAACACCAATGACAATGTCATAAGATCCCAAAGGTGCAACATAGAGATCAACTTTAGCGGAAAATCTAGGTAAGTCAAGGACTGCCCCAAAAAGACACATACTAACTGTATGAATAGAATTATTAACATAATGTACAGTCCATTATTTATCTATTTTTCCAGCTTTTCTTTTAAGTTTTAAAGCAAGTTTACTAGAAATAAAACATTCAGTAGCTCCCGTATCAAAAAGAACAGTTACAGGTATGCCAAATAACTTACCAGGAACTTTAATAGGTGTAACTTGCTTTTCAGCTTTCTTGTCAACTACTGCAGCATGTATCTTGTGCTGCTGATTATGGTCATCCTTCTTCAAAGTACATTGATTTGTGTAATGATCTTTGCCACAATTATAGCAGCCTCCTACAAGTCCCTTTTTAGGCTCAGAATTATTTCCAACCTTAAAATTATTACGTTGACCTCCATAAGACTTCTGCCTTTATTATTATTCTTGGAAAAATTATTTCTTGCATTTCCAGCAGGTTTGTTTGCTGTTGTTTTCTTATTATTATCAGCTAAAAACTTATTTTTGTTACCAAACTTTTTCCATGGTCCCTTCTTGGGTGCAAGAGAAGCTGAAGAAGAGTTTAGAATTTTCTTCTGCACTTCCTCTTTATGAGAAGAAATAGCTTTTAATTTCTGTTCCTGCCTTATGGATTTTTCAACAACCCCTTCCATAGTGGTTGGGCTATGAACATCAACCTCTCCCCCAATAACAGGATTCAAACCCATGATAAATTTTCATATCCTAAACTTCTCATCAGTTTGATGTTGAGGTACATACTTGAGGAGTTTCCTAAATCGTTCCCAATACTCAGTTACAGTTGGCTTTTCTTGTGATAAGTTCTAAAATTATGTCATTTTCTAATCATAATAAAGTTTTGGCAGCCAACGTTTCCTAAAATAACCTTTAAATTGATCCCAAGTGATGTTAGTTTCATCAATATTTAGCTCAGCCTTACAAATGTCCCACCATGAAGATGCTTTATGGGAGAGCTGATATGCTCCCCAAATAGCTTTGGTTTCCTCTGAGAAGTTTCTTATTGCAAAGTACTTCTCCATTTCACTGAGACAATTCTCATCTCCATCTCCCAATGTGGTGCCATCAAATTTAGGTGGACTTATCCTTTTTATATCATTAGTGAGTTCCACTGCCAACCTTTCCTTTTTGTTGTCTAGTTGGACAAGTACATTACCATTGTTATTACCAACACCCACATCGGGGTTGTCCTCAAGAGGGGGCTGATTGTTATTACCAGCTTCTTCTTCCTCCTCATTTCCCATCACTTATTGTTCTAGTATAGTCAAATGATCTCTTGTTTCTAACAGGGCAACAAGGATCTCATTAAGTTTTTGGACTGTTGATAATCCTTCATCAGGTGGAGCATTATTTGCAAAATTCTCCCTTATTCTACCCATTTTTTGTTACAAGAAAATCCAAGTTTTTATCAGATTATGGACACATTAGGTCCAAGAGCTGCAACCTTCAGCTCTGATACCAAGAAGTAACATTCCCACATTTAAGACTTTAGAAACAAGAAAAAAAAAATAGTTTTTTTCTTTTTTTTTGCATGATCAATGTTCTTTATTCTAAATACATAATTTAGAACACACATATCATAACAATCATTCTTATAATAGATAACCATATGCAGCTGTAACGACTCGGTGTGCCACTGATCTATTCATTCCATGACTCTATGAACTACTGATCTATTCATGCATAAAATTGAGTTGAAGTGTTCTATTGAATACTTCATATTATTGGTTCTCTTACCCTATTCTAGGTTCTGAGTGATCTATCCAAAGAACCTAACTGAATAATTGTTACTAATATTTATTGGCATCACGATCCTTAGACTAGGTGACATAGGACAACGTAATCATCAGCTTGCAATACTTTGGCAAAAGATTTAGAACATACTATTCATATTACTTATTCCTTGATGACATACTCATCAATCTGGAATAAATCCTTCACCCCACTCTATTGTTATATAGAATGTCTTACACTGACTTCTGTCAGTCCCCTTACCCAAGGTCTCACTCTAGTTCAGATTAACATCATAAGTCATACTATGAAGAAGCTCTTAAGAGTAAGGGTAAATTGGCATAGTGGGTTAACTTGAGTTAACCCCATGTGCCAAGGTACCCTTAATATTCAAAGGGCTACCTCATAACTTGATTATGGTCCTAACCAGTCCCGGAGAGAAATCTTGATCAAATTCGAAGTGTGTAAATCTCAATGATCAGTGTAGAAGGGTGTTACCACATGTCATCTGCATTATTGTATCCTTAAGAAGATCCTAATATTCTCGAAGGTACAACCTTGCAATTGATTTGTGTCAACATCCCATGGAACAACCTCGAAAATATGTACATACCTCCAAGAATTTACTTATGTTATGTTTGGGTTAAAAGACTACATACTATGACAGCCCCACTCAAAATCCGAGTTCCACACTCTTTTAAGTTCCATTTTGAATTAGGATTTAGTTATTCAAAAATATCTTAATTAACTTAATGTTACTTCTAGGTTGTTATTTAGGACCTAACAACCCATTATCTGAAAACAGGACAACAACCATTTATGTTATGTTATTTTAAATAACTTATCCAACGAAGGAAATGTATCAACCTGTTAGGCTGATACCGATCAGACTTAGTACCATTAAGTCTTAGTGATTTATAATCATATATTCCTCTTATAATTAGTGAATTACAAGAGAGGAAATTCCTATTCTTCTTATAGTTACATTTTAGGGTTTAACCCACCTTCAATGTTCCTTTTAATTGTAGTGATATTTATCAAAAAAAAATTTAAAAATCACAACATAAGTTATAATGAATAACTAATAAATAATGTAGTATTCAGCCACTTAATAAGCTATGGCTTACTTAAGAAATTCATCTATGTTCCATTGTATATTAACAATAAGAATGCACACTCATTCAAGTAGACAATAAGAAGATCATCCCAACAAGGTAAGTTACACAATCCCTTATAAGTAATTTTCTCACTTTTCCCATTCATTTCAAAACCCATATAATTACAACTTATGCATTTTAAGCATACTTTAGGGTAATATCCTTCAGAAAAAAGAGATAACTTTTCTTTACACAATATAATTTAGAAATCAAATCAGAATTCTTCATAAGAATCAGCTTAGAGTAGTCAATGCATCATATAAGTTTTTTCCTTCCTTTACCACTTACGAAGTCCATCTGCAAAAATTACTAGCACGGGTCAGTTCAATGAACTGAGCATGATAATCAATAATCCTTAAAACAAGTGCATTCCACTAATTTTTTCCATTAAACAACCCTGTTATAATGACAACAATTACTTCATACTCTCTAAGCTATAAGAAATGCCAATATAAGAAAAGTCTTAGTACATTGTTTACACAAAAGAGGTCAGGATATACTTTATATTACCTACCCTAAAACTTAAGGTATAAATGATTCCAGCAATTACCTTTGCATATTATAACTCTGATTTATCTTCCTAACAATTATAATTCCATTCATATGATAACTTAAGTTACAGAAGTAATTTCAACTTAATCTATCTCAAATGTTTCATCTCATTCCTACAAGAAGTAAGAAGGAAACATTATGTTTATTAAGTACCTAACCATCCGAAAAATTTGAACAATGTATATCTTGATTTGATCATCTTCAATTTAAACACTAAACCATTTGAGGTATTCATCCAAATAGGTTCATACAAAAGTAATTCAAATAGAAGGGATGGATTAACTTCCACTGGAAATTTTTCCTACCAATCTACCCTCTATCACATTCTACTTGATTTTCAATCAATGAAAAGTTTGCAAAACAATAAATATGTAACACCCTAAACTGATATTTGCTCAACACCATCTCTTTCCTCAATGCCATACTTTCTCCTCAATCTACCCTCTATCACATTCTACTTGATTTTCAATCAATGAAAAGTTTACAAAACAGTAAATATGTAACACCTTGAACTGATCTTTGCTCAAAGCCATCTCTCTCCTCAATGCCATACTTTCTGAAATGGAATGTTGCTTCTCTATCTCCCTCTCACGCACCTCATTATACTTAAGCCACCTTTCCTCTCTCTACCACTCTACCGCTATGTCTACCATCTTTCACCAAACTTGTTCCTTCCCTCGCACATGGTGAAGTTTAGTTAGCCATCGGTTTAGTCTCCAGATTGAAAGTTACCATCATGATCTTGATCTCTAGTGGAATACCTTACAGATATACTCCTATTGGGTACTACGAAAACTAGAATTTAGCTACCTCTGAGTAATAATATGTTGAAATTTAATATTCCAGAATATAACTGTTTAGAACACCACAAAACCATGTATCCATAGTGCGAGTCCAGATCAAATTAGCATCATAAAGGGCCTGAAATTCTTCATGTATCTAGACAATTGTGTGATACCTCCAATTCCATTGAGATGCATAAGAAGTAAGCCACTCATATAGTTCTACTAGAAAGATAGCAAAAAATATCTCGTATAAGTTGTCATACAGATTTTGTTCTACCCAAGTGCATGTGTTAAACTCAAATCCAGTGCTAAACTGCCATGCATATTCTTCCTCCATATCATGTATCCACTCCTCAATACTTTCTAGAGTTAACCAGTACGTCTTCATCATGAACTATCCTGAAAACAACTGAAAAAGAGGTCTTGGAAATAGAACCAATGATGCAGCCTAGAATTTACTAGATAACACCCTAGTCGTGTTGGCACAACACTCAGCCTAGACTGAGTGCTCACTCAAAGTGTGAAAAGTACCATGTCCATCTTTAGGGTTATTGTATCAAGATGTTAGCGTGATGAAGGAATAAACATATAGATCCATAACTAATCCACCATTCTACCATACATGCTACACTCAAATCTCTGAAATAACAAGCTTAAACAGTAATCATGATTGAATCAATAACATGCACTACTCAATTACACATAGTACTGAAACTTAGATTCAACCAATATCTTCCATCTATTAATAAACACATAAGCTTCTTACAGTAATGTCAATCTATACTGACACACATGGATCTGTTATAGTAATTCCATAGTATATCTCTCTATCACACACACATCCATCTCTCATATATATGTCCTACTATGTTTGTCTAAGTATATTTTCCTATGTATTTCATGTCCTATATATAGCGTGGGGACGTTCCCTTCACTGCTTATATATTTTAGAAATAGGCCACATGCTATTAATAGCCACGCATCGTTTACAGGCGTAGCCACACATGCAAGTTTGTTATCTATATGCCTCTTATAGTTAACTTAAGTGACAATCCTATTCTTAGCTCATCTCCATGCAAAATGTTTGATCTGATCTTCTAAAGATAGACAATGTGTTGTGCGCACGTCTCTGTATCATTGATGTGTTCTACATGCCATCTTTTAAAAATAGGTCTTCATGCTCTAAATCATCTAAGTTCCAAAAGCTGAACTTTCCCTCTACACAAGGGCTCTTCCTGGCCTTCTCTCCCACGTGAAATTATTATGTGATCTCTAACAAGTATTCTCCAGTCAACATTACATCAGAGTGAGATGTGTTTCAGCACACAGTAGGGGTCAGACCTAGGGATATATGTCTGACTTTGTGGTCACTTTTGGTGAGGCTGGATATTACATAGATTTGTATCAAGCTACGGTATCAGAGGCTCAGAGGGTAGCTCCTTATAGTTAGCTCATAGGAAAAATATCTAGATCATATAGACACTCCAAGTCCATGAGATCTGTGCAGATGCCCCCACATGGGCAGATGCCCCAACCTAGTCAAAGACCAAGAATTCCTGGTATAGGCATGAGTCAGGGTTGATTTTGTGATTCAGATGGATTATATACATGTATTATTTTTGGTATATGCCTCGAGATGAAGGAAAAATTTCAACCAAATGTATATGTATGTTTTTGGTTATGCCTCAAGATGCAGGCACACATTTTTTATCCATTCCCATGATGTCTTATTTATGTATCTTGTAACACCCTGAACTGTTGTTACTTTCTCCTAAGCATTCAAGTGTTGATATGTGATTTCTAGTAAATGGATTGAGTACCTCGATTCGGAAATCATGCTTGATATGTATTAAATTTCTTGCAGATTACAGATCTTGACTGAGTCAAAATATTAATAGACTCTTTTATTTATTTCATTTTGTGACTGAATATTAATCTGATCACGGAATGAATTATACAGGTATTCATCAATAATATCTAGACTTGGACCAGAGGAATTGATCCAAGTAATGCTTTAATTTTGTGAAGTGATAAAATTAGATCACGAACCTTGAACAGGTTGCAAGGTATGGAAGCATTTAGTAAGCTGGTCAGGAGTATGACTCAGGCTGATCTTGAGAAATGAAATGGTTCCCGATATCTAGTATATCTGGAAGGTCTCGATTAAAGACCAGGTAATAATTCATTGACATACAATTCTGTAATAAGAACAGGAGTGGCTCTGTTCTAGAAAGCATGATACAGGTCTCTCCGAGTTTTCAGGAGAAGGACCAAACTGAATTACTAAGGGTTAGTAACCTAAAACAATAACCTAACCTAGGGGTTAGATTATTGTTAGTCTAACCTAGACCTAGGCTATGTGTTATGATCCTAAAATAATAACTAAGTGTAAAATGGTTAGCATGGTCATTACCCTAAAACTCTAACCTAAGATACTAACCTAGCTAACTAAGAGTTCTTGGGAAGGGGCCTTTGAAGGGTGGCGAACCATGGGCGCTATTCTCTATGGCAATAAATGGGAAGGATAAGGATGAGGGACAGGCATATGGCGGAGGCTTAGGCGGCGGCTAACCTTGGCAGACTTGGCAATTACTAAGTTTGGAAATGAACTTGAGTTTTTGGATGGACTGTCGCCAATTTCGGTGGTCGGTGGGAGTTGAGATTAAGCGGGAAAATTGGTTTAATGGCATTTAATGTCTAGGGAGTCGAGCCGGAGCTCGCGGAACAGCATGCAAACGAGAAGTTGGAAGGTTTGTTTGGTGTATCGCGATTTTCGGTCTTCTTCTCTCTCTTTCTCTGCTAGTTTACTGTTCATAGCACCAGTTCTCTTTGAGTTGCATGGCGAGAATGAAATTCTCTGGCTCTTTTCTCTGCCATGGAGGATATATTGTAAATGGGACAGCGAAATTTTGTTGGTCGCTGTATTTGGGAAAAAGAAAAGGAAGTTTGAGCTCTTCCTGTGGTCTGCTTCGGAAATTCGATCAAAATACAGGCATGCTAGGCCCTAACCTTTAAATATCTTGCTGTTTTTTAAGTGCTTTCATTAAAACAACTCTGTTCAAATGTTCTGTGAAGATTGGATAAATTTTCTATGAGATCTAGTTTGATTTTTAGCACTGTATCTCGTCTGGTTTGATTTTTCAATTTCTTCTTGATGGGTGTTTGTTTAAATCGAACTTCGACTCTATTTATTTGAGTATTCATTCTGGCTTATACATGTGTGGTATTTATTCTAAGTTTGAATGTTCGGCCTGTTTGGCGTGAGCCCTTAGAATATACCTGTGTGTAGTATAGGACCACTGTATGTCTTGATTCGTGGTCGCTGTTTCTTGATATAGAAACTGTATTAATGATTTGAAGGAATACTGTAAGAATGATTAGTATTATAGCTTCTTTGGGTGCTCGGTCGTGGGATTTGTTGACAACGACTAGTGATACTTTCGGGTTTCATTTTGTTTTCAATTTTTGGCTTGGAACAGGTAACTGTAGTGTTACCATAGTCTTTTCGGCCTAGCGGAAGTTGTTTTTCCCTGTTATTAGGTTAGCAGGATTACTTGTGCACTGTGTATAATATAAATACACCTGTACTTTGTTGTATTGATCCAATGGAGTCGATGATTGAATCGTAATTGCCTAGGAAGGTAGATTTATCCATAAGTTTTGTGAATGGTCTTTTCATGAAAGCCTGGTAAGATGAAACAGGGCTTTTTGATTACTGTTATATTGAAATAATTGAAGGATAAAGACTTCCTGTGTATGCATTTTTATTTCATGTGAAAACTCTTCGAAAGTTTCGAAGCGGCCCAATAGATTCCCTTGCTTGATAAGGGTATTCAACTTGTTTTACTTGGTTGATGTTGATTGTTAACCATGAATGGCGTCTATTGATTTATCGGCTAATTTCTTGTACGTTGCTGTTGGGTTCAGTGGTTATGAGTGCAAAATCCTTAACAGTTACAGTGCGAATATATATATATATATATACTAGTGTGACTTGGATGACTCTGAGGAGTCGATTGAATAATTCATTGTATATTTTGAACCAAATATAGTTAAGTTGTAGTGACTTAATGGATGAACATGCATTTCGATCTTGTTGAACCATTGGGATCCCTTCGTGTTTTTGGGATTTTGAGTTACAGATGTTTATGTAGACATGTATATCTTCAACCTGTGCAAAGTAGTATAAAGCGACTGGCTGAGAGTAATTTATTGGCTGGTTATTGTTATGCTTGGTTGATGAATGACAGTATGAATTCTTATGCATTCGCTTGAATTGATACATCCGTTTGAATCATAGAACTTCTGGAAGGGTAACCAGCACTTCTGTCTTTTATGAATTCGACCCTGGACACTATTTTTTGTCATTGTTGAGATCCTTAGTTTGGATGACTGTTTCGTGTTTTGACCTTGCTAGGGTAAGTCACGAATAACGCACCAAGACTTGCATGCTGCAAGGTAAGGATCGTTTGGTTGAATTCCTTTCCTTCACTTCAGTCCGATTTTGACTGAGCAAGAATATGTATGCTATGTTACCTTCCATTTTGATCTGTCCGATCGACTGTGCATGATTTGGAAGTACCGTGTGGGCAACATAGCATAGTCCTTTGGGAAACCTTAGATTGTTGATGCAATAGTTGTTGTTTTCAGCGATACGCTTGTAGCTCTTGTTTTCAACTGGTGATAAGGCTTTACTGTGCAAAAGGAACTTGCATTGGGCTTATGGTTGTTACATGAAATGTTGATGTGTTAGTTGCTGTACAAGAGATTTGCTGAGTTTCTATTTTCGTGATTTAGAACAGTGATCTTGATTTCGGCATGTCTAACTTGTTCATTTTTATACTGTTTGACTGTTTTCATATGTGAAGGCAGTACAGTGATGAACTTATGTGAAAGGAAGTATGAATGGTTTGGTTCTTTCTCTTCCTTTATTTTATATTATTGATAATGGACTATCAGTGGGAAATTGTTTGTAACATATTGGTGGAAATCCCGAATTGTTATGTTATTTCCTTTTTGGAAGAATGAAACAATCTGACCAATGTCGTGATTTGGATTCAATGATTGTTTATATGCATTCGTTCTTGTTTCTTTAATATTTGATGAAATATTAGACAGCGTTTAAGACTATTCTGTAACAATGATAGAGTTACATGTTTGTAATCATTTTGTATTACAAGGACATAGTCTGAATATGTATTATCATTTTGATATTTGATCTCATTTAAACAGGGTGTTTAATGAAAACAATTGATGGATTGCAATTGTTTTAAAAGTTAGTGCTTATCATGCTCAGTTCATTGAACTGACTCATGTTGATTATTTTTGCAGATGGTTTCCGTAAGAGGGTAAAAGCAATGCAGATCTGATAGGCTGATCAGATTGTTTATTTGATTTATTATGAATTACAGCTTGATTTTATGGATGTACTATATGAGAAAAGATGTTTCTTTTCTGTTAGCATTATATCAAGTATGCTGTTGCATAAAATGTAATTGTACGAGTTTCGAAAGGAATGAAAATAAGTGTTTGATACTTATGTGTTGTATTCTATTCTGAATGATGAACTTCTTCGGTTTACGTAACGAAGAGGCATAGTTATCTTTGTATAATATGGATGCTTTTGTGATTGACAATGAAAGCTTGTAAGTAATTAGACTAAATTCTTATGAGTATTTAGTAGTTCTAGTTTGCTCTGGCAAAAGCAATATTGTAATTTAATTATTGTCTCTCTTGGGGATAGGTTAAAATTGAGCCTAAAAGATAACGCTAAACAAGTTGGATTGAATTACTAATCCCTAGTCCTAAGTATAACAGGACAATAGTAAATTGGATTCTAAATCATTTATATCTTTAAACTAAAAAGTATGATATAAATTCAGTTAAGAGAACTGATAGGCAATCAATGGAGATCAGATGGCATTCTCAAGCATTGGTTATGAGAAATTGTCCCGTTCTGTTGCTTTGGAATCAGGTGTATTCTAATGACTCCTTGATGAGAGCGTGACCGTAATACCTCTACCTGTAATGAGTCTTTTAGAGGAGGGTCGTCTTAAGACAAAGAATCCAGGGATTTGGAAAGGCTAACCTTAGGGAAAAGTCTTTAAAGTAATTTAATCTCTAGTGCGTAACGCTTGTTTTTGGGTAGATCTTCTCGAGGCGGATTTAAAGGATGACGACATAAAGTCGACTGCAGGGCTGTACCTCCGAGAAGATTAGGATCTTCTCGAAGTTACAACAATGCAGGTGACTTATGGCGACACCCTTTGCATTGATCGCTAAGATTTACACTTGATTTCGCACGAGTTACCTTGGGACCGATTAAGAACGTGGCCATGTTATAAGACTGCCTCGGAGATTTGGGGTATCATGACCACACTGGTTGAATTGCAAGGTTGAACCAGTATGTCCTCATATCCCTAATCCTCGTAGGCATCCATATAACATTATCACCTTGTTAATCTGCCTCCGAGTGATTCAGCTGTGAAAGAAAGGACTGACAGTAGTCAGTATAAGACATTCTATATAACATATGAATGGGATGAAGGACGTATTCCAGATTGACGAGTATGCCGTTAAGGAATACGAGACATGAACAGTATGTTTCAAATCTTTGGCCAAAGTATCGCAAGCTGCTGATTGCGTTGTCCTAACTCACCTAGTCTAAGGGATGAGATGCCGATGAATAATGGTAACAGTTATTCAGTTAGATTCCTTGGACAGAGCATTCTGAATCCCAGATTAGGGAAGAGAACCGCCAGAGTATTGTGTTAAATAAAACACTAACTCTTTTTACTCATGAATAGATCGGTAGATTACCGAGTCATGGAATGAATAGATCGGAGGTATTCCGAGTCATTATAGCTGCATATGGTTGTCTGTTATATAAATGGTTATTTGAATTGTGAGTTCTAAATTATGTATTTAGAACCAGTATGCAATTATCAAAAAAAAAAAAATTGACTTGTTCTATTGTCTAAAATGAGGATGTTACATCTCGTGAGTGTTACAGAACCAATTTTTGAATTTTTGTGAATACAATATTCCTCCAGTTTCTGAGCAGTTACAAAATTTTTAGTTGACTATGGAAACCTGCAAATTAGTACAATATAATGCAGTATACAAATTACATTCAAAAATCTGGAAAAATTGAATGGCAGGCAATTTTTTTTGTTTTTTGGGCCCTGGTGGCCTCTGGAGTCCAAAATGACCCACTATGCCAAAATATAGCTAAAATGCAATTTCTAGATAGGTATCCTTTAGCAAAAAATGTCCAGAATGAAAAAACAGGTTGAATGGGGAATTTTTTTTAACCCTAAATTAGGGATTTCCCTAGTAAATTTAGTTAGTTATAACTAAATTTGAATTTTTTGCTCAAATAAGTGGTTCCATCAAATTTCAAAATGACAAGTTGGGGGTGGGATTTGAACCTCACACCTCCCACTTCTAAGTCATTTGGTCTATCCACCTTGGCTCTTATGAGCGCTTGATATAGAAATGTAGCAAATTGTATTCATAATTTTCTGAAAACGACTAACCATTGAAAAACTGTGAATTGACTGAGTTGAACTCCTCATGGCAGCGTGGAGGAGGGTAGTTAGGGCTCACACATGCAAAAAATCTAGATCTAAAGTTTTTTTTAACTCCTTCACATTATATTGTTTTCCACCAATATTTTCTTTAGCTGCTTCTTATTGATTTCACCACCTTGTTTTGATCTCCATCATTTAAAAAAAAAAAATTCTACCTGCACGTGGAATGTTGACTGCCTTATATTGTTTGTAAAAATCCTATGTTAGAGATTAAAGCCACATTTTTGGCTTTATGTAGGTTCAAATTTATTTGCTTGCTGCAGGTTGTGTAGGTGTCATTGTACAGGAGTTGGTCGCTACTTTTTCTCCCCTTTTTTTATTGCTTGTTATACGTTGCAGGTGAAATGGGACGACTTGAATGGACAAAGATCGGTGTTGAATGACTCGCCCATAGTGTTGAATGGGCTGGGCTTTTGATTTCAACTCACCAAGGGGTAATACAACTTGATTCTCAATAAATAACAAGCTCCAAACAACTCGATTGCTTAATGAAGCAGTTCGGTCAATCTTGAAATAGCTCCACTTCCCTATGGAAGATACCTCCAATATAACTCGCCTCTCACAAACCAACAAACTTGCCAGGCAGAAACACAACAAAATTTGATAGAAGACTGCTATAAATACTTCTATAATATTTAGAGATAAAACCCCTAATGGGGAATTTTATATATATATATACTTGCAGAAATTTTTTCCTGTTGTTGGGTGCACCAGTGCAAAAACAATTTGCCTTCCAAACACTTGGAAGGAATAGGAGATGTGAGGAGGAAGGGTTCAGGCTGGGAGGTTACAAGAGGTTGCATTGGGTCTCTAATGCTGCAAACACTTCTCCAAAACTCCTCTATCTCATCTGATCTCTCTTTCACTCCTTCACAGGTCTAGATTCTTGCTCTGGTACCAAATGTAAACAGGGATGGAAGCCTGAAAATTATATTAATCAGAATCAACAAATTTACAATAGTAGGACTACAATACTTATAGGTATTGTATAATCATGTAAAAACAAAAGAAAGGTTGTACAGGTACAACTAAAATTACAATAGCTTGCATAATACATCCAGGAAGTACAAAAATACAGTCAAACAATTATATTGTTAAAACAATATAACAACATCCATTTTTTAATAAAACAAATAATATGGTTAAATAACAACATTATTTAATTAGTAACATTAATTAAATAATAAAATATATAATGCATAATTAATTAGGATAATAATAATATTTTATCCTAACAGCGCACCCCTTGTGAATGGTCAATATCCAGGTTCTCAACTTCCTTGTCATCCACGATGTAAACCATCTTTCCTTTCTCTTTCTCAAGGTAAGCATGTTTAATTAAGTACAGAGTCCATTTTTTCTTCCTTTTCAAAACATGCTCCAAACTCTACCTCTCTGAATAATTCCTGAATATGTCTCTTCTGGATTTTGCACTATCTCCCATAGTTAAGCACTTGATAAATTTTAATACCTCTGCTACAAGAGGTTTAGTCGAGAAGTAGTCAAAATTCTGGATCATTCCTACAGTTAAATATTGCCACTTTCCAATTTCTTGATGTAATTTTTCATATACATACCAGGCATGTGCGCATCCTTGTAGTATATAATACAGTCGATGCACCCAGAGTGAAGGTTGTAATGCTTCTTTTCCTGCTATCTAGAGTCTCTCACACTGTTGAATGTGATGTGAATGGGTTGAACACCTTGATAAGTGCAGATATGCATTTGTGCATTATTCCTTATAAACCTAGTAGACAAAGTGACTCTAATTTCTTCCCAATTTATAAGATTATCTCTATGGACTACCCACCAACGCGCTACTATCCCATGCATTGTATATACTAACATATCTCTTCTCTTAATTTGATCTATCCACTATGTTTTCCGTGGCCTTAAAAAATGCAAGGAAGATCTTTATGCCGCGGTATAGAAAGGTATTATGTTACCTATCCTTCAAAACCAAACGAAGTCCATTCTTACGCAGCAACCATGCTTTTCACCTCACATCCTACTAATTCATAATGTACCATGATCCCAATTTGTCGCAAGCAATATTCATAGTATCACTAATAAAATGGGAATCCTCCCATTTTAGGATGCCTTCTTTTGATGGCTCATTGACCTCTAGGTCCTGAATAACGCACGTACATAGACTCTATTTAAGTCCCTCCTCGCTTATAGGCTCAACATAGGGCATGGAATTTCCATTTTTCAAAGGTATCACAACCCCTTCCTCCTTGTTTTCAAAGCTAATATACCCCTTATTGAATCTCAAGTCAACATTATTCACCATAACACCAAGGGCGTCCAAGCAGGGCTGGAAAATTTTTTATACTTTTGTAAGTGATAATACCTCAAAATCCCTAGTGAACTTGGCCCCTTGTATAGTTATGGATGCATCTTTTAAGACTCCTATGGGAGTGGCCTTAGTCTGAGTTTTACCATAAACAACACATTAGATGATGGTTACAATGGAGGCCTCCCCATTTGTACCCCATGCATCTAATGTAAGAACATTTACTTCCGCACCTGTATCGATCAATATGTTCCTCAACAAGCCACCCATTCACAATAGAATTCAGATTCATTTCTTTTTCATATTCAATGTTATTAGGGGGAAGATTTACATGCAGAATCTACCGTCTGGTCTCAAGACTTACATCATGGAGTGTTCCCTTTTAACTAACTTCCTAACAGTGGAATAATGTTCTCATAGAGCAACATTTTACACACTTCCCCGCAGATCATTGAATATTAGTTTTAGACTGTCTACTGATGCTTTCTTCTGTTCCTTTGGGTATTGTATCTCAGCTTAAATATTCTTTAGCACTTCCATGGTATCCTGGTAAACTTGCTTTTAATGAGTAGGATTTGGGTATCTTTCAGGTAAAACCTCCTCCTTGGTGAGCGTAGGCTTTTAGTGCAATGCATCTCTTGTGCATGCACTAGCTTTATCTTGGGTAGTAATCTTTACTGTCAATTCCTTCGGGTCCTTCTTCAATATTGAGCATCCACTAATCTTCTATCATGTGCTGGATTCTAACCATCCCGGTGCCTTTCTTTGCTTACTTATGTTGCTTACTCATATGATCATATAAATACATGGGTACTCTTCATAGCTATAGTTATTTACGTAAAAATAATATGCAATATTCCAAGGACATTCACTCCTATAGTGGTAAGGAGCTCACGCACATATAGCAAGTTCCACAAGGGCAACTCACCTCTTCCTCCACCATGTCCTTGTCCTCCATATCCACCACAATATCCATGTCCCCTTCCACGAACTCCTTTAAAATGCCCCTCATTCCTGTCATAGTGTGTGTTCGATTATGATCTCATTCTTTGTGCTCATTCCTACCTTTAGAATTATCAGTTATACTTGTCTATCGTACTCCAATGTGTATAGCATCCTGGATCTGACCAATCAACTACCGACAATTCTCGGTATTATGGGTCATGGACCTGCAAATATTACAAAAGCAAGATACGTTTTTCCTTATTACACGCTGTAACAAAGGAAAATGACTAGCCATCATGATTCAAATGGAAAATCTCACAGTCCAATAGTAATGAGCATACATATCTACGAGGGCAACTATCCTTGGTGGGACCTTCCACTTCAAAATTTATACACCAAATCCCTGAGCACATTTCATCGAATGAATTTGCTAACAGCTTCTCTAACTGCTTTGTCCATAGCAATGCAATTTATGCCTCTAGGAATGGACTAACGCTAGTGTCAATGCTCTCAACTGCCTCAACACACAGAGTTATTTCCAGTGCTTCACGTGGATTAGTGTCTGTCTTATGTGATAGCGCCATTCTAAAAGGTATAATCAATCCCCCAACAAACTAGTATGCATGTTAGCTAGTGTTTAATATCATAAGATAGCTTAGATAGAAGTGTCTTAAAATGAGTATCATACTCATGTACACTCTTAGTAGTGCCTTGTTTGATTTCCTTGAGTGCACTTATAATCTTCTGCTCAAACTCAGGGATATGAAACCCTTTCAAGAAAACATCCATCAGTGTTCCATAATCCACGCAAGTTTTATCATGTTCAAACTTCATATACTATCTTTGCGCATGCCGCCCCTGTAATGTAGTAGTGAAAATTAACTTGTCTTGCACTTAGTAGTTGTGATCCCTTTAGCAAGCCATAAGATTTCACACATATGCACATGTTCAGCAGAATCCTCTATACGTTTATATTCTGGGAGATGAAGATACATCTCCATCTAGATATTTTTCTGGTAGTCGTTGCAGACCTTGACCACCTGATCTAGAACCCCTTGTGTTCCCTCTACCTCCAGAACCACCAGATCCACTCAGAACTAGAGCCACCTATACCTCGTAATCTGCTCCACCTTTAGCTAGAGTAGGACTTATAGATGTAATCCCTTGTGCTTTGACAGTAGTACTATACTGAACCCCTACAGTCTGTGAGGTAGCTTCACTTCCAGAGGTTAATCCAACATTCTACGCACACTCACATTCTATGCAGATGATGCACCTAAGAATGATCCTACATATAACATTGAAGTTATTTGTCTTGTCATTGATGTACTTGATCCCTAACTTAATCCTGCTCTCCTACTTCTCAAGTTAGCTTGTTGGTCACTTGTCATACTAGATGTTGAAAAAACCAAAGCACAAAGGCTAGGTCACTAGGTGGATTAATATGCGCGCCTGCATGGTTCGGGTAGTCTCTTTCTAGCTCACTTTTGTGTGAGTCTGAGAAGGGATCTCTATCATGCTTTCTAAGATGGGGGATTTCTTCGATGCTCTAGTTTTACGTCTTCTATGTGAGCTATAAATCCTTCACTGAGCCATCTCTTTCCTCAACACCATACATTCTGTAATAGAATGTTGCTTTCTCTATCTCCCCTCCTCCACATGCCTCATTATACTTAAGCTGACCTTTCCTCTCTCTACTTCTCTTTCACTAGGTCTATCATCTTAAACCAAACCTTTTCCTGTCCTTGCATGTGGTGAGGTTTAGTTAGCCATCAGATTTACTTTCTAGGTTCAAATTTTCTATCAAAATATTGATCGCCAGCGAAATACCTTGTAAATATGTTCCTCTTGAATACCTACAAAAACTAGAATTCATCTATCTTTGGGCAAGAGTACGTCAACATTGAATATTCCAGAATATAATTGTTTAAAACACCAAGAAACCACGTATCCACCGCGTGATTCCAAATCAAATTAGCATCATAAAGGGCTTGAAATTCTTCCTATGTCCTAGACAAGTGCATGAGACCTCCAATTCTGCTAAGATGCATAGGCAGCAAGCCACTCATATAATTCTAGTAGAAAGATAGTGAAAGAAGCTCTCATATAAGTTGTCATACATATTATGTTCTAAACCAAAATACATGCATTAAATTTAGATCCACTATTGAACCTGCTGATGCATATTCTTCCTCTAGATCATGTATCCATTCCTTGAAATTTGCTAGATTTAACCAGTGATAGGTTTTCATCGCGAACCATCCTGAGAACAACAGAAAAAAAAGCTCTCAACAATGGAAACCAATGGTGTAGCCTAGAATCTACCAGATAACACTCTAGTCTCGCTGGCACATCACTCAGCCTTGACTAAACGCTCACCCGAAGCGCGTAAAGGTATCAGGTCCCCTCTTTAGGGTTGTTATATCAGGATGTTAGCATGATGAAGGAAGAAACATATAGATTCATGATTGACTTATTAATATGCATGTGTGCATGTGTTGTTTTTAAACTAATGCTAATAAGTAAAGACTAACACCTAGTAGCCTTAATTAGCAAAAATTAAACAAACTACTAAGCACCATCATGATAAGAACTAAACAAGGGTTAGATGCTAACATTCATCAATATACAAAACTTTGAAACTAACAATGTTAAACATTTAAATCCTCTATTCTCTAACAATAAATAAATTAATGGACCTAAATAGGCTCCATGGCAATAAAAAAAGGTTGTATTTGGTGTTCCAAGAACATAGGAATGAGGTCTTGTCAAAGTTGGGCTACAAGACCCTTTTGACACCTCCCATATGACCTAAGCACTTAAGGAAAGAGGCTTAACTCTCCAAGATGATGAATTCTCAAGAAAACAAAGGAGGCAAGCTCTTAGTCTATTTTGCTATATGCTTTGCATTTGTCTTCTCAAGAAGTTTAGGTGTAGGTATAAAAGGTAGAAGGAGGGGATTTATATAGCCCAATGATAAAGGAAACTTCATCCCTTTGCATGGGGATAAAGGGTAAAACATGATTAGGAATGGATAAGGTTGCTTTATAAAAGGTAACCTTACTTTAGAAGGGTTTAATTTATACTTAGCAAGTCATGGGAGTTGGGGGGTGTTTTAATTAATCAAAGGTGATTAACTAATAGGTAGATGTAAGCTTATAGAAGATAATTAGAGGAATATTAGTACGATTTAAGCTATTGGAAGGGGATTAAATCAATTAAATATTGATTTATTGGTTAGATGGGAGGGAAAGCTAATTAATTAATAATAATTAATTATTCTAGGTAGAAGGGGTGATTGATTAATGAAAGGTCGTTAATTAGGTTGTTCATTGGATAGGTGACTTAATTAATTAGCGTAGTGTAATTAATTAATGACGATGATATGAGAAAATGAGTGTTTTGACGATATGTCACCAATTTGCAAGAAGGGGGATAATTAGCACAATTTAAGTATTTAAATTGCTCGGTGTAATTATGGGTGTCTACATTTGCCCCTCTTTGGGGTGGCATAAGTGATGCCACTTCAAAGATAGTAGATGAATAAATTTTGAAGGGAGAGAAGAAAAATTAGTAGGAGTGAGAGAGATGCCCCCTCGAGTGTCGATGGGGTGATGAAGGAAGACAATCGACGATCGAAAAAGGTGAGAGAAAGGATAGAAGAATGGGAGGGGTAGGATGCCCCAGGTGAGACGGAAGAATAGGGGTGAGAGGAGGAAATGATGTAGAAGAGGAATGAATATGGAGAAAGAGAAGAGCTAGCCTCTATCCATGTGTATTGGAACAAATTTTGATGTCATCATATTGCCAAAGATCTACGTCATTGGTCCTTATTAAAAATATAAGCATACAAAAAAAGTAGAATGACAAGAAAAGCCATACTACGAACAATTGTCCATTCCTGAAAACACCAACTCCATTCAACATACAAAAATGTAATGCAATACGAGAAAGTAAAAATGCCTAACTCCTTGCAACATACATAATGCAATGCAATACGAGAAATAAAAAAAAGCTAACCTAACAGAGAAACATAATGTAATGTTTTTTTATCAAGCTTTGATTCTGACCTGTGTGAATTAATGACAAGGGTTAAAAGATGGTGCCCCAAGCAAGGATACATGCAAGGGGAATAATGGAGGACACTTGGTCCTATGAAAAGTAATGTGCACTATGAAATAGTACCAGGCAACAACTCATTGTGCCCCAGAGTACAGACATAGTAAGCAAACCAAGCTTTTGTTGATGAGGTAGATCAAGATGATCCACAGTCGCACACATGAACAAGAACAGAGAGAACCAAAGAGCAATGTTTTTTAGGATGATTTTCATATTTTTTTTTAAGTTTTCTCTAAAATATATTTGAATTTTTTGTTTGATTTTTTGAATTTTTTGTTTTTGATTTTTGAAAGTTTTTTGAAACTATGTACAGGAAGACAAGGAAGCATGGATGCCCCCAATGATAGATGGGATGTACAAGGGCATAATGCCACGTGCTATGAGAAAGGTGAAGATGCAAAAATGCCCCATGATTAGGTGGGAGTATTCAAAGGAAAAAACTCTTCATAGGTAGAAGGGGGATCAAGGCCAATATATAGGTTCAATCATGATGGAACAAAACAATGAAGTGCTGGGATGATGCCCCAAGCGTAAGTTGGCCTAAAAAACACATGATAGAAAGGAAGTAGAAATTTGTTTTTGTGAAAGGGGACAAAAAGGTGTCTGAAAACATGGAAAAAAGGACATCTTATACACATGGATGGATTTCTAAATGATTTTCAGAAGAACAGATGTGAATGATATGAAAATATTTAGAAGCCTCACGATGAAGAAGTGATTAGCCAAGGCACAAATCATGAGACAAGACATGTGGACTAAAGCAAGAGTTTGAACAAGGTCCAAAAAAAACACTTGGTAACATACTAATCTGTTTACTCATAGAGATCCATGTGTGCACATGGAAATGAATTACCTCTTGAAGGAAAGATTTAATAGACAACAAGTGAAGACACCCTAGCCAATGTGTAGGAATGATTTAGTTTGAAAGGTGATTTTGTGAATGGATTGTGGAAGGAGAGCCATACATTGCTCCGCTTCCAGCTAGGCATCCATAGCCCCAACGGAGATGCATTTTATTCTAAATGAAACATTTCTCTACTACCAGTCAGGCATCCATAGCCCTGATAGAGTTTATTGGAGATACTCCAAGAGAGAGTTATATATATCAATTTGCTTTTTTCTTTTAGCTTTTAGCTTTTTTCTTTTGATTTTGATTCTTTTTCTTTCTGAAAACTTATTTCAGCTCTCTTGTTTTGACAAGGGGTTAAGAACCACTGATGGCTTGATGGAAGGATGTGGAAGTGATTGTGATGATGACATTGGCTAGTGTCAACAAATACGTCCAAAATTTCTTCGCAACAAGTTTATTAGATGTTGAATTGTGATAGGATCTCTAAGAGGTCAGTCGTTCTTTAATTTACCAAGGTGATAAAAGACCAAGGTCAAACAGATACCATAGAGATAAATGTCACAAAATGCATGTGAATAGGCTAACCAAAAATCATAGAAGGGATGAAAATGGTGGATGAACTTGCAGAAGAATATGAAAGAAAGGAAGAAAGAACATCCATGTGTACACAATACCTGATTGCAATGTTTGATCTTTGTACCTTTGATTTTGTTTTTTTTGTGTTTTTAATGTTTTTTTTTTTTTATTTTTGAATTTTTTTATGATTTTTTTTTTTTTGATTTTTGATTTTTTTGATTTTTTGGATGGGACCAAAAATGTCACTCTGTGATAGGATCCAAAAACAATGTTTGTGACTTCCTTGATAAGGGAGACTAAGCATGTTTGTTTATCAAGAGTGATATTATCCCTGATCTCGATGATCATGGTGAGTTCACACTCAACAAATGACTGTGATTTGTTTTGAAACATGGGTTTCGTATGTGGGAGCTTGAGTTCCCTATCCATAGGTTTTTTCTGCACTTTGCCATACTTGATGGGTATGTTGGTGTGCATTCTTGAATCGCGCTTTGATTTTGAATTTTATAATTGTTTGAGTTGTTGGGAGCTTTGGAGCTCTTTTAGTTTTTTGTCTTAGCTTGATAAAAACTTGTTTAGGTTTCTTATAAGCTAATGCTTGACTTGTCTGATCCTGAGAAGAAGGGAAGAAAGAACGTGGATGTTTAGAATTGATGAGAAATGACGTGGGCTTGCCACAATCTTTGGTAGAAGAATAATGTGATGGATGAAAAGGATATGGTCCAAGATTGAAGAAGATGGGCTACTGGGAGGTGAGCCATAGATAGAAGATGAAGGGCTACTAGGATGTGGCCCAAGAATAGAAGAAGAAGGGCTACTAGGATGTGACCCATATAGATAGAAGATGAAGGGCTACTAGGATGTGGCCCAAGAATAGAAGAAATGGGCTACTAGGATGTGACCCATAGATAGATGTAAGATGATGGGACTACTAGGATGTGGCCCAAGAATAGAAGATACATGGACTACCCGGGGGTGATCCATACATAGAAGACAAGGGGCTAGTTGGACATGCCCCAAAGAATAGAAGATAGTGGACTACTCAAAAATGTCCCACAAATAGCAGAGGGAGGGCTACTAGAAGGTGACCCACACCTAGATGAAGATGAAGGGGATACTTGGCGTGTTGACCCCATAAGAGATTTTGATTGAGGAATTATGATAGACAAAGAGTGATTGGGTGATGAGAAGATAGGCCATGGATCAATGCAAGACCTAGGAGTTTCATCACATAATGAAGAATGTGAAGATGGAAGAATAAGAGGAGGATCAAGTTGCATGATTTGAGGCTCTTCCTCTATTTCTTGATAAAAGGAATCAACCTTTCCTCACAATATGTGGACGCATCAAAGTCTAAAGAGAATCCTTTCTCGTAATCTGCTAAAGGAATATCTTCATGTGCCCCTATAAATGCCCTGATTGTTTCTTCATTCTGAAAGAGATCAATTGGTATGAGTTTTGTTGATCACCACTAGGGGTTGATTGAAGAAAGAGGTTCACTTGGTGTGGAAGACTTAGAAGATGTTTGATGATGATTGATAGAAGAAGATGATGGGGGGATGAAGAAGATGTGTGAGCTAGATGTCTCAGGAGTAAGTAGAAGAAGGTGGTGTGGACCTACCTATACGATGGTATATCATCATCTTGTAAACTAGTAGGATTAAGTCCAAAGTCTGTAGATTGTGACGCATGGGTCGATTCAGACGTTTGACTAGAAGGACTTTGAGTCACACAATCTTCAAAGAAGGAAGACTTTTATGGGGGTGATTGATGAGGAGAAGGTCCTGCGAAGAAGGGAGGACCGTGATTCAAGAATCACATTGGATGAATAATAACAAGGGTCCTGTGAAAGAAAGAGAGACCACCGTATTTCAAGAATTGTATTAGATGTTTGATTGGAGGGATTTGGAGTCGCATGTATCTTCAAAGGAAGAAGACGTCGATTTTTGGTAACAAATAGAGATTCATATTACCATGTAGGAGTGATGTAGTTATGTATGATAAAGAGGTTCCTGCGAAGAAGGGGAGGATCATGACATAGGAGTTGCATTTAGATGACTTAGGAGTTGTCTCAAATTATATGAATCCAAATAGTAGTTTGGATTGAATCATCAGAAGA
The DNA here is from genome assembly GCA_019776745.2 of Taxus chinensis. Lineage (NCBI taxonomy): Eukaryota > Viridiplantae > Streptophyta > Pinopsida > Cupressales > Taxaceae > Taxus > Taxus chinensis. Next base: position 39,407,173 of record CM034150.1, read on the forward strand.
TTCAGAGGAAATATTTGGATTGGAATCCTCAGAAGAAGGGAAATTTTGGATTGGAATCGTCAGAGAAGAAGGAAGAAATGTTAGGATTGAATTAGAAGAAGAGTGGGGGGAACTCAAATAATAATTTGGATCAGAAGCATCCAATCATATCACCAACTATGAGATGAAGGTGGGGAATGAGTTACCCGTTGATGGGATCTCTAGCACGAAGAAAACAAACAAGGTTTATTGTAATGGGAATCTTTTGATTTGAATTACTAAACCTAGGTTCCATTATTTTGTAAGTATGGGGAACTAATCTAGATAGTTGATGGAACTATTTCTCAAGACAAAGTGGACAATGTTTCCATGGTATGCATAAGGATAACCAACGTGAAATCTTTGTAATTGTGAACCATATAATTCAAAAACCATTTACTAGAGACCACCTTCATTTTCTAAGTCATGTTATCGCGAATTGCATCACGATTCCTATGATCTTCCTTAGAAGGTTGAAATCACGCACGATATCAATACACTTAGAAAATGTCCCTAGTGGTTTCCTTATGCTACCAAAATCAAACATGTCATGCTTAGGTTCCTTCTCTTTGAAGGAGTTCCATCACACTATCTAGATCTAGGCATTTGTGCTTAAAAACAAGCCAAAAAAATGACTAACTATCACACAGTTCCCCATACTTACAAAATATATGGAACCTAGTTTAGTAATTCAAATCAAAAGATTCCCATTACAACTAACCTTTGTTTGTTTCTTCAGTGCTAGAGATCCCATACGGGTAACTCATTCCCCACCTTCATCTCATAGTTGGTGATATGATTTGGATGCTTCTGATCCAAATTATTATTTGAGTTCCCCCCACTCTTCTTCTAATTCAAATCCTAACATTTCTTCTTCTTCTGACGATTCCAATCCAAACGTTTCCTCTTCTTCTTTTATTCCAATCCAAATATTCCTCTGAATCTTCTGATGATTCAAATCCAAACTACTATTTGGATTCATATAATTTGACTCCTAAGTAATCTAATGCGAATCTATGTTATGATCCTCCCTATCTTCGCAGAAACCTCTTTTATCATACATTTAATATCACTCCTATGTCATGGTCCTCCCTTTCTTTGTAGGACCCTTTTATCAGTCGCCTCAACAACGTCTTCTTCCTTTGAAGATACATGCGACTCCAAATCCCTCCAATCAAACATCTAATACAATTCTTGAATCACAGTCCTCTCTTCCTTTACAGGACCCTTATTATTATTCATCCAGTGTGATTCTTGAATCACATTCCTCCTTTCTTTCGCAGGACCTTCTCATCAATTTCACCCCCAATAAAATCTTCCTTCTTTTAAGATGTATGACTCAAATTCCTTCAGATTCAAACGTCTAAATTGACCCATGTGTCACAATCTACATACTTTAGAATTAATCCTACTAGTTTACATATGATATACCATCGTATAGGTAGGTCCACACCACCTTCTTCTACTCCTGAGACATCTAGCTACACATCTTCTTCATCCCCCCTCATCTTCTTGTATTAATCATCATCAAACATCTTCTAAGTCTTCCACACCAAGTGAACCTCTTTCTTCCAATCAACCCCTAGTGGTCGATCAACAAAACTCCTACCAATTGATCTCTTTCAGAATGAAGAAAATAATCAAGGCATTTATAGGGGCATATGAAGATATTCCTTTAGCAGATTACAAAAAGGATTCTTTAGACTTTGATACATCTGCATATTATGAGGAAAAGGTTGATTCCTTTTATCAAGAAATGGAGGAAGAGCCTCAGATCATGCAACTTGATCCTCCTCTTATCTTCCATCTTCACATTCTTCATTATGTGATGAAACTCCTTGGTCTTGCATTGATCCATGCCTATCTTCTCATCACCCAATAACTCTTTGTCTATCATAATTCCTCAATCACAATCTCTTATGGGGTCAACACCAAGTAGCCCTTCATCTTCATCTAGGTGTGGGTCACCTTCTAGTAGCCCTCCCTCTGCTATTTGTGGGACATTTTCGAGTAGTCCACTATCTTCTATTCTTGGGGCATGCCCAACTAGCCCCTTATCTTCTAGGTATGGATCACCCCCGGGTAGTCCATCATCTTCTATTCTTGGGCCACATCCTAGTATCCCTTCATCTTCTATCTATGGGTCACGTCCTAGTAGCCCTTCTTCTTCTATTCTTGGGCCACATCCTAGTATCCCTTCATCTTCTATCTATGGGTCACGTCCTAGTAGCCCTTCTTCTTCTATTCTTGGGCCACATCCTAGTATCCCTTCATCTTCTATCTATGGCTCACCTCTTGGTAGCCCATCTTTCAATCCTTGGACCATATCCATTTCATCCATCATCATATCTATCTTCTACCAAAGATTGTGGCAAGTCCACTGCCATTTCTCTCCTATCATCAATTCTAAACATTCACGTTCACTTTCTTCTCCTTCTTGGGATCAGAAAGTCACAATGTTAGCTTATAAGAAACCCAAACATAGTTTCTTAATCAAGCTCAGATCAAAACTTCAAAGAGCTCTAAATCCTCCCAACAAATCAAACAATCCAAAAATTCTAAATCAAAGCGCGATTCAAGAACGCACATCAATGTAACCATCAAGTATGGCACAAAGTGCATAAACCTCTGGAGGGGAATTAAATATCCCACATATGAAATCCATGTTTCAAAAACAAATCATAGTCATTTATTGAGTGTGAACTCACCACCTTGATCATCGAGATCAGGGATAATATCACTCTTGATAAACAAACACACCTAGTCTCCCTTATCAAGGAAGTCACAAACATTGTTGTGATCCTATCTTACCACACATAGTGACTTTTTTAGTCCCAAACTCTTAAAACTATCAAAAATATAAAAAAAATCAAAAATAGTACAAAAAAAAATAAAATTGAGAAAACACAACAAAATCAAAGGTACAAAGATCAAACATTGCAATCAGGTATTGTGTACACATGGATGTTTCTTTCTTCTTCCCTTTCTTGCTATTCTTCTAAGTCTCCCTACCATTTTCATCCCTTCGTGATTTTTGGTTAGCTTATTCATGTGAATTTTATGACATTTATCTCTATGGTATCCGTTTGACCCTGGTCTTTTATCACCTTGGTAAATTAAAGAACAACTGACCTCTTAGAGATCCTATCACATTCAACATCTAATAAAATTGTTGCGAAGAAATTTTGGACATATTGTTGACACTAGCCAATGTTTTCATCACAATCACTTCCACCTCCTTCCATCAAGCCATCAGTGGTTCTTAACCCTTGTCAAACAAGAGATCTGAAATAAGTTTTCAAAAAAAAAAGAAAATCAAAATCAATCAAAAAATCAAAATCTAAAAGCTAAAAGAAAAATTAAATTGATATATAACTCTCTCTTGGGGTATTTCCAATAATCTCTATCAGGGCTATAAGGATGCCGAACTGACTGGCAGTAGAGCAATGTTTTGATTAGAATCAAATGCATCTCCGTCGGGTCTATAGATGTCTGGCTGGCAGTGGAGCAATGTACGACTAAATTCGATTCAAAAAATCACCTTTCAAAATAAATCATTCCTACACATTAGCTAGGGTGTTTTCACTTGTTGTCTATTAAATCTTCCCTTCAAGAGGTAATTAAATTCCATGTGCACACAATGGATCTCTATGAGTAAAAGATTAGTATGTTACCAAGTGTATTTTTTTGGACCTTGTTCAAACTCTTACTCTAGTCCATGTATCTTGTCTCACAATTTGTGCCTTTGGCTAATCACTTCTTCATCGTGAGGCTTCTAAATACATTCATATCATTCACATCACTCTTCTACTTCATTCAGAACATCCATGTGTATAAGATTAATTTTTTGCCATGTTTTTAGACACCTTTGTCACCTTTCACAAAAACAATCTTCTCCTTCCTTTCTATCATGTGCTTTTAGGCCAACTTACGTTGGGGGCATCCTTGCTTCTTCCTAGCATTTCATTAGTTTATGTTCATCATCATGTTGAACCTATCCATAATGGCCTTGGGTCCCACTTCTACCTATGAAGAGTTTTCCTTTGAATACTCCCACCTAATCACTGGGGCATTTTTGCATCTTCACCTTTCTCACAAGCACGTGGCCTTATGTCCTTGTACATTCCATCTATTGCTAGGGGCAATCCACGCTTCCTTGTCTTCCTGTACATAGTTTCAAAAAACTTTCAAAATCAATCAAAAAAACATTCAAATATGTTAGAAAAATCAAAAAAAACATTCAAATATGTTTCAAAAAAACTTCTAAAAAAATTGAAAATCATCCTACAAAAAACATCACTCTTTGGTTCTCACTTGTTCATGTGTGCGACTTGTGGATCATCTTAATCTATCGCCATCAACAAAAGCTAGGCTGCTTATTTCGTCTGTACTCTGGGGCACAACGAATTGCCTGGTACTATTTCATAATGCACATTACTTTTCCATCGGACCCAAGTGTCCTCCATTATTCCCCTCGCATGTATCCTTGTTTGGGGCACCATCATCAACCCTTTTCATTAATTCACACAATTCGTAACTGAAGCTTGATAATAAAAACATTAGATTATGTTTCTCTGCTAGTTTAGCTTGTTTAATTTCTCGTATTGCATTGCATTTTATATGTTGCATGGAATTAGGCATCTTTCACTTTCTCGTATTACATTACATTTTCTATGTTGCATGGAGTTGGTGTTTTCAGCAATGGACAATTGTTCGTAGTATGGCTTTTCATGTCATTCTACCTTTGTCGTATGCTTATATTTTTCATAAGGACCAATGACGTAGCTCTTATGGAAATGATGACATCAAAATTGTTCCAATACACAGTGGCTAGAGGCTAAGCTCTTCTCTCCCCCCCTCCATATTTCTTCTGCATCACTTTCCTCTCACCCCTAATCTTCCGTCTTATAGGGCATCCTACCCCTTTCCATTCTTCTATCTCTCTCTCACCTTTTTCAATCGTCGATTGTCTTCCTTCATCACCCTATCGACACTCGAGGGGGCATCTCTCCCTCCTAATTTTTCTGCTATCCCTTCAAAATTTATTCCATCTACTATCTTTGAAGTGGCATCACTTACGCCACCCCAAAGAGGGGCAAATGTAGACACCCATAATTACACTCGAGCAATTTAAATACTTAAATTGTGCTAATTATCCCCCTTCTTGCAAATTGGTGACATATCGTCAATAACACTCATTTTCCCTCATATCGTCATTAATTAATTACACTACGCTAATTAATTAAGTCACCTATCCAACAAATAACCTAATTAATGACCTTTCATTAACCAATCACCCCTTCTACCTAGAATAATTAATTATTATTAATTAATTTAGCTTTCCCTTCATTTAACCAATAAATCAATATTTAATTGATTTAATCCCCTTCTATAGCCTAAATCGTACTAATATTCCTCTAATTATCTTCTATAAGCTTACATCTACCTATTAGTTAATCACCTTTGATTAATTAAAACACCCCCCAACTCCCATGACTTGCTAAGTATAAATTAAACCCTTCTAAAGTAAGGTTACCTTTTATAAAGCAACCTTATCCATTCCTAATCATTTTTTACCTTTATCCCACATGCAAAGGGATGAAGTTTTTCCTTTATCCATTGGGCTATATAAGTATCCATCCTTCTACCTTTATACCTACACCTAAACTTCTTGAGAAGACAAATGCAAAGCATATAGCAAAATAGACTAAGAGCTTGCCTTTTGTTTTCTTGAGGGTTCATCATCTTGGAGAGTTAAGCCTCTTTCTTAAGTGCTTAGGTCATATGGGAGGTGTCAAAAGGGTCTTGTAGCCCAACTTTGACAAGACCTCATTCCTATGTTCTTGGAACACCAAATACAACCTTTTTTTATTGCCATGGAGCCTATTTAGGTCCATTAATTTATTTATTGTTAGAGAATAGAGGATTTAAATGTTTAACATTTGTGTTTGTTCTTTCATAGATCTGAATGTAGCATGCATTTTAGAATGATGGATTAGTTATGAATCTATATGTTTCTTCCTTCATCATGCTAACATCTTACTACAACAATCCTAAAGAGGGACCTGGTACCTTTGCATGCTTCGGGTGAGCACTTAGTCAAGGCTGAGTGATCTGCCAACACAACTAGGGTGTTATCTGGTAAATTCTAGGCTATATCATTGGTTCCGTTGTTGGGACCTCTTTTTTAGTTTTTTTCAGGATGGTTCATGATGAAGACATAATGGTTAACTCTAGCAAGTATTGAGGAATGGATACATGATTTGGAGGAAGAATATGCACGGAGGTTCAGTAGTGGATCTGAGTTTAACACACACACTTGGGTAGAACAAAATCTGTATGACAGCTTATATGAGAGCTTTTTCACTATCTTTCCAGTAGAACTATACGAGTGGCTTACTACTTATGCATCTCAGTGGAATTGGAGGTATCACACACTTGTCTGGACACAGGAAGAATTTTAGGCCCTTTATGATGTTGATCTGATCTGGACTCGTGCTGTGGATACGTGGTTTCATGGTGTTCTAAATAGTTATATTCTAGAATATTCAATTTTGATGTACTCTTTCTCGGAGGTAGCTGAATTCCATTTTTTGTGGTATCCAAGAGGAACATATTTGCAAGGTATTCCACTGGTGATCAAGATCTTGATGGTAACTTTGAACCTGGAGAGTAAACCGATGGCTAACTAAACTTCACCACACGCAGGGTAGGAACAGTTTGGTGAAGATGGTAGACCTAGCGGTAGAGAGGTAGAGAGAGAAAAGGCGGCTTAAGTATAATGAGGTGCATAAAAGGGAAATAGAGAAGTAGCATTCCATTACAGAAAGTATGGCATTAAGGAGAGAGATGGCTCATGAAGGATTTACAGCTCACATAGAAGACATGGAGCCAGAGCATCAGGAACTCCCCCATCTTAGAAAGCATGATAGATCCCCCCTTGGCCTCACATAGAAGTGTGCCAGCAGAGACTACCTGGACCGTAGGCACGCATCTTAATCCACCTTATGACCTAGCCCTTGCACTTGGTTTTTCAGTATCTAGTACGACAAGTAACCAACAAGCTAACTTGGGAAGTAGGAGAGAGCAGGAGTAAGTCAGGGATCAAGTATCAATGGTAGGATAGATACGAACTTCAATGTTTTGGAGGAGCATTCTTAGGCACATCATCCACACAGAATGTGAGCACACAGAATGTTGGATTCACCTTTGGAAGTGGAACTACCTCACAGACTATAGGGTTTCAGTATAGTACTACTGTCGGAGCACAGGGGAGTACACATCTACAGGTCCTATTCTAGCTACAGGTGGAGGATCAGGAGGTATAGGTGGTTCTAGTTCTGGTGGATCTGGTGGTTCTAGAGGTAGAGGGAACACAGGAGTTTCTGGATCAGGTGGTCAAGGTCCACAACAACCACAAAATATATATATGGAGATGTCTCTTCATCTCCCAGAATATAGAGGTATAGAGGATGATACCGAACATGTGTATATGTGTGAAATCTTGTGGCACGCTAAAGGGATCATGGCTTCTGAGTGTAAAGGAAAGTCAATTTGCACACTACATTATAGGGGCATGCACACAGCTGTATAGGAAGTTTGACCCTGATCAAACTTGCGTGGATTATGCAGCATTGAGGGATGCTTTCTTGAAAGAGTTCCATATCCCTGAGTTTGAGCAGAAGAGTATAAGTGCACTCAAGGATATCAAGCAAGGCACTACTGAGAGTGTACGTGAGTATGATGCTCATTTTAGTACACTTCTATCTAAGCTATCTTATGTTATTCAAGCTAGCTAGCATGCATAGTGGTTCATTGGAGGATTGATTACACCATTTTAGAAGGGCATTGTCACATAAGACATACACTGATCCACCACGAAGCACTGGAAGCAGCTTTTGCATGCTGAGAGGTAGTTGGGAGCATTGACACTAGCATTAGTCCATTCTAGAGGCACATTTAGCTATGGCAAAAGTAGTTAGAGAAGCTATCAGCAAAATTCAGCCCATGAAACGCGCTCAGAATTTGGTGTACAGATTGTGAAGTGGAAGGTCACACCAAGGATAGTTTTCCCCCTCACAGATCTGTACGCTCATTACTATTGGATGTGAGATTTTCATTTGAATCATGATGCTAGTCACTGTCCTTTGTTACAGTGCGTGATAAGGAAGAATGTATCTTGCTTTTGCAAAATTTGTAGGTCCACGACCCATGATACTGAGGATTTCAGTTGATTGGTCAGATCCAGGATGCTAAGACATTGGGTATGACAGACAAGTGTAAACAGATAATTCTAAGGGTAAGAATGAGCACCAGGATCGGATCATAATCAAACGCACTATGACAGGAATGAGGGGCATTTTTGAAGGAGGTCATGGAGGGGACGTGGATATCATGGTGGATATGGAGGACGAGGCCATGGTGGAGGAAGAGGTGAGTTCCCTCATGGAACATGTTATACGTGTGGATCTCCTGACCACTATAGGTGTAAATGTCCTCAGAATATTGCATGTTCTTTCTATGGAAAGAACCATAGCTATGAAGAGTGCCCAGACTTATATGAGCATCTGAGTAAGCAACATAAGCAAGAAAAAAAAAGGCACAGGATGGTTAGAATCCAGCGCGGTATGGTAGAAGATCAGTGGATGCCCAAGATAGTAGAAGGACCTGAGGCATTGACAATGAAGATTAATACATGTGCTGAAGCAACATGCACAAGAGAGGCATTGCACCAGAAGCCTATGATCACCAAGGAGGAGGTTTTGCATGCAAGGTACCCAGATCCTGCTCATCAGAAGGAAGTTTACCAGGATACCATGGAAGTGCTAAGGAATCTTCAGGGTGAGATACAATACCTAAAGGAGCAGAAGAAAGCATCAGAGACAGTCCAAACTGATATCGATGATCTACGAGAGGTGTGCAAGATGTTGCGCTAGGAGAACATTATTCCACTATTAGGAAGTTGGTTAAAAGGGAACACTCCGCGCGCAAGTCTTGAGACTGGATGATAGATTCTACATGCAAATCTTCCCCCTGATAGCATTGACTATGACAAGAAATTACTCTGAATGCTGTTGTGGATGGGTGGTTGTTTGAGCAAAATTATTGATTGATACAGGTGTGGAAGTAAATGTGCTTACATTAGATGCATGGGTACAAATGGGGAGGCCTCCATTGCAGCCATCATCTAATGTGTGTTTTATGGAAAACTGGACTAAGGCCACTCCCATAGGAGTTTGAAGATGCATCTATAACTATACAAGGGGCCAAGTTCACTAGGGAGTTTGAGGTATTAGCACTTGTAGAGGTAGATAATTTTCTAGCCCTGCTTGGATGCCCTTGGTGTTATGCAAATAATGTTGACTTGAGATTCAATAAGGGGTATATCAGCTTTGAAAACAAGGAGGAAATGGTTGTGACACCTTTGAAAGATGGGAAGTCTACACCATGTTGAGCTGCTAAGTGAGGAGGACTTAAACAGAATTTATGTACGCGCTATTCAGGACCCAGAGGTCAATGAGCCATCAAAAGAAGGTATCCTATAGTGGGAGGATTCTCATTCTATTAGTGATACTACGAGTATTTCCTATGACAATTGGGCTCATGGTACATATGAATTAGTAGGAAGCAAGGTGAAAAGTGTGGTTACATATAAGAATGGACTTCATTCAATTCGACAGATAGGTAGCACATTACCTTGGTATATAGGGGCATAAGGTCTTCCTGCATTTTTGAAGCCCATGGAAACACAGTGGATAGATCAAATTAAGAGAAGAGATATGTTAGTATATACACTGTGTGGGACAACAACATGCTGGTGGGTAGTCCAAAAGATAATCTTATAAAATGGGAAGATTTGGAGTTGCTTTGTCTACTAGGTTTGTAAGGAACAATGCACCTACGCAAATATGCACTTATCATGGTGATCAACCTGTTCAAAGGAAGAAGAAATGGAATCTGTATTACTTGAACACGCTTTCCTTGAGAAAGAGAAAGGAAAGATGGTTTACATCGTGGATGACAAGGAAGTTGAGAACCTGGATATTGACCATTCACAAGGGGTGCGCTGTTAGGATAAAATATTATTATTATCCTAATTAATTATGCATTATATATTTTATTATTTAATTAATGTTACTAATTAAATAATGTTGTTATTTAACCATATTATTTGTTTTATTAAAAAATGGATGTTGTTATATTGTTTTAACAATATAATTGTTTTGACTGTATTTTTGTACTTCCTGGATGTATTATGCAAGCTATTGTAATTTTAGTTGTACCTGTACAACCTTTCTTTTGTTTTTACATGATTATACAATACCTATAAGTATTGTAGTCCTACTATTGTAAATTTGTTGATTCTGATTAATATAATTTTCAGGCTTCCATCCCTGTTTACATTTGGTACCAGAGCAAGAATCTAGACCTGTGAAGGAGTGAAAGAGAGATCAGATGAGATAGAGGAGTTTTGGAGAAGTGTTTGCAGCATTAGAGACCCAATGCAACCTCTTGTAACCTCCCAGCCTGAACCCTTCCTCCTCACATCTCCTATTCCTTCCAAGTGTTTGGAAGGCAAATTGTTTTTGCACTGGTGCACCCAACAACAGGAAAAAATTTCTGCAAGTATATATATATATAAAATTCCCCATTAGGGGTTTTATCTCTAAATATTATAGAAGTATTTATAGCAGTCTTCTATCAAATTTTGTTGTGTTTCTGCCTGGCAAGTTTGTTGGTTTGTGAGAGGCGAGTTATATTGGAGGTATCTTCCATAGGGAAGTGGAGCTATTTCAAGATTGACCGAACTGCTTCATTAAGCAATCGAGTTGTTTGGAGCTTGTTATTTATTGAGAATCAAGTTGTATTACCCCTTGGTGAGTTGAAATCAAAAGCCCAGCCCATTCAACACTATGGGCGAGTCATTCAACACCGATCTTTGTCCATTCAAGTCGTCCCATTTCACCTGCCAACGTATAACAAGCAATAAAAAAAAGGGGAGAGAAAAAGTAGCGACCAACTCCTGTACAATGACACCTACACAACCTGCAGCAAGCAAATAAATTTGAACCTACATAAAGCCAAAAATGTGGCTTTAATCTCTAACATAGGATTTTTACAAACAATATAAGGCAGTCAACATTCCACGTGCAGGTAGAATTTTTTTTTTAAATGATGGAGATCAAACAAGGTGGTGAAATCAATAAGAAGCAGCTAAAGAAAATACCTTGAGTCAAGTTCTGAAATTCTGTCATTTTCTGATCATAGAAAAGTTGTGGCAGCCAACGTTGCCTAAAATAGCCTTTAAATTGATCCCAAGTGATATTGGTCTCATCAATATTTAGCTCAGCTTTTCGGCTATCCCACCACGAAGATGCTTCGTGAGAAAGCTGATAGGCTCCCCATATTGCCTTGGTTTCTTCTGAGAAGTTCCTTATTACAAAGTACTTCTCCATTTCGCTGAGCCAGTTCTCAGCTCCATCTCCTAATGTGGTGCCATCATACTTAGGTGGGCTTATCCTTTTTATATCATTAGTGAGCTCTGCTGCCAATCTGGCCTTTTTGTTTTCTGGTTGGACAGGTACATTTCCAGCATTAACATCAACACCCATTTCGGGGTTGTCCTCAGGAGGTTGCTGATTATTATTATCAGCTTCTTCATCCTCCTCATTTCCCGTCACCTGCTGTTCAAGTACAGCCAAGCGATCTCTTGTGTCCAACAGGGCAGCAAGGATCTCATCCAGTTTCTGGGTTGTTGCCGCTCCTCCTTCAGGTGGAGCATTACTCGCAACGTTTCCCCTTGTTCTAACCATTTTCTGTTACAAGAAAATTCAGGTTTTTATCAGATTATGGACTCAATAGGTCCAAGAGCTGCAACCTTCAGCTCTGATACCAAGATGTAACATCCTCATTTTAGACAATAGAACAAGTCAATTTTTTTTTTTTGATAATTGCATACTGGTTCTAAATACATAATTTAGAACTCACAATTCAAATAACCATTTATATAACAGACAACCATATGCAGCTGTAATGACTCGGAATACCTCCGATCTATTCATTCCATGACTCGGTAATCTACCGATCTATTCATGAGTAAAAAGAGTTAGTGTTTTTATTTAACACAATACTCTGGCGGTTCTCTTCCCTAATCTGGGATTCAGAATGCTCTGTCCAAGGAATCTAACTGAATAACTGTTACCATTATTCATCGGCATCTCATCCCTTAGACTAGGTGAATTAGGACAACGCAATCAGCAGCTTGCGATACTTTGGCCAAAGATTTGAAACATACTGTTCATGTCTCGTATTCCTTAACGGCATACTCGTCAATCTGGAATACGTCCTTCACCCCATTCATATGTTATATAGAATGTCTTATACTGACTACTGTCAGTCCTTTCTTTCACAGCTGAATCACTCGGAGGCAGATTAACAAGGTGATAATGTTATATGGATGCCTACGAGGATTAGGGATATGAGGACATACTGGTTCAACCTTGCAATTCAACCAGTGTGTCATGATACCCCAAATCTCCGAGGCAGTCTTATAACATGGCCACGTTCTTAATCGGTCCCAAGGTAACTCGTGCGAAATCAAGTGTAAATCTTAGCGATCAATGCAAAGGGTGTCGCCATAAGTCACCTGCATTGTTGTAACTTCGAGAAGATCCTAATCTTCTCGGAGGTACAGCCCTGCAGTCGACTTTATGTCGTCATCCTTTAAATCCGCCTCGAGAAGATCTACCCAAAAACAAGCGTTACGCACTAGAGATTAAATTACTTTAAAGACTTTTCCCTAAGGTTAGCCTTTCCAAATCCCTGGATTCTTTGTCTTAAGACGACCCTCCTCTAAAAGACTCATTACAGGTAGAGGTATTACGGTCACGCTCTCATCAAGGAGTCATTAGAATACATCTGATTCTAAGCAACAGATTCAGGACAATATCTCATAACCTATGCTTGAGATTGCCACCTGATCTCCATTGATTGCCTATCAGTTCTCTTAACTGAATTTATATCATACTTTTTAGTTTAAAGCTATGAATGATTAGAATCCAATTTACTATTGTCCTGGTATACTTAGGACTAGGGATTAGTAATTCAATCCAGCTCGTTTAGCGTTATCTTTTAGGCTCAATTTTAACCTATCCTCAAGAGAGACAATAATTAAATTACAATATTGCTTTTGCCAGAGCAAACTAGAACTACTAAATACTCATAAGAATTTAGTCTAATTACTTACAAGCTTTCATTGTCAATCACAAAAGCATCCATATTATACAAAGATAACTATGCCTCTTCGTTACGTAAACCGAAGAAGTTCATCATTCAGAATAGAATACAACACATAAGTATCAAACACTTATTTTCATTCCTTTCGAAACTCGTACAATTACATTTTATGCAACAGCATACTTGATATAATGCTAACGGAAAAGAAACATCTTTTCTCATATAGTACATCCATAAAATCAAGCTGTAATTCATAATAAATCAAATAAACAATCTGATCAGCCTATCAGATCTGCATTGCTTTTACCCTCTTACGGCAACCATCTGCAAAAATAGTCAACATGAGTCAGTTCAATGAACTGAGCATGATAAGCACTAACTTTTAAAACAATTGCAATCCATCAATTGTTTTCATTAAACACCCTGTTTAAATGAGATCAGATATTCACATAAGTAAACATAATTCAGACTATGCCCTTGTAATACAGAATGATTACAATTATGTAACTCTATCATTGTTACAATTAGTCTTAATCATTTCCTAATATTTCATCAAATATTAAGAAACAAGGAACGAATGCACACAACAATCATTAAACCCAAAATCACAACATTGGTCAGATTGTTTCATTCTCCAAAAAGGAAATAACATAACAATTCGGGATTCCACCAATATGTTACAAACAATTTCCCACTGATAGTCCATTATCAATAATATTAAATAAAGGAAGAGAAAGAACCAAACCATTCATACTTCCTTTCACATAAGTTCATCACTGTACTGCCTTCACATATGAAAACAGTCAACCAGTATATAAATGAACAAGTTAGACAAGCCGCAAACAAGATCACTGTTCTAACTCACGAAATAGAAACATCAGCAAATCTCTTGTACAGCAACTAACACATCAACAATTCATGTATCAATCCTAAGCCCAATGCTAGTTCCTTTTACACAGTAAGGCCTTATCACCAGTTGAAAACAAGAGCTACAAGCGTATCGCTGAAAACAACAACTATTGCATCAACAATCTAAGGTTTCCCAAAGGACTATGCTATGTTGCCCACACGGTACTTCCAAATCATGCACAGTCGATCGGACAGATCAAAATGGAAGGAAACATAGCATACATATTCTTGCTCAGTCAAAATCGGACTGAAGTGAAGGAAAGGAATTCAACCAAACGATCCTTACCTTGCAGCATGCAAGTCTTGGTGCGTTATTCGCGACTTACCCTAACAAGGTCAAAACACGAAACAGTCATCCAAACTAAGGATCTCAACAATGACAAAAAATAGTGTCCAGGGTCGAATTCAGAAAGAGACAGAAGTACTGGTTACCCTTCCAGAAGTTCTATGATTCAAACGGATGTATCAATTCAAGCGAATGCATAAGAATTCATACTGTCATTCATCAACCAAGCATAACAATAACCAGCCAATAAATTACTCTCAGCCAGTCGCTTTATACTAATTTGCACAGGTTGAAGATATACATGTCTACATAAACATCTGTAACTCAAAATCCCAAAAACACGAAGGGATCCCAATGGTTCAACAAGATCGAAATGCATGTTCATCCATTAAGTCACTACAACTTAACTATATTTGGTTCAAAATATACAATGAATTATTCAATCGACTCCTCAGAGTCGTCCAAGTCACACTAGTATATATATATATACATATTCGCACTGTAACTGTTAAGGATTTTGCACTCATAACCACTGAACCCAACAGCAACGTACAAGAAATTGGCCGATAAATCAATAGACGCCATTCATGGTTAACAATCAACATCAACCAAGTAAAACAAGTCGAATACCCTTATCAAGCAAGGGAATCTATTGGGCCGCTTCGAAACTTTCGAAGAGTTTTCACATGAAATAAAAATGCATACACAGGAAGTCTTTATCCTTCAATTATTTCAATATAACAGTAATCAAAAAGCCCTGTTTCATCTTACCAGGCTTTCATGAAAAGACCATTCACAAAACTTATGGATAAATCTACCTTCCTAGGCAATTACGATTCAATCATCGACTCCATTGGATCAATACAACGAAGTACAGGTGTATTTATAATATACACAGTGCGCAAGTAATCCCGCTAACCTGGTAACAAGGAAAACAACTTCCGCCAGGTCGAAAAGACTATGGTGACACTACAGTTACCTGTTCCAAACTAAAAGTTGAAAACAAATGAAACCCGAAAGTATCATTAGTCGCTGTCAACAAATCCCACGACAGAGTTTTTTTTTTAATAAACGAATAATACAACAATCTTACAGTAATCACCCAAATCATTTTATACAGTTTCTATAACAAGATCAACGACCACGAAACAAAGACATACTGTGGTCTCATACTACGCATAGGTATATTCCAAGGGCTCACGCCAAACAGGCCGAACACTTGCATATTGTTAATAAATACCTCTCATGCATAATCCAGGAAGAATGCACAAACAAGTAGAGTTAAAATTCGATTTCCACAAACACCCAACAAACGGATTTGAAGAAAAATCGAACCAGAAGAAATACAGTGCCAATAATCAAACTAGATCTCATAGAAAATTCATCTAATCTTCACAAAACAAATGAACAGAGTTGTTTTAATGAAGACATTTGAAAGACAGCAAAATATTTAAAGGATAGGGCCTAGCATGCCTGTATTTTGATCGAATTTCCGAAGAAGACCAGAGGAAGAGCTCAAACTTCCTTTTCTTTTCCCAAATATAGCGACCAACAAAATTTCGCTGTCCCATTTACAATATATCCTCCATGGCAGAGAAAAGAGCCAGAGAATTTCATTCTCGCCATGCAACTCAAAGAGAACTGGTGCTATGAACAGTAAACTAGCAGAGAGAGAGAGAGAAGAAGACCGAAAATCGCGATACACCAAACAAACCTTCCAACTTCTCGTTTGCATGCTGTTCCACGGGCTCCGGCTCGACTCCCTAGACATTAAATGCCATTAAACCAATTTTCCCGCTTAATCTCAACTCCCACCGACTGCCGAAATTGGCGACAGTCCATCCAAAAACTCAAGTTCATTTCCAAACTTAGTAATTGCCAAGTCTGCCAAGGTTAGCCGCCGCCTAAGCCTCCGCCATATGCCTGTCCCTCATCCTTATCCTTCCCATTTATTGCCATAGAGAATAGCGCCCATGGTTCGCCACCCTTCAAAGGCCCCTTCCCAAAAACTCTTAGTTAGCTAGGTTAGTATCTTAGGTTAGAGTTTTAGGGTAATGACCATGCTAACCATTTTACACTTAGTTATTATTTTAGGATCATAACACATAGCCTAGGTCTAGGTTAGACTAACAATAATCTAACCCCTAGGTTAGGTTATTGTTTTAGGTTACTAACCCTTAGTAATTCAGTTTGGTCCTTCTCCTGAAAACTCGGAGAGACCTGTATCATACTTTCTAGAACAGAGCCACTCCTGTTCTTATTACAGAATTGTATGTCAATGAATTATTACCTGGTCTTTAATCGAGACCTTCCAGATATACTAGATATCGGGAACCGTTTCATTTCTCAAGATCAGCCTGAGTCATACTCCTGACCAGCTTACTAAATGCTTCCATACCTTGCAACCTGTTCAAGGTTCGTGATCTAATTTTATCACTTCACAAAATTAAAGCATTACTTGGATCAATTCCTCTGGTCCAAGTCTAGATATTATTGATGAATACCTGTATAATTCATTCCGTGATCAGATTAATATTCAGTCACAAAATGAAATAAATAAAAGAGTCTATTAATATTTTGACTCAGTCAAGATCTGC
Source organism: Taxus chinensis (assembly GCA_019776745.2). Lineage (NCBI taxonomy): Eukaryota > Viridiplantae > Streptophyta > Pinopsida > Cupressales > Taxaceae > Taxus > Taxus chinensis. Next base: position 39,424,219 of record CM034150.1, read on the forward strand.
AATCTGCAAAATTTAATACATATCAAGCATGATTTCCGAATCGAGGTACACAATCCATTTACTAGAAATCACATATCAACACTTGAATGCTTAGGAGAAAGTAACAACAGTTCAGGGTGTTACATCTATCTCCTTGGACCTACCCCACCATCTTATCATTATCTAAACACCATTTACCCTTTATCAACCATATCCCTGATTTCACGCTATCTCAATCTGTGATAGATTTGAAGGGGATTACCTATACCCTTAACAGGGGAATCCACTTCATATTATTGTCCGTACAGCTTTACAAAACAAACTACACGATAATAAGGGGCTAATATAGACACCAAATTTGTGTCGTACGACACCCTGTGCCCCGCATCCCATTTCGCAACCTAACCTCATCACCTAAACCTTACACAATTATTTATTAATTACCTTATAATTAATAAATCCACATCGCCATACTTGCCACCTTATTTCACCACCTCATCATGACCTAGTCTTAACCCTAAACTAACCTAGTTAAGACCTATAACTTGGTCCATATCCACACCCATACCTAATTACTCCTCACTCGCACCTAAAACCAACCTCATAATGACTTGACCAAGCCCGCCACTAATCCCTTGGGAGAAAAGGAGGGAAAGCTGGCTATTTTACTAAAAATAGCCCTCTTTGACCTGACCGATACCGGTTCCTACTCGATCACCGTCGGTTGCGTAACTGCCATCGGTTCCCTGTAGATGACCACTTCCAACTAAAAACAAAAGATCGGATTTTCATTTGATCACAAAAAGAGGAGAAATCATTGGAAGGATCTGGATTTTCTTGGCCGAGCAGAGACAAGTGAAGAAACAAGAAGAGTTTGCAGAGAAGGACATCGAGCCCAAGACTACAACTGAATAACTAGAGCCCAGTAACACTCGTATGAGGATCAGAAGAGGAGATAGCTCATCTTGGATTGTCAGATCATCCTACTTGAGCCCTGTCTTCGTCATCACAGTCCTGGAACCTGCATCTTCATCAGGAATGAGTAAGTAGTGTCTTGTATGTTTTTTTTTAAGCACCATTTCTTGAGCCTGTGGATTGATAGTAATTATAAGCTCATTCCTAGATCTACCACCTACCAAAACCCTGCACTTAACCTTCATCCATACATCCTTGTATTACCAAGAAGACCATTTTATCACGCTCTGAGTCTTCCCTGTCCTCTCATTATTCCCCTCAGTCATTCATTAGTCTTAATAACCCCACAATCACCCTGTAACCTACCTCTATCCAGAAGCACCTAGATTGCTGACCCTACTGGTGTCGTTTATCCCCTATCGGTAGCGGTTCTCTAACCGCGGTTGGTTATCTAGTGACCGGCATCGGTCACTGTGACTTATACCCAAAAACCTTCCTCTCACCTATTTGTCACCTAACAACCTCAGATCCAGTCTGGTTTATCCCTGTAACTCAACCTGAATGTATCAATGACCAGTAACCGAACAAACAATGTGATGTTTTATTATTGATAGCTTAGCCTCTATTGTTTTGTAACGAGGTACCTAAATCGTGATTTTGCAATATCTTTCTTTGTTATCACTTGTGTTAATTCGTATTAGCAGGGGAGCTGACCACCTTCGAAAGGAAGTTTTATATTTCCTGGGCCCAAGGCAGTTCCCTCATTTATTGTCTAAACAAAATCTAGTGGTCTTGTATTCTTATTTGCAGGTAGTCCTTCCAAGACAAAAAGGAGTTCTTCGTAGTCGATCTGATATTTCTCTACGGTACGCGCACACCATTTCAACATTCAACAGGTATACCTCCTAGCCCTAACCCTTATCTGTTTCTCAAAGGGATGATAGGATAGAAGCAAGTCTATTCCATAGAGCCGAAACATTCTGTGTGAAACAATAAGATGACCCCAAATCCTCTCCAGAGACCAAACCGGTTAATCTGGGTACTATGAAACACCTGCAGCTTGTGAACATTAGGAAATGTTGCACACCCGAAGAAAAGTGGAAGTTCATCAAATTGCTAAGGAAATATACGGATGTATTGGCATGGTCTTATGCCGATCTAACGTCTTTCAAGCTGAAGGACATTCAACATGACATCCCGTTAAAAGAGGATGTCAAACCTTTTTGCCATAAATAGAGGCACTATAATCCCAAGATCTCAGGTACCATCCAAACATAAATACAGAAGATGCTGGATGCAAGGATCATTTTTCCTATCCATCATAGTACCTGGGTCGCAAACATTATGCCAATATGTAAGAAAAATGGTGAGATACGCATAGCATAGATTTTTGCAACCTGAATCAAGCATCCTTGAAGAATAACTACCCACTACCCATAATGGATCAGGTTTAATAGGAAGTAACTGGTTCAAAAATATTGTCCATGCTTGATGGTTTTTCAGGCTATAATCAGATTGAAGTCTCCCCTAAGGACTGATTCAAAACAACATTCACTACTCCCTGGGGCACATTCGCCTATAGCAGGATGCCTTTTGGCTTGACCAATGCTGGTGCTACCTTTTAGTGGGTGATGGAATTCACATTCAAAGGTATGATGGGAAAGGTTATCATGGTTTATCTAGATGACTTAACTGTTTTCTCTAAATAGCGAAGTGATCACTGTGATCATTTCGAGAAAGTATTGATTATATGCCGAGAACATAGGATCTCCCTAAACCCGAAAAATTCTATTTTCGGGGTCACTGAAGGAAAGTTGTTAGGACACATTGAAAGAAAGGAAGGGATAAAGATAGATGTCAAAAGGGTTAAAGCTATTCAGAGCTTTACTTTACCCACAAGCAAGACTGGTGTTCACTCTTTCTTCAGAAGAGTGAATTTTCTCAGACGCTTTGTTCCTGACTTTGCTGAAAAGAATCACCGCATATAAAATATAATGAAGGGGTTGCAAAATTTCCGGTGGAGTGAAGAAGGAAAGGCATCATTTGAGGACATAAAGGCCTCTGTAGCCCATGCACTCGTCTTGGTATGCCCTGACTTCTCCAAGGATTTTATCATGTACAGTTATGCATCTTAGCATACTGTATCAGCCATCTTAATGCAAAAGAATTCTAACGATGTTGAATCTCCAATCATGTTCATGATTTCTCCTCTCAAGCCTCATGAATTTAAGATGTCTCAATTGGAAAAACACGTCTTCATCATTGTCAAAGTAGTCAAGAATTTCTAGTACTACATTCTGAACTCTCATATGGTGGTGCTGGTTCCTGACACGGCAATCAAGTCAATCCTAACTAAACAAGAGTTAGGAAGCTTATGAGGGAATTAGATCGTAAAGGTCCAAGAGTATGACCTAGACATAAAACCAACCAAGCTGGTAAGAGGAAAGGGCCTATGTCAGCTTATGGCTGAAAACAAAGATTTAGAGGTCCCTAAAGAAAAAGATGATTACATCGATGGAATGCAAAGCCAGCTGGAGAAAGCTAATTCTCTACCTATGGTTTTGTTTGTTGCAACTAGCGATAAATGGTATTAAAACATCACTTTCTTTCTCACTTCCAGTGAGTTCCCAGCTCATCTAACTTCAAAGGAAAATCGTACTATAAAGCTCAGGGCATCCAGGTATATCATCTGGGATGATGGTTTATACAAGCGTGAGATTGATGGCATCTTCTTGCGATGTGTTGACAAGCCACAACAGGTAAAATTGCTAGAAATTTTCCATGATTCAGCTTGCGGTGGTCACTTTCCCTCTTTTGTCATAGCACATAAGATCATCCAAGCTAGGTACTATTGGCCAAAGCTATTTCAAGATATAGCCACTTGGGTAGCAAAATGCGGGATCTGCCAACATTTTGTTGGCAAACTAAAATTGGCTACTTTTCCCCTTAGGCCAGTCATCATTGGTGAACCATTCAGGCAATGGGGAATTGACTTCATTGGAGCAGTCCATCCCCAATTGAGTCCTAGACATAGTTATGTCCTAACAGCGATAGATTACTTCACTAAATGGGTGGAAGCCATACCTGTCAAACATGCCACTTCTGAATTTGTTTATAACTTCATCAAGGAAAATATCATCATGAGGTTTGGTATTCCACACAAAATCATCGCCGATAATGCTTCCAACTTATCCTCATGGGAAGTCATCAATTTTTACTATGAATATGGGATAACCTTAACCCACGCCTCAGATTATTATCCCTAGGGAAATGGTCAAGTGGAATCCAGTAATAAGAACTTAGTGACCATCATACGGAAGCTAGTTGATGAGAATCAGCGGTCATGGCACAATTCATTGTATGATGCTTTGTGGGTAGACCGTATTACTCCAAAGAGGTCCCTCGGTATGTCACCTTTTCAAGTATTTTTATGGGAATTGACACTAAACTTCCCATTTCTGAGGAACTTCCTGCTCTGCGCTTGGAAGAGTGATCGAAGATGAAACTTTCTAGAATTCTCTTGAAAAGAGGGTAATGTACTTGACAAAGCTTGAAGAAAAGAGAGTAAAAGTGGTCGACAGGATCACCAAACATCAGAATCAAGTCAAGAAACTATTCAATAAACAGGCCAAGCAAAGATATTTTTAGGTGGGAGATCTCGTCCTTTTATGGGACAAGTGAAGAGAGCCAGAAGACATGCATGGAAAGTTTGATTCTTTATGGAGAGGACCTTTCAAAGTCAAGCAGCTCAATGGAGAGAATAGCTTCCATCTCTCGTATCTAGATGGGATTGAACTCTTGCTTCGCTATAGTGGGCAGTATCTCAAAATATTCAGGAAGTAGAGCTTGCTCTCTTCTTTGTACAGTTTGCTTTAGTTGTGTGTTTGTTTTTGTTGGTTGTGTGTTTTCCCTTTTGTCGTCGCCCTTGTTTTTGACTCTGTAACGCAATGGATAGGCACATGTTGATTTGGGATTCTCTACCTTTTTATTTTCGCTCAAAGATAGTCCCTAGAAAAAGCCAGTTGTTATCCTGTAAAATTGACAAGGGCAATTTTGTAGGTAACCATACCAAAATTGTGTTTTGGTTCCCTGCCAAGGTCCATTTGCATTCAAAATGGCATAAAATTCCCTTTCTAAAGATCTGGTTTTTCAAACTTAGTCATTTTGGTCCTTTTTTGGTTTAGCGTAGATTTTTTTCATGCAACACCAAATGAATTTGCGCCCCTTTCTATTCCTTTAGCACATCCTTTGGAGTGTTGACATTAAAATTGTTGCACCTCACCATGTTGCACCCTTCTAACCTATGCCGAGGCGCATGTGCCAACTTTTCGACACTAAAAATGTTGTGCCCTTAAGTGGTGCGCCAAAGTGCTATAAACCCCATGTTGACAGTCCTGAATTCGCGTCAAAGGTGTAAATAATTTCATGCTGACAGATGCATATCCACGCCAAAAGCACAAATAAATTCATGTTGGCATTCATTTTTGTGCACCCTTTTAAAAATTTGGTGGTGCATTTATTGCACCTTTTGCTATATATAGGCACATCCGACCTATCATTTTCAGAATTGAAAAACACGTGAAAATCTCTTTTCTCTGTACCTGTCAGTGCTCATGTCATCCCCATGTCACTTTATGTCGTATTCGTGGACTCTGCATCATTTTTCCAGCCTATATATTCCTGGTAAGTGGTCCTTGCTTTTCTTATGGTTTTTGTTTTGGTTTGGTGGTCTGTGGGGTTGATTTTGTTTAAAAAACAAAGAAATGAATCTAAAGAAACAATATGCACCCTCCAGCCCATTTTGTAATCTTCTCTCCCCCCAAACCAGTTTTACCCTCCTTCCAGATCTACTGTCCTGGAGGGCTTAGTCTCAAAAATTAACCCAAGATCCTCTTCACTCTGTTCCCTTTACTGTATAAATCCATGTTGAAAGAGCCCTAAAAACTGCATGAACCAATAAAAAAAGGAAATAAATCTTGAGTTGTTATGATCCAAACATGTGGCTTTCTCCATTAGTGCAAACAAATGCTCTGTTGCATAAAACACAGTTGCACCAAAGGGCACATTGTCCCTCCCTGAAGCATGCGTCTTCCCTGTGCCCTATCAAACTCCAAAAAATCTACATAGGCACAAGCGCAATCCCACCTACACTGACACATGAATGTTATGCAAGTTTTTCTGTTCCGCACCAAAGGCTAAGAACTGGCACACCTCAAGTTAGTGATACACCATTTAAATATGTGCCCCTTTCACACATCACAACTGTTTGCAACATGTTCCACACCTGCGCCATTGGCGCATCTTATTGCCATGCAAAAAAAAAATTATTTGCACCTAGTTTAAACCTTACACAATATCATAGGCGCATATCTTTTAACATCAACATTGCATGATATGTGTAATATTCTTGTGCCCTACGCCCTTTGGCACTATTTTCTTCCTTGCAACACTCTACATCAGTGTGCCATGACTTTTCTAACCCTGTAGCCTGTAGTATGGTTGCGCCCTGCGCCCAAAAGCATCTAAATTGCTAACTCTCTTACTATAAAGCTTTGATGGATGATCTAACAACTAACATGGCTCTTTTGCGATGGAATTCGCTCCTTCTTGCAGATGAACAACTGAACTTGGAATCGCATATGTCTTCATCAAGTAAGAGGCCGACCAAGTCTAAGGGTAAGGCCAAAATCACAGAGGAAGAAATGAAGTATAAGTATAAAAGGGTCAGGATGCTCGAGTCCCATGTAGAATGTCACTTAGACATCAGGGTTGATGAACTTGGCCACATTGACATGGAAGATTTTTGGGCCAGAACAAGGAGGGTCATATGTAGTCCTTGGATGGACAAATTGGTTGGCAGTGGTCTACACTTTGCTGGGGGAATTCCTGTAAGTGCGGTGAATAATGAAGTCATGATTGTGGTGGCCCACTACTATAATAAAGACATGAGGTGTGTCTAGAATGAGAAGGTCGAGGTTATAATCAAACTCACTTCCTGACACTTTGAAATCATGCTAGGTATCCCCCACCACTGGTACTTTGTGGCCGTGAGTCAGGGAGACTGCATAAAAGCATGGATGAGAATGAGGACAAATGTATGTAGCTCATGAATAAAGTATACCTAAAAAATAAAAAGGTACTAACCAGGTGGCCCAAGGTTATTCATCGCAGTGACTTTTCAGAGGAGCTGAGTGACACCATTACCTTCCTGAGTAGGGTGTTTGGGCTTCCTGATGCCCATTACTGCCACAAATGGATGCTCAAGTATCTGGAGACAATGAACAAAAACGTGCCTAATCAGCATTTTGAGTGGGTAGAGATCATCAGCAGCACCATCTTTGAACAACTCTAACAAGTCTCAATAATGGGGTGGTTCTACATGAACTCCTACGTGGTCTACGATGCTTCCTCTGAGAGAGATTATCCGGCACTGAGATGATACGCGGTATGACCCCAAGTGAAAATATATGAATATTATCCATAGTTGAGATTGGAAAACAACATCCCATAGTTCACCAAGATCAACGATGCCTTCTTCTACGGCATCATCTTCCTTTTGAGGCCCGATATGACTCACGGTCGAACAACCAAGAGCATTGTGACTGAAATAGAGAAGTGGGGGGCGTTATTTACGTAATTCTCCACTTTTACTTATCTTAGAGCTGCCAACTTCTTGGGAGATCCCAATAAGTTGCCAAGATATGCAGGCCCTAAGTTGATCCTATTGGAGCTATCTACATAGCTCATCACATATCATAAGAAATTCCTAAAGAGAAAGAAGTGGGGAACTCCATTCCCCCTCACAGTGGGTAGGTACACATGCACTTCTCACACCAAAGCCCGAGAAATGTTTACAAAACTGGAGCTGCTTAACTTATAGCATAATTTCCTAGCAAGGTTGACCTTTGATCCATGAAATTTCCTCCCAAAGGAAAAGCTCGATCCGATCCACGTCCCATAGATCAAGGATATCTATATTGATCTCTATCACGAGGTCGAGCTTAGAAGAAAGGATCACTCCCACTTGGCCTTAGTAGAGATCATCCAGTATGGTGTGGCCATTGTTCCGAAAGGTTTCCAAATGACTGATCAAGAAGTTGATTAGGTGTATTTAGATACAAATGGGGACAACTGGCCATTTGCTAAGATAGACAGAGAAAAGGCACCTCAGATTATTGAAGAGAGGGTAAAAGACACCTTGTAGCACACAGAATACTGGTGCAAGTTTAATGGTCTCATCTACCTCGGCGTAGACTTCACCACATCTCCCTTAGGAAATGCACCTACCACTCCAAAGCATTTGCCAAAGAGCAAAGGAAAATACAAGCAAGGGGAATCAAGTGCTACTCAAGAGCAAACTCCAGAGAGTCCTCCTTCCACCAGCCAGGAATAGGTTGTAACCCTGGTATCTATAGAGAAAGAAGTGGCAGTAAGTATTCCAATGGGTACCTCCACTCAAGATGTTACCACTGTTATAACCACTGAGGTTCTCACCACTCCTTCTCTCACTCCCCCTTCTCCTCCTCACGTCACTCAAGCAACCATTCCTTTGGTTGTGTCTTCTCCCCCATCTTCTACTGTTCCCCCTTCCTCTTCCTCCATCTTCTCTTCCCTCGCAGAGCTGTCCCCCAGTATTTCTTCCCTCATCTCTTAGCTCCCTTCCACCCCCATAGTTTCTTCTCCTACACTAAATCCTACCCCTGTGAGCATTAGAGGTTCAGCTTCTTTATCAATGCCACCGCCAAAATTCTTAACCCATTTCCCCGAGTACATTGCAGTTTTTCCTTCTTCTTCTGTCATTCCCTCTTCTCCAGCTAGCCCCACTCCCTTAAGTCTGTCATGGATCTCCCAACACCTGAGCCAGCACAAGAGGAAAGTCCCCATTGAACCTATGGACTTCTCTATCATTCCAACAAAAAGAGCTAAGAAACAAAATCCAATAACCCACTTCTCTCAGAGCGCCTCAGGTGAAAGACTAATGGAGATCACATACCCTGATCCCACAAAGGACAAAAAGGATTTGTCTCCTATAGATTATATAGTGACATAGGTTGCAATGGGAATGTCCTCTGATATCCTACAAGGAGAGGCCCTATCTACGGTGGATGCCCTTTGCAAGAAGCTCCAGGAAGCAAAGGAGGAGAAGAGGTTGCTAAAAGAACAAAACAAACATCTTCTCAAAGCCCTGCAGAAAATGGGTAGTACACCTCCCACAACTGCCAGTGAAACTCCTAAGGCCCTTAGTCAGGAAAATATAAACGAATACACCAAGATTGGCAAACAAGGCATGGCAGTATCTGCCTAGAGAGACCAAATCCTCAAAGATAGTGAGGAAGTGATCGTCAAGTTTATTGAGCTATATCAGAATATTGGTCAGGCTAACAAGGAACTCCAGGTTATTACAGGACGTATCTCCAAAGAGTTAGACCATGCTAGGTTACAGCATGAGACATTTCAGAAGATGCTCGACTACTCAGTCGATGATTTAGTTAAATTTGGAGTCTTTGATCACCCATGGGCACCCAAAAAAGTCCTTTCTACTTTGGATTATCGGGTCGATCAGATGGAGTTTGTCTTGGAGAAAATTGACAAAGTTAAGGAGCAAGCCCTGGATGCAATGCATCAAATGGAGAAAATTGTCTTAAGAATGTCTCCAAGCTTGCTTACTCCATCATACACCTTGAGGAAGGTAGATGAAACCATTTGGCTCTTCAAAGAGATCGTCACGCAAGGTTTAGGGACAGAAGCTACTTTTGATGTGGAATCCATCAACAACCTTCTAGCTTGCTGCAACTTCGTGGGCTACCTGATGAGGAAATGAGTACTTCAAACTCCCAAAAAAGCTTAGAGATGAATGAGAGACTTGTGAAGTCATCGACGATCGCACCAAGGGTCCTTCCTAGGATCAATTTCAACTGATGATTAGCAAATTCATGGAGTACCGGGCTCAATTCCACATTGTCTCTCCTGAGCAAAAGTAATATAATCCCTTCCATCCGTGGGATGACGATGAATAGCCTTCCTCCTCTTGGATTTCTTTTTGTAATATTTAAAATTATGTGGGCACAAATTATGATATCATCCATGTTGCACCATGGGATGTTGCCATCCACCAAGTTACCCAAAGTCAACAGTTGACTTTTAGATATTTTGTAATTAGTTGTTGGTTTATTTTTTCCTTCTCTCTTCTTCTCCTTCTATATATACTTGAATACTTGTTGTATTCAAGGGTGGACATTTTTTAGATGAAAAATAGAAGTGAGAATAAAAGGCTTTGTACTTTTGTAATAGAAGAAAACATTAATACAAATATTAAGACTTTGTGTTGAATACATGTGTTATGTGCATCCGATCTTTCTTATGTCAAATATGTGTGTTTATTCTATTAGATCTATCTCTATTTTTTTGTCATTTGTTCATCAGTATTGCTTTATTCGTCTATGCAAGTAGGTTTTGCTCTATTTACTACCAGCCCAAAATGTAGACCCTCTGACCTTTCTGCTTTGGAATTCATTTCTTTTCTCCCTTCAAATCTATCCTATCTCCTCTCCTCACTTCTTTCCCTTCTTTTCACAGTCAGAAATACCCCAACTGGGACGAGATCCCAAACCCCTGAATTCAGAATACTATGGGACTTGCATAGATTCCTGCTGGTAGAATAGTAATAAACCAGTTTCACTTTGCTGTTTCAAAGAGGGTCCATGCCTTACACACTGTTGGCTCATCTATCCATAGATCTACCCTCCCGACAGATTTTCAGACCAACAGATATAAATCCTTGAGTCAAACTTCCACTTAAAAGATGACTCCCTCAAAAGGACATCTTCCTCTCAACAATGGCTCTTATAAATAGACTGCTCCCTTGAAGGACAATTGTGGTAAAGCTCCTTAAAAAAATTAGAAAAATGATGAGAGAAATTGAAGCTTCCCACATCGATCGGCTTCAGAAAGACCTTAAGGAGTTACATTTTCTTCATCCCATATAGACTTCCCACCTTGATCAGTCTATCTCAAACTATAAGTCAAAACAAAAAAACCTTTTAGTCATGGACTTGCCCCATTGTGACCTAGGTTCTCTTGCCCGAAGCACATGCTACCTGCACCCATATAAAAAATAACTACCTTTCACCCTTCTTACCATTCCCATTCCCATTTCCTACTGCCTCAAGGGACCTCTCAGAAACCATGACATTTTGTGATCATGTGACTACTTTTTCACCATAGAACAATCAATCATGCAATGTCTTTAGGGTCTTACGTTCATCACCTCTTTCAGGGTGTGATATACTCAGTATGATCCTTGCTAATCAGGTGGATTTATTGCCCCCTCTTCTCTTTTAGCCATCCTTGTTTACATTTTGATTACCTTATACAGGACTCAGTCCTTGATTCTTACTTTTGGGGTAATTTATCTTCTTCTTTTCACCACAATCGACCCACCTACTGTAGACACCAAATTTGTGTCTTACGACCCCTTGTGACCCGCATCTCATCTCACAACTTAACCTCATCACCTAAACCTTACACAATTATTTATTAATTACCTTGTAATTGATAAATCCACATCACCTTACCTACCACCTCATTTTGCCACCTCATCATGACCTAGCCCTAACCCTAAACGAACCTAATTAAGACCTATGACTTGGTCTAGACTCACATCCATAACTAATGCCTCCTTTTTCGCACCCAAAACCGACCTTCTATCCACTTGACCAAGCCCGCAACTGATCTCTCAGGAGAAAAGTAGGGAAGGTGGGATATTTTACTAAAAATAGCCTACTTTTTCCTTACCGATGTCGGTTCCTACTCGACCGTCGTCAGTTACGTAACCGCCATCGGCTCCCTGTAAATGGCCTCCCCAAACCAAAAACAAAGGATCGGAATTTCATTTTTGGATCAAGTCGAATGATTTTTGAATCAACAGAGGTCATTGGGAGCGAAAAACATAGTCCAGATCTTCACTTGACCGAGCAGAGACGAGTGAAGAAACCAAGAGAGTTTGCAGCAAAAGAGATCAACTTGCATCTTTGTCAAAACCAGTAAGTCACATCTTGCATGTCCTCTATAACATTTCTTATGCTCTTTGAATCACAGTCCTCCTAAATCCGTTTCTGAATCCACTACCCTTCGTACCATTGCATCTAACTGTCATTCTTTTACCTCTCATCACCTTATTTCCTAATACCACCTATATACAGCCTTACAAACAACAAAACTACCCCACAAAGCAACCAACCTACAGATCCTAGAACCCACCGGTATCGGTTATCAGTAACCAGCATCGGTTATCAGTAACTGGCATCGGTTCCTCTGATCAAAACTAGAAAACTAGCCTTTCCCCTACCCAGTTCAACGAAGCAACTTAATTGATATTTTACAGTTTTTTGTGTTAATTCATATTAGCAGGGAAACTGACCACCTTCGAAAGGAAGTTTTATATTTCCTGGGCCCAAGGTAGTTTCCTCATTTATTGTCTACTCAAAATCTTGTGGTATTGTGTTCTTATTTGCAGGTAGTCCTTCCAAGACAAAAAGGAGTTCTTCGCAGTCAGCCTGATCTTTCTCTACGGTACGCGCACATCATCTCGACATTCTACAGGTATTCCTCCTAGCCCCAACCACTTCTGTCTCTGTACCACAAGCTGCTGCTGTCAGTTTCTCTGAAGATGAAATTGTTGAATTTGGTACAGAAGACCCTGACCCTGCCCTTTTCATCTCCGCTTACATCCGGGACATTCGGGTACGTCGTGTTATGATTGACGGGGGTGCTAGCCTAAACATCATCTCTTCAAAAGCCTTCCAACAAATGAATATCCCTTCTAGCTACATGTGTGCCAACCCCATCATGTTGCGGTCATTCAATGACGCTATTACCTCTACCTTAGGCACCGTGATCCTCAACATTTGGGTAGGACCACGTACTTTACCTAAACTCTCCTATGTCCTTGAGGGAGAGTTCCAATATAATATATTGCTGGGTCGTCCTTGGATCCGAGCCATGGGATGCGTTCCCTCAAGATTACATAGATGCATAAAATTTGAGTACGAGGGGAAGTCCTACACCGTAAAAGCTGATCCTCCCCCCTTTAAAACCTGCAATATGTTATACCGCCCTAACGATGTGCTTATACCAATCAAGACACCCATTCATCCAACCCAGCCATCCACTTCCAACGCACTTACACCTTCAACCAATGAAACCGCCGTTACAAATATCACTTCCTTTCCCGTAGCTAACATCCCAACCTCCGACACCTTAGTAGATGTTTTTCAACGCCTTACGTTGGGGGAATACCGCCTATACAACGTTAGCTCTTTCCATACCCTACAGGAGTACAGACAGTTACATGCACATCCCACCTACGACCGTCGCGTGGGGGAGGTAATCTCTTACAGACCACCCCATTGCCGCACCAACCTAACGTATGGGGGTGTTGACGCATCCTCCATTGCCCCTGAACCTCCTCTTGGTGTGGTTCCCTTCCAATCCGATTTATAGTACCTGACAAATCGTCACTTCGCCCTCACCTTCTTGACTCGCTGTGCTTGGAAAGGCTTTGGTTTTGGTCTTTATGAACAAGGCCAACATACACTCATTCCCGTGACTACCCGCAAACACAATGATTGCAGTGGTCTCAGTTTTCTTGAAACACCTACACAGGAGACACCTTGTGTCAGCTGTATTCTGGAAGAAGACAACGTCACCCCTACCAAACCATCATCACCCACTTTGCCATCATCACCCACAGAATCTATAGACCCTGAATCTATCCCCCCTAACTTTTTTTTCATAAATGCTATCTTCATAGGTCCTCTCACTTATCAACGCGATAATGAGGACCCATCTTCTCTTCCCCTTCTGTATCCAGACATGATCGAAGAGGATTCGCCTTTGATTAATGTTGTTGAGTGTCAGGATGACGACTCCATCCTCACTTACCTTGGCGTGGATGATTCTTATATTCAATGAGCCTTACCATCTAAAACCCAAACCATGCTGAACGAATCTACTATAGAAATCAACATCCACACGGAGGAGGATCCTCACATTGTGAAGATCAAACAATCCCTTAACGCATCAGAACAAGTCACCTTTACTACTTTCCTCAGTTCTCGCAACCAAGCTTTCGCTTGGTCCTACGCTAACATGCCAGGAATTGATCCTACCATTGCCATCCATAACATCACTCTAAACCCCGATTCCAAACCAGTCAAACAAAAACTGAGAAAAATGCATCCACGCATTGCCCTCTTGGTCAAAGAAGAGCTTCAACGACTTCTTTCTGTTTCCTTCATCTTGCCTATTGACTATCCTCAATGGATTTCTAACATCGTACCTGTCACTAAAGCGACGGGGGGACTTCAGATATGCATGGATTTCCGGGATCTTAACCTCGCTTGCCCTAAGGATGACTTCCCCCTCCCAAGTATTGATCAACTTGTTGATCTCACTGCGGGACATGAAATGCTTTCTCTCATGCATGGCTTTTCAGGATACAACCAAATTTTGGTTGCCCCTGCCGATCAACACAAAACTTCCTTCATAACTCCTTGGGGAACCTTCTGTTACCGTGTAATGCCATTTGGCCTTAAGAATGCTGGTGCGACCTATCAGTGGGCTATGACCTACATTTTTCATGACATTATGCACACTATCCTTGAAGATTACGTCGACGATCTTGTTGGCAAGTCTAAACATCGCAGTGAACATCTCGATGTTTTAACCATTATTTTTGATCACCTGTTACAATATTCTGTCCGTCTTCAACCAAAGAAATGTGTCTTTGGTGTCCTTTCGGGAAAGCTTCTTGGTTTTATCATCTCTTTGCATGGCATCGAGGTCGATTCATCTAAAGTCAAAGCTATCATAGAAATGCCCCCACCTACTAACCTCAAACAATTGCGTAGCTTACAAGGTAAGTTACAATCTATCCGACGTTTCATCTCCCAACTCTCGGATCAATGTCAACCTTTCCATCACCTCCTTAAAAGGACATTGAATTTCAATGGAGTGAAGAGTGCCACCAAGCCTTTGAAGCTCTCAAAACTTATCTCTTGCAGCCACCCGTGCTTATCCCACCTCAAGACGACCGCCCTTTCTACCTTTACCTTTCCGCCACTGACCACGCTGTAGGGGCCATGCTTGCACATCGTGACTCTGAAAATTGAGAACAAGCCGTTTATTATATAAGTCGTACTTTGGTGGACTATGAGACTAGGTATACACATGTAGAAAAGTTTTGCCTAGCCCTATCATTCGTGGCTACCAAACTCTGACACTACCTTTTGAATCACAAAACTTTTGTCATCACCAACACGGACCCCATCCATTACATGTATGCCAAACCTCATCTAAACCAACGCATCGCCCGATGGCTCATGCTCCTCACCGACCTCGACCTTCAGTTCGTCCACCAGAAATCAATCAAAGGACAAACCATCGCAGACCAACTTGCGGAAGCCCCTTTACCTGGAGAACAATTTACCAATTTTACATTCCTCGACGAACTCATCGCCACTCTTTCACTCAAGGAGGATTCGTATCCAATGACTCTCTTCTTTGATGGATCCAAATGCCAATGTGGTGGAGGAGCTGACATTGTTCTCGTTCCTCTTGACGCCGAGCCTATGCCTCTTTCATTCCGACTCGATTTCCCTTGCACTAATAATACAGCGGAATACGAGGCCCTTGTTCTGGGTCTCCAGGTTACGCTGCACTTAGGTATCAAATCTATCAATATTTTTGGCGACTCTCAATTGGTAGTCAATCAAGTTATGGGAATCTACCAATGCAAAAATGAGGAACTTCAAAAATACAAACACTACGTGGATTCGCTTCTAGCCTTATTTACTCACTATTCTATCCAAACCATTCCACGCTCTACTAACAAATTTGCGGATACTATGGCTTGCTTAGCCTCGCAAATTCCAGCCTCATCAACTGACTCTGACATTTTTGTCTTGGTCCAACAACTCTTTGCCCCATCTTATTCAGCCCCAGTTGTTTGTACGATAAATATTGTGTCTGCTAACTTGCAAGATACTTGGTATCACCAATTCCATGACTACCTTACAACCTCTGTTCTCCCTTCTGACCTTACTAGTACCGGTAAACGTGCTTTTCTTAAACGCGTTTCTTGTTATGTAGTTATGAGGGGACTCCTTTATAAACGTGGCTTTGATGGCATCCTCCTTCGATGTCTCACCGGTGAGGAGATCACCCATACCATCCAACAAGTCCATGACGGTATTTGTGGTGGACATTTTAGTGGCCTTACCATGGCTAAATGAATCCTTCGCCTAGGTTATTATTGGCCTACTCTCAATAACGACTGCTACGAATATGTTAAGTGTTGTGTTATGTGTCAACAACATGCCAACCTTCAACATACTCCTAGCCACCCGCTCCAGGTCGCTCGAGATCTTTGGCTCTTCTCACAATGGGGTTTAGACCTTATTGGTGAGATTCACCCGTCCTCTTCACAATGTCACCGATGGATTATCACAGCAA
This sequence comes from Taxus chinensis, assembly GCA_019776745.2. Lineage (NCBI taxonomy): Eukaryota > Viridiplantae > Streptophyta > Pinopsida > Cupressales > Taxaceae > Taxus > Taxus chinensis. Next base: position 39,440,626 of record CM034150.1, read on the forward strand.
CCGAGTATTACACAAAATGGGTGGAGGCTATTCCACACATTTCAACTAAAAAAGAAAAAATTGTAGAGTTCATTAACCACCACATTATCTGTCGTTTTGGTGTTCCTCATCGCCTGATTACAGATAATGGAAAATCTTTCAAAAATAGGTTGTTGCAAGACCTTTGTGACAACTTTGGTATCAAACTTAGCTTCTCATCACCCTACTATCCACAAGCAAATGGACAAGCTGAATCCTCTAATAAAACCCTAACCAAAATCCTCATGAAAGTTGTCAATGAGTCTGGATGAAATTGGCACGATCACATCCCCTTTGCCCTTTGGGCTTATCGTACTAGCATCCGTACCTCTACTAATGCCACACCTTTTTCTTTGGTATATGGTACTGAGGCTATCTTACCTCTCGAAATACAAATACCCTCCCTCAGAATATCCCTTCAGGATATTCTCACTAACAATGATTTCCGCCAAGAGCGGTTAGCCCAATTGGAGCTTCTTGACGAACGTCATCTTACAGCTCTTGATCACCTTCAAATCTATCAAAAACGCATCAAGTGTGCTTATGATAAGCTACTCCATGAGCGTACATTTAAGGTTGGTGATATTTTCCTCAAAGAGAATCAACATGTCACCAAACTAGAAAAGAGAAAACGTGGAAAATTTGCTCCCAATTGGATTGGGCCTTATATAATCACTCACACCTATGGATCAGGAACTTATCATTTAGCTTCGCTTAATGGTAAACCTGAGCCTGAACCCCTTAATGCCTTGCATCTTTGACCATTCTACTATTGAATTTAGTGTTATATCACTTCTTATCTACCTGTCGCTCGTCCCTTGAGCTTACATACCACCACATGCACTTCGTTTCCTACACCTCATAATGAAAATCAAGCTCACATAGTTTGATTCTCACCTCACCTAAATGATGCCTTCCCCTTTTTGGTCTAGTCCATGACTTCAAAGTATTAAAATAAGCCATATTCTTATGGGATTTTCTTGAGTCAAACTTCCTACCAAACTAGATGCTTCACGCCAAAAGAATATCTAGTCATCTAAATTAAATATAGACTGCTCCCTCGAAGGACAGCTATATGCCGAACTATTGCTGCTATTATATATAGACTGCTCCCCCGAAGGACAGCTATGCATTAAAATCATATCTGCTACTATAAATAGGCTGCTCCCTCGAAGGACAGCTATACACAGTCAGCCTTTACCAGAAGATTCTCGCATTGATCAGCTTCGTGAAGACCTCAAGAATAAAACAATCAATATCCCTTGTAGGCTTCCCGCATCAATCAGTCTATCTTCAATAAAATAAAAGCCTCATTCAAAAGAACTTTTGAGTCATGGACTTGTCTATTTAGGGTAGGTTCTCTTTTGTCAGAACACTCACTTTGTAATAAATCCTCTGTACCTCAGCTATATCATCCACCTCACCTCACCATTTGTTTCAACTCAAGGGACGTAACGTACACCCGATATATTGTGATCATACAACTTTTTTCACCTATGGACTTCTTGTCTATGCACAGTACCTAGGGCTTCAAGCTCGTTCTATGTTGTGTGGTTTGTTTAGCTCTTTTCACCTACGGAGCACTCTTTCCGCTTTGCCTCGCATCTAGGATTGTGTGTTGATCTTAATCAGGACATGGTTCCCTTCTACCTGGGTAGGCTAACTTTCGCTTCCCTTATACCTTTTACAACATCACCAATTCATTACCGACACCAACAACCTTACCTTACCAATATTAATATCAATATTCTTACTAGCCAACCAATTGCCTAAACTGTACCAAATTGCCTGAATTCGCCTCTCCCTGATCCTAAGGGAGAACTACATCGGTTTGAGGCCCCTCCTTGCTTTGTGCAATGGGCTATGTAGGCAGCACTTCGGAGACATGGGGTCTCCCAAGGTTAGCTCGACCATCCCCTACCATAACCTATCATGTGTGGTAAATATAAATATTTTTGTGTATTTCTATCACATTCCTCTTTATCCTTTTTCAAAACACCAAAAGTCAAAACGAAAACATTCTTATTATTATCGTAACTCAAATCAACATACATATTCAGTTTTATTTAGATGTTAAACAAATACATCTTCTCTATCATCGACATGCAGGTCGTCATCCTTATTAATTCTTATACCTTGCTAACATTTATTTAGACCCTTACGCCTCATCCCGAACTAGGTGAGGATCGTGATCGTCGACCCCTCTCGCCAGGCCTCTCTGTCCTCAAAGGTACCACGGCTATTGGTACCGCCCACTGATCTGCCAACCTCTCCTGTAACATATGAATACACCCTCTCACATGGAGGACTCCCGCCTCTAGTCTCTCTGCCCGTGACTCCGCAACCACTAACAATCCCCTTGTCTCATTCACCTGTGTTTAGAGCTGCTGAACCAAACACTGCAAACGATCTCTCTCTGCTGTAATCACCGCTATGTCATGACGATCACGTACACCTTGCAGCTCTGCTACCCACCATAATCTATAGGCCTCTGTCGTTCCTGCGTCCATTACCCTGTGATCGGCTGCTACTTCTTCAGGACCTTCTGGATGTGTTGGCTGGGGAGGTGAGAATACTGCCTCTGCGTCGATCCTCATATATGGTCTATAAGCCTGTGGTATGTCCTACACGAATCCAAATTGTCGCCGCACGCGATCTATAGGAATCCTCTCATATTCACCTGGCCTGTGCCCTGCGATCCACCTCAATCGCTCTACACCCCTCAACTCCTCAGCTATGTTCTCTGTTACCATATAATTCCCATAAGGCCTCCAACAGATATCCACAATCGTCACCCTCTCCCATATCTACCTGTAAAACTCAATGTCACCCGTCACGGCCTGAGATCTTGCCTCTTGTTCTGTCTGGACCCATCGTCTGAATCCTAACCTCTGTACTCCGGTCTCTCCTGACTGGATGGGTCAGCCTATTGGTCACACACAAACAATGTGCTCATAGGCCCAACAGTGTAATAAGTATGAACAATCCAGCGTCATCCTATGATTTCCCCTACATGCCCATAGACCCCTGTATAGCTCCGCCAAATATGCAGGTGCCCATGCAAAAGTCACGTTCCTTTCTATCATCTCCCAAAAAACACACATCAATGCCTTCGGAAATCTTCCCCCATCCGCCCTTGGTAACGCGTAATACCCTACCGCTATCATTAATATGACTGCTAACCTTGTCTCCTCAGGATGTGCTGCATACATTATCCCATACGTAAATGACAAACCTCGTTGTGTTAAATCTCGTGCGTATGGACCAAATACTACTGTTATCACTCCCCGTGCCACGCTAGGTAATTCCTGATATACTGGTTTTCCTGTAATTGGGAGTCTCAAAATACGGAACACATCTTCCAATGTTACTGTCATTTCCCCTGTTGGTAGATAGAAGGTATTTTTCTCAGGATTCCATCTTTCAATAAATGCCTACAACATAGCATGGTTCCGTGCAATTCGTGAATAATAGCGGATCTCACTTAACCCCAAATGATTTATCAACATCCATTCAGCTGGTGTTACATCCGCTCGGATTCGTGACAACAACACTGGTACACTATCATTCATCCTTAGCCCTGCATCTGCCTGCATATGTCACAAAAACCAATAACTGTTCAATAAATCAAATCCCCACGGGTTTTTTTTTTTCTCACATTCTGGAAATTCCTACAGCAACCGGTATCGTTTATAGTAAACCGGTACCGGTTTAGTAACCGATACCAGTTATTCCTAACCGATATCGGTCACTGTCACCTTCATACCGCCTGCTTAAACCTACTGCCTACGACAATAATTTGAGCGTTTATTCCTTTCTATACCTACAAACATACCTGAAACCCCTGATTACCTACCCCGTAACACTTATAACCCTTGCTATCATGTTTTCTTTTTCATATCTACCCACTTAATCTCTTATTCATAACACATGCAAAAATCAAATCACAACCAAAACATTTACCTCTTGGGTTGCAGCAGCTTGCGGTGGCACTTATCTTCCCTCTCATCCCTGCCTGCTGGATGCTTCTCCTCGTTCTGCCATGATCACCACTCTTTTCAAATTCACCTTTCTACTTTCTGAATCTCAGATCACATTCACTTTCCTATCTCTTTTCTCCTTATCACTCAAATCTCTCATGCAAATACCTGTCTCAGTCATCAAAAAGTGTCACGTTCGCGTATTTAACTCTTGCATGGCTCTAAAAATAAGAACTTAAGTTGCCACCCTAGCTTTTCTATTTTTAGAAAACGCTCATACTAAATAACCGGTATCGGTCATGTGACCGATATCGGTCTAGCAGCTACCGACATCGGTTCTCTAACCGATATCGGTTATAGGCCTATCTTTTTACAACATGGTTCTTTTTCTTCATTTTCTACCTAATTTTTTGTCGCGCCCGCCCTTTTTCCTGCATAACAACACCATTATCCATATTTCTCCATCCACCACACATATCATTACAATGTCCATAACATCATCTATTTTACAAAAACAAACAAGTCATCAACTAAGGATACCAAAACAAAACAAAAAACTATCTATCTATACATCATTTGGATCCAACTCATCAGATACATATATAACAATGTCATAAAACCAGCCCAAAACATGTAACATTTCATCATATAACATGTCATCCATATATACGTGCAAAAACAAAAACATCAACATCATCCATATATCAACATGTCAACTAAACTCATCCTACATTCTATATCACAAACCATCGACAAAATACTTAAACACATTTTTCAACACTGCATACGGATCAAAACATCATATATATATATATATATATATATATATATATACAAGTTTTCAAATATACACTGTGCCCTACATCAGAGCCTCTGTGATCTCATAATCCAACAAAGCCGGCACGCAGGCCGCAATAACTATCAATAATCTCGACTCGGCTCGCAGGCCGGTCCCTCATATCAAAAATATACTCAGCTCGTAGGCCGGTATACAATAAATGAATAAATCCATACATGAATAAATGATGGCACACAGGCCTCTATCAACACAACCGGTTCGCAGACCGATGCCCATGTCCCTATAAAAAAACTATGTGGGGATCCCTCAGCTCTCCCCACCACCCTCAGCACCTCTCCCTGCTGGTCCCTGTGGTGCCTCTCACCTCCTACCTGTAACGGACACACCGGCTGTAGCTGCGCCTCCCTGCGACCTCTGACTATGCGAGGTCTCCGCTCAGTGTGCCGCATATGGCTGATACTCAACTCCGGTACTATCAAGGACATCCTGGTAGTATCGGGCCTCTGCTCTCGCCTCCATGTATCTCTCCCGTGCCACCGTCGGTACTGGGGCTGGTCCCTGGACTCCTACTACCAGTACCCCCTATGCTGGTGCTACTAGTGGTGCCTGTGGCCGCGGTGGTGCCTGTACCTGTGCTACTGCTGGTACCTATACCTGCACCTGTGGCTGTGCTGCTGCTGGTGGTGCTTCCTGTGCCTGTGCCTGAGCCTGGGCTAGCTGCCCCTGTAAGACCCCTATCTGTGCCTTCACAGTAGCAAGCTGCCCCTGTAATAACTGCACCTGGCCCCTGAGCTGATCTCTCTTTGCGGTCACCGCTGCCAAGTCTGGCTGTGCGGGCTGTGCTACCCTCACCGCTCTCTGACCAGCCCACCAAACCCTGTATGCTCCCGTGCACCCAGCATCATCTACGCCATCATCTTTTGGCCTCTCTGCAACCCAATCTGGATCCAAGGGCAGTGGTGTAGGCAGTGGGGCCTCTACATCATCCCTCTTGTACTGAGGGAAGGGAGGTGGCTCATCCTGTCACAACCCCATCTGCCTGCGTACCCTCTCTAGGGGTATCCTCTCATACTCTCCCGGCCTCCATCCTGCTATCCAAAAAGTGTACTGGATCCAGCATAACTATAAGCGGGCTCCTCTACCAGGGTGATGGCCTCTGTAAGGTCTCCATATGATGTCTACTGCTGTCAGGCCCTCTAACAAATGTCTATAATATGCCACATCTCGCCTGCAATAACTACTCGTGGCTACCCCACGACCCCCAACCACCTCTGAAAGCCATATCTGTATATGACCTCTGGCCCTGGCTGCTGGGGTAACCCTACTGGCCTGATGCATATGATGTGCTCATATGCCCAACAATGCAGCAAAAATGTTAAACAGATATCGAATCACCTCATCCGGCGATAACCCCAGAGCTCTCTGTATAGCTGCACCAGATACACTGGTGCCCACGCATAGCAAGTATGCTCCTCAATCATCTCAAGTAACACCCCCATCAACGCCCGTGGAAAGCGGCCTCCCTCTGAGTTCGGGAGGGTGAAGCAGGTGATCCCAATCATCATCAGCACAGCCAGCCGTGTCTCGTGTCAATGCGCACGGTACATGTCACCATACCCAATGCTCGCGCTGTGATAGGTAAGTAGCGCGGCTGTATCTCCAAAAACCTGTAATATATTTTCCATGGCAGTCTCTGAATCTACCTGGAAGACTGCCTCTCCCTCGATAGGTAGTCGAAGGATGCGATACACATCCTCCAACGTGATAGTCATCTCCCCATTCGGGAGATGGAACACATTGGTCGCCGGATCCATCTCTCGATGAGGGCGACCATCAGGCTGTGATCTCTCTCTATCACTCTGCACCTCTGGACTCCACCGAGTCCCACCTTGCGCATGATCGCCCAGTGAGCTGCGGCCACATGTGGTCTCATCCGCACCAACAGCGGGGGCATCCTATCCCGCCGCACCAACTGCTGACGTGCCTGTAAAACCAACCCACATCCTTAGACCTACTTTTTATCACAACATCTACTTTATCCTCTAAACCCCCTTTTATCCCCCCGACCACACCCTAACTCTCTACCACCCCACCTACAAACCAAACTCACCCCACCTAAAAACCAAACCCACTCCACCTAAAACCAAACCCACCCCACCCAAACCCCTACCCGACCCAAGCCCAAAATCTACCCAAATCCAAACTCACCCAACCCCCAAAAAAAAAAAACCCAAACCCAACCCACCCCCAACCAAACGCCACCCCACCCAACACCCCACCCCACCCACACCCAAACCCACCCAACCCAAAACACAAACATTGCCCAACCCATCCCAACCCACACTCACCCAAAACCAACCAACCCATACCCATACAAACCTAAACCGACGCCGACCGACATACGACCGATGCCCGGTCCAGCCCAACACACCCTGTCCACACAATTTGCGACCGATGCCGGTCACTTAGCAACTGACATCGGTCGCTTGTCCTGTAATTGCTGGGAGCCGAACCCCCGCGCGGCCCCCCGCCCATATTTTGCATTTTTATACTTATCTACCCACCCAAACACCCTAAAAACCTACCCACCCAGCCGAATTGCCCTATTTTACCCATCTATCCTCTTCGTTTTTCAAATTACGTCAATTTACTCATTATTTCCTAAAAAATGTAAATTCCTACCCAAACCCCCAATTTCGCTTAATACCATTCAAATGCACAAAATAAAGAGTTCCGAGCCTACCCGTACGACGACACGTCGTCGTGGTGGGATGGGTGGTGGTGGTCCAGCTGGTCCAGCCTCTCTTGCTCCTCCTACCTATGCCATAGCTCCAATTCTGATCTGCTGGGTCCCCGGCCAATCAACTGCTGCCTCCTCCTCACTCGCGCCCGCAAACAACTCACTCCTCCAGCAGAATAGCTCCACCTCACTCAATAAACTTCCAATCTCAACTCTCCACGTCAGACAAGTCAATTTGGTTTTCAAAATAACAAAGTGACAATGACAAGCCGTATTTTTCTTTTTATAGGTTTTGCGCCTCGTAACCGATATCGGTTTCATGTTGCCCTAATGAACCGGTATCGGTCCCTTAACCGATATCGGTCACGTAGAATCGACATCGGTTTTTTCTTCCAACTTTCCCCCAATTTTTTGCCCTTATTTACCATTTGCCCCTTTTTAACCAAATATCACCTATATCCACCTTTGCTGAACACCATTTTTCTAACCCTACCCTACCCGGCCCGGACCCAAGGCCTCGCCCTACCCATTTGGCTCGACCCAAGGCCTCGCCCTAACAAACCAACCGGCCCGACCCAAGGCCTCGCCCTAACAAACCGGCCCGACCCAATGCCTCGCCCTACCCTACCGGCCCGACCCAAGGCCTCGCCCTACCCTACCATGGCCCGACCCAAGGCCTGACCCTACCCATTTGGCTCAACCCAAGGCCTCGCCCTAACAAACCAAGGCCCGACCCAAGGCCTTGCCCTACCCATTTGGCTCGACCCAAGGCCTCACCCTAACAAACTGGCCTGACCCAAGGCCTCGCCCTACCCATTTGGCTCAACCCAAGGCCTCATCACCCTAACAAACCGGCCTGACCCAGGCCTCGCCCTAACCAACCGGCCCGACCCAAGGCCTCCGCCCTACCCATTTGGCTCGACCCAAGGCCTCCGCCCTAACAAACGTCCCCACTAAGGCCCTCACACCCTACCCACCTAACGACCCGACCCAAGGCCTGCCCTACCCCTCCCACCGGCCCGACCCAGCCCGCCCTAAAACCACCATACACTTTTATCCACTTAGCCTGTGTTTTTTGTTCACAATCACTCACCTATTCGGTTTTTACATGATTAGGGTCTTGACTTGATCTGTCCGACCAACTTTGCCCAGACCTAGACCGTGACATTTATCTCAAACCAAAACCAACCTTTTGGGTACTGCCGGACATGCCAAATTCCGGTACCTTACCCTGTTATATCCCCTAGAGCTACTTCCTATGCCTTGGATACCATGATATTCACCGCTGGTTTGGATAAACTATCGACCTTTGCCTATGACTGCTGGTTTTGCTCGTCAAATCTGTACCCTAGTCGTACTATTACTTTTACCATGCGTCTGCTTTCCTTGGACCGCCCCACCATCTTACCATCCCCCT